>VWZT01005510.1:1033-88533 GCA_013397055.1 Pachycephala philippinensis
ACCCGGCTGGGGCTGAAAACACGCTTGTCCCAGAGGAGCGCGTTGCCGGAGGCGCTGAGGTACAGTAAAGGCGAGGAATTGACAGAAGAGAAACGCGCCCAAAGCGGTCCATCTTTGCGCTGCTCCCCCGTGGGGCAGCGGGCAGTGTAAATGCCCCTCTTACCCCAGCCCTCGGCAAAACAAATCCCGACTTGTCTCAGCTACGCTGCCTGGGTGCAGCTCCATTCACAAGTTGATGTCCTCCCGCCACCGGGAGGGGACTGCCCTGCTCCTCTGGCCACCTGGCCAGCCTGGGGTCTCCTCTGCCTGCACGGGGTACTCAGCTCCTCCCACTGAACCCGCAGCCTTGTCCCTGCGCTGTTTGTTTGCTTTTATAAATTGGATTGGGTCCATTTGTTCCCTGTGGTCAGACAGGTGTTCCTGCCCCAAATTAAGAGAAGGAAGAAGGTCGGGAGAAGTAGAAAGCACCTTGCTGGGGAGAGCATTTGGAAGGGAAGGAAGTGGAAGAGGAAATGGGGTGTCAGCTGTCAACAGATTACTAGTTTGTCTCAATCTGGTCACACTCAAACGTGGTGAAACTGCCTAAAAACATTACTGCTTTGTAGCAGTGTAGGCCTTCTCTAAGTCTGGTATTCCTGAGT
Source organism: Pachycephala philippinensis (assembly GCA_013397055.1). NCBI lineage: Eukaryota > Metazoa > Chordata > Aves > Passeriformes > Pachycephala > Pachycephala philippinensis. Next base: position 1,675 of record VWZT01005510.1, read on the forward strand.
TGTCATGGAGACATGCAAAATAAAAGGAGCTGGAAATTCCCAAGGAAGGAGGGGGGCGATCCTTTACAGGGAAAGGTTGATGAGATTTGAGAGGTGCTTTGGAAATCTAGGTGGTAGCTTCATGCTGAATGTGAGCTGGCATGAGAGGGCAGTTTGATCTCCCTGTCAGGCCATGCCTTCAGTATCATTCCAGAACTGGCTTAGCAAGAGCCATCTGTGGCTGTGCTTTTAGCCAGGTAGGTTTTGCTTTTAAGCAAAACTTCAGTCATCTATTAATGCATTACTGAACACTTAAGTACCAAAGATAACAGCTCATTGCTAAACTCCTTTCTCTTGTTTTTAATTAATTATAGCTATGAATGAGTCTGGAAGTTTTGCAGCATCACGTTCTAGACGTGAGAGGAAGAATAGAAGAGGCCAGCAAGAAGCACTTGAACGTCTGAAAAAAGCCAAAGCTGGGGAAAAATTGAAATATGAGGTGAAAATTCCTCATCTTTTCTTCTTAATTAAAAGTGAATGTGATCTGAGATGCTTAATCACCATTTATAGATACGTAAAAGTTATGGGAAACAAAATAAGCCTTTCAGATTAGCTTTTGTGTTTTTAATGGTGTATGTTTTTCTGAATGTAGCTGTATTTTTTTCTGCGTTCTAGTATAATTTATTTGTTTCATTCTGTGTTCAAAGCTAACCCAGTTTTGTTAACTACAAGTCAAACATGCTTGCCATTGCTTGAGAACTATGCCACAGGGAAGGACCAATTTTTAAAATTGCATAATTAATGTTATGATAGGAAGTACTTTTTTTTAACCTCAAATTATTTTTAACTTTAATTTCAGAGCTTTACATGACTGAATTCCATTAATATTGGTATGCTGGGTTTCCACAAAGAGACCAAAATTTAAGTGGTAGAACTGAAATCTGTCAGTGTAACATTGGTACTGTAACATTGTCCAATGGTGCTGCCAACAGGAAGTGACTTCCTCATTGAGGTGAATAAATGTAAAGAAACCAGAAGTCCGTAGATGATTAACATGCAAATTTTCTTTGAACACTCTGCTTGGGTACATCAAATCCCTTTCATTTTCAGTGAGCTCAGGCTGCTGTTTGAGAGTAGTTTTTGGGTTTCAGTATACTGTGATAATTTTAAAAATTGATAACTTGTCTTTTATCACTGCTTAAGAAGAAACTTAATGAATAACTGTGCTTACTAGTTGTGAATATTTGTAGCAGTGTAGGAACCCTGCATGCATTCTTGGGAACTTTGATATTCTAACCGATGATCTGTAGTATTAACGATATGGAAACTGTTAATCCTTGGTATACCTTAACTGCAGGTTGAGGAGTTCACAGGTGTTTATGATGAAATAGATGAGGATGAATACTCCAAGATGGTCAGAGACCGTCAGGATGATGACTGGATTGTTGATGATGGTAAGTTAAGATTCATTTGGAGAGTTATTTTGGTTCTAGTGTTATAACTCAGTTAGGCTTCATAATGTTCATGGTTTGAGGTAAGTTATTGTTAGTACATTCCTAAAATTTGTTTTAGGAGACAAGAGAAAGGCAGTCTTTTAATGGAAATTAATCTTTGCATTGTTCTCATAGTGGTCTGTTAGTATGGTAATGAAAACAGTTTTCCATGAAGACCTGTTCTTGGAATTTTATTTCCAGTTATCACTGTTACAATTCTACCAAAAAAAGTACTGTTATTGATAATTTCTGATTAAACGTGTAAGAATGTACTTAGTCTAATAGAAAATACACGTGAGAGTGCTGTAGTTTTAAATACTTGCTTTTGTAACTTTTGCTCTGTATTAAAGGGGGAAAAGTGTTTAAATATGTAAAAAATTCAGAAATATCAGGACAGAATTTAAACTGCAATTTTTTAACAATTTGTTTTTCTACAGATGGGATAGGTTATGTAGAAGATGGAAGGGAAATCTTTGATGAAGATCTGGATGATGATGCACTTAGTTCCAATAGGAAAGGTAACTTGCATGTGACCACTGAAGAATGTCTTCCAGGGCCTTTTAAAAGGTACCCAAAATGGGCAACTTACTGCCATCAGTATATGTGGCCAAATGACAGATTACTTTAAGCTCTGTCGTGCTGTGCCTGTGGATTTTGTTCAGGCCCTGTGATGCAGAGGATGGAGGCTCACAAATTGAGGTCACATTGCTGTTAACTGCTTCAGCACTACTGGGGCACTTCTGCTCCAGCCTTCTGTGAAATGGGGATTCACTTCTAGAACAAATGCATCTGGGAGGGGTCTTGGTTTTCAAAGCCACTGTCTAAAAGATTTGTGGTCTCTCTTGTCCACTAAAATACTTGCATTTTTACAAGAATCTGGGATCAGATGATTTTCCCAACTTTTTTATGGAATCTGGTGGCAAATTGAGAAACTGAGTCTGATGTTGAGAATCCAAGCATAGTGCCAAACTCCCGGACACTCTTTTTTTTTCCCTGGAGATGCTTCCATGTAAAGTATCTTTGTCCATTTTCTGGAGTGTGCAAGAGGCATCTCTCACGTGACTAGGAAAGACAGGGTGATGAGAGGGTTTTTTGTGTCTTGTGTGTGCATGACAGCTCCTACAAAGCTGAAGGATGATTAGGCTTCATTTCAGCCAGCAGTGTAAAGGTGGAAGAAGTAGACTACCTTGGCTATCTATCCCTGCTAATAACTGGACCTGTAAACATTGAACTTTTCTTGTGTAAAATTCACAATTTTAAATTTTTTGTTTCTGTAGGAAAAGGTGGCAGAACATCTACAACTGATAAAAAGAATGTGAAAAAATCTGTGGTGTCAAAGCCAAACACAATTAAGTCTATGTTTATAGCCAGTGCTGGGAAGAAAAACACAGATGTAAGTATTTACATTTTTGAATTTAAGTATTTCTGACTTGTTCACAGTGTTATAGTGGGAGTGGAGTAAACCAAGGGCTCATTTTAGTTTCTTGTGTCCAGTGAGACAAACGTCTATTGTGATCTCTTGTGTATGGGGCATTTCTGAAAATGTTGTGTGTGTTTTGTGGAAACCCTGTAGTGATTTGGTGCTGTTCTCCTGATTGGATTTGCACATAGAACTGAGAACTGTTTGGCTGATCTTACCTTACAGAAAACTGTGGACCTGTCCAAGGATGATTTACTTGGGGATATTCTTCAAGATATTAGTGCTGAAGTAAGTACGTTAATAAAATCTGTTGGGAACAACCTTAATCCATTAATTCTTCTTGTCGTGGAACATACCAAGAAAATACAGTTTTTTGTGAAACTAGACAATCTAAGATTGATTTCATCCGTAGCACATCTCATTGATAGATCCCACATGTGTGTGCAGTCTGCCCGTTGTCTGCACCATGCAGATGTTGCAAGACTGCATTGCTTGGTAAGGCAATACCACTGTGACCTGATGGTTTATATTAAGATGATGTGGAGCCTGTGCTAATGCAGCCTTCAAGGTTTTGGTCGCCTTGGAGTGAAAGAGGGCTTGGCTGCCTCTGAATCATGTATATCTGTCACCACACCTCGGCCAGGGTTCCGTAGGACGTCTCCATCTGACCTTTTTGGGTTCACAGGAGGAGCTGAGGGAGCAGTGTTTCAGTAGGTCATGTAGCCTGAACTTCTGTCTGCCTCCTGCTTCCCACGATTTCCTGCAGAGAACCAGGTTAACACTCCCTTGGAGGCAGGAGTGCAGGATGGCTGCTGTGACTGGGTTGGATTATCTCAAATACCTAATGCCCTTTTAGCAAAACTTCTTAAAACCAGAAGGATTGCTCACATGTAAACGTTGAAACTGCTGTAGTGGTGAGATGCTGAGGTGGAATATGTTGAACTATAATAAGCTTAACATGGTTTTTCAGGGCAGTAAAGGGTATAGGCTGTCCCAATGTAAAGTTATTCTCTTGGTTTTGTGCTCTTATTATTTTACTCTTCCCTATGACATCTGATTGAGGTTATAAACCCCCCGTGATTATAAATCCCCCTGAAATCATTAAACAAGTGCATTTTAATGCTGCCAAATTTTGTGGAACATTGATTAGGGAGAATAATACTAATAATTACATTATGGCTTCTATTTACTTAAATACTAGTTAGCTATTAATTTTTTTGTTTTGTTGTTTGTTTTGTAAAATTTCTTTCATTATTAGCTGTTGATAAGGTTAAGCATAAAATATCTGTACATGTAAATAAGTTAAAATATGTTTTCCTTTAGTGTAACACTGCTGAAAGAGCACTTCTGCCTTTCTTGAGGCATGTATGTTCAATACTACTGCTTCATCAGACAGGAAAAACATGGCACAAGTTATTCTGATACTTGTGCAATAAAGGCATGGTTAGCTATTGAAATTCCTACTGTTTGAAAACTGTTTCACTTACTGGTGGCAGTTTTTCTCACACTGTTTCCTCCCCAAAAAATCTAGTGTCTGTCTTCATGGGCTGATTGCCCAGATTAACATTATTTTATGGGGCTGAGTTTTGTATCAGGAGGTTTGTTTTCTTGGTCAACCAAAAATATTGGTGGCCCTCCTTGATGGAAAATGTTACTAACCAACACAAAAGAAAACACTAAACAACTCTTCCTTTTGTCACTTTCTCTGTTCTTTCTATATTCAGACAGTTCAACTCAGTCCACCACCAATTATAATGCTGAAAAGGAAAAGATCTGCTGGAGTACCACTCAATCCTTTCTCTGTGCAGTCCCAAACTTCTAAGGTAAAGAGGAAAAGAAAAATGTTCTCATTAATAATAAGCCCTAATCTGTGTTTTTGTTGATTTGAATAGTGCTGACTTCTATTTCTCCTCCTGGAAATTAACTTTCTCCTTAGCTTCCATAGCAGTGTTACACTGTAACTTCATGCATTTTTCCACATCGCCTTTCATGTGAACACATAAACAGTACAATTCGTTTTGTATCTTTAGCGTAGTAGGAGTTCGTAGCTGTTACATTTGACAGGTGAAACTGTTGGTACAATGTTATGTGCATCACATGAAAGTGAGTTTCTGCTTTGTGTCTTTTCCAAAGAGTAGAAAAGACCCTTGTGGCAAGGAGAGGAGAACAGGAGGTGAAATAAGCAAGAGTGTGGAAAAGGATAAGAAACCAATCATTTGCAGAAATGGAAAACAAATGGAAAATTGAAGCTATGGATAGAAGTTTGCCATAGTGGAAGATTTTGGAGTGAAGGGAGGAATGGGCTGCTAAAGATGGAAGGCTAGCATTTTGTTAGGAGTTCTGGTAAATGGGAAGGGCTTTATAGCTGTGAATACAGTGAGATATTTGGTCATGGTCTGTAGTGGGAAAATGGAGTAGTGTGGATACATCTGGTTCGTGAAACCTTGTGTGACATCAACTCTTACATTGAAAATAATCACCAGTGCTACTCATCCTAACAGCTGTGTTCAAAATTAGCAGCAATTGGAAGAAAAAAGGGAGATGTAGGAAGAGATGATCATGTTGCAAAATATGTGGAACTTTCCCTCTAGCCCTGGTTACTAGTTCTGCAAATAGCAAGTGAAAGGTTTTGTTGGGTTTTTTTTTCTTCTTTGCTCTTACAAGATTTTTTTTAACACATGGTGGAAATGTTTTTCAGGTAATCACCCCTGTATCAAAGAAAGCTCCTGCTCACATCAGAAAGGAAACTCTTCCTCCAGCTTCAATTCATCCTAAACATCCCAATTATACAGCAAAATCTGTCAGAGTCTCTGAAAATGAGGACACCAAACATGTGCAAAAACCTGTGGAAAATGAGGGAATAGTGAAGGCAGTAGGAGAGAAAGCTAATGAAGGTATCGAAAGTAAATCTAAACCCAATTCTGGAAACTCTTTAAATATGGCATAGTAGTGTTAAAACACTTTTTAATTTATACTAGCTTAGCTTAAATGTGATACTTTGTTTCTATGTTAATACTGTATATTATGTTCATGCTTATGGTGTGCTATCTCTGCATACTGCTACAGTATGCAGCGTGTCATTTTAATGATTCAGGCCTTTAGTTCTACCTGCAGCACTTCCAGATGACGATCAGGGAATGATGGATTTTGATGAGGAGGACTTTGATGAACCTATGGAAGGAGAGCATGTGGAAACTATACCTGAGACAGCTGAAAGCTTGAAAAGAGACAACAAAATTGAAAAGAAAGAGACAGAGCAGCTGGAATCAGAGAAGAAAGAGACATCTGTCTTGTAAGAATCTCTTTTTCTTCTTTTTTTTCTGCCACTAAGAAGGCTTTCAATTTCCATAAACCTTAGATTTATCTTCATATTTGTCTTTGCCAAAGGGATAATTGTAATACAGACAGAATAGTGGTAATGCTGTGCAATGCTTTTTTTTTTTGTAGTTAGATTAAGAATAGTAACATGCTGATAGCTACCTAATTGAAAAATATTTGATGTTTTTGAGATTTGGTGTGTGTGACAACATGTATTTCAGCACACTGAGGCAACTCAATGTGGGTGTTGAATAGTGAACTTTGATGTCAGTAAGCAAAAAGAAGGAATTGCTAAGGGTGCTTATTTTAAGTGAATGTGAAGGTATTTCGTAATAGATGTAGGTAAAAGTTTTGTTGCTGAAAGTAATGGTGAACAGCTATGTCTTTGGAAATAGGAAGACAGGGATTTTCCCTGTTTTTTGGGTTTTTTTAAATTGTTTGGAAAGTCTTGAATCATATGTTTCCATAACAAAATATTTCAAACTGTAAAATATTTGAATGATGAAAAAGACCTAAACATCTAATGACTTAAAAAGTAGTTTTGTTGAACTAATCTGTTGTTCCCACTGAGCAACTTGTATAGATGGATGGATATATTTGTTATGTAAAGACTTGAATGAACAAGGCTGAAATAACAGGTGACTGGTTTTTAAAGCCTGCTTATGGTGTATCAAGAACCATACTTATGTGTGGGTTTCAGTCTTTGTCACTCCATCCTTCTTTTCATAAGAAACCCGAGGAAACCCAACTGTTGCTTGGTAGTGGAAAGAAAAACAAAAGGTGTGAGAATATAGGCCTGGAAAAAGGCAAAATGGTGATTATAACAAAAGCACAATTTTATTTGTTTCTTTCTTCTGCAAAACCTGCAGAAGTTCTTCTCTCCCAGGTCTCTCATGTTGGGACAGAATTGATGAGGATGAAGCTGACTTGGTAGCAGCAGAAGTTCAGCTGGACCCCAATCTCCTTCCGCTTGTGAATGGGGAAAGTGATGATCAAGTCTTCAGGTTTTATTGGCTGGATGCTTATGAAGATCAGTTCAGTCAGCCAGGTAACTGTTCAGTTAAAGGCAGAAAAGTGCCAATCTGATTCTTTTTGTTCAGTTGGGATTTTCAGACTTGACTAAATTTCATCCAGATACCCTGTGTCTCTGTGCTCTAAGACGTTCATCTCTTGTTTTTCTGTACCTCTGTCTGCAGGGCAGGGCACTGTGACTGGGAGGAGAATGTAATCTCTTGGCCTAGTATAGAAGTAGGGAAGTAAAAGGGACCTACTAACACTGTTCAGTGTTGGTGACCCATTGTCCTTAAAATTTTATACACTCCAGGAGCAAGCTGAAGTTGTTAATTTCTTGCTCAGCGGTGCAACAACTGAGCATGCTTTCTTGTTTTTGGAAAAGTAACTTAAAATTCACGTGCATGAATAGAAAGCTTGTACAATAGCAGTTGCATGATTTTATACAAAGGAAAGGTATGTCTGTCAAGGGAGGAAGGTGTTTGAAAAATACAAGGTCTGTCTTGTATTTCTTATCCCCTAGTTGAAACTATCTAAATCTTGAAGATTGTCTTTGAATTAAGATTGGTGAGATACCTTGTGCAGTTGACATGTGAATCCTAGCTCTCATAGTCTTCAAATTGCATCATTCTGATCTCAGCTCTGACAAAACAATTTGTGTTCACATCTGTTCTGAGCACTTCCCATCCATCCCCTCATTTCATCAGCAGCTTTAGGATCTTGGGTTTCTAATTTGTTTCATGTGTGTTTACCAGAAGGTTCTTTCACATGTTGTTGGAGTTTTTTTGGGTTGAAGCTGTAAGCATTGAGTCAGATACATTTCTTTGTTAACACCTTTTGTTGTGAGTTGGGATGCCAAACTTAAATATGAGCCTGTGATGGGCTGAACAGCTTGGTGATGGGAGTGGTAATAATCATAGATATCTTGATGAAATCAATGGCTCTAATATAAAATTGCTACTTTTAAAGAACCCGCTATTGTTATTTTTCCTTTTTTTTGTCTTTTAAGTCAGTGATTGCTGAATGGAACATAATTATGAAAGGATTTCTGTTCCTCGCATGCAAGGAGTGTTCTTTTCTCATTATGACTTTTTCAGGATTGAATAATAAAGACTGCACCTGTTTTCAATTAGTAATGTAGAAGGGAAAATTTTGATATTGCTTTTTGTTTAACATGTTCATGATCTTTGTTTATGCCTCATTTACTGTGATGTCAAATGCATTGCCTGAAGAGTAAATACTATAGCATAATCATAAGACTCTTTCAAACTTAATGATTTTTTGGAGGCTTACTTTTCATAATTTCCTTTATGGTCTTAGGCAGAGAACTCGAGAATTGTGATCCTATTAACATTTTAAAGAAATAACGAATAAAACCTGCCCTTTTTTTTTTTTTTCCCCTCTGCAAGACATTTTCCCTGTGTTTTGACTTTGCTTACCTTTTGGTTCATTTGGTAGCATCATCTTTCTTTTCACAGGCTTTGATTTATAAGCTTTATTAGTATTTTTTCTTTTTTATTTTTTCCATACTCTTGCAGGGGATGGGGCCTGATATCTCTCTGTTGTTTTTCTTTGGTTTTGCATGAAATGTCTCTGAAAACTCTTTGAAGTTAGTTCTGCTTTTACTGTCTGTGGCGGTGCTGGTGTGTGTCAGTGTTCAACTGGATGATCTCAACAGGTTCCTTCCATTCTAAATTAATCTGATTCTGTGAACTCTGGTTATTAAGACCACTTATTTGTCCATGCTAGACTTGATTGAAGTTTGTCTTTGCAATCCAGGCGGCTTTTTACCCTGTCTTTGACTGGCTTATGTATCTTTTCAACCTCACCCGCTTATATGTACTCCTCTGACAGATTAACTACTCCATGCTTTTAATATTGCCAGCTGTTCAAGCAATCAGCTCCTGTTTTGTGGTCTCTCTCACAGTTTCATCTTTCTGTATGATACAAACCTATCTGAGGTGGTTTTTTTTTTTACCCCTTAACAAAAAAGTAAAAGATTGCTGGGGACAAGAACTTCATCTTCCCTGTCACTTAGATCTGCAATTGTAGCTCTTTCTCGATACTTCTATTCAAACTGTCTAAATCTTCAAGATTGCCTCTGTATTAAAATTTCTTAAGATACTTTGTGCAGCTGAAACTTGTATCCTTGTTCTCATCATCTTCAAAACCGAAGCATTCTCTGTCCTTGACAAAAGTAGTCTTGTTCACATCTATTCCAAGCACTCAGAAAATGATTTTTCATAGCCTGTCACTTTGACTCTGTCATCCATCTTAGTGCATCTTCACTGATTTATCTTTGATCTAATGGAGTAAGAAAGGTGCCTTTACGTCTGATAGATCTCCTGGCAAAGATAAATTACAACTCTTAACCAAGGACTTGTTTGTGCATTGCCAGGCCAAGGAGAAATGCAGATCCCAAAATCTTCTATGCAAAATCTTCTCTGAAACATTGTTTCTGAGACAGTCTCAGCACTGGTATTTCTGTTTTCATCAACAGTGTGCTGTAGGAGGAGTGTCTTCCATGTAATCAAATTCCAAATTATTTGGAGCTTGAAGGGAACCTGGTGAAGCCAGGTTTCTGAGCTGTACTTGGACGTTTTTTATCCTTGTAATTTGCAAACTGTAAGTGACAGTCAGGTGGCTTGGTGCTTGATTATTTTAAAGTTTGACATAATTTGATTACCAGTTTGCAGCATTTTGTGCTATTGCCAAGTTTTCTGGGCTCAGAGATGTGCATGTACAGTAATGACATTGTCCACAGTGAAGTCACTAGTCCTGGTCTGTATAATCTTTCAAAATGTCTCCCTTGGTTACAACTGCTGTCTTGGCATCCAGGACTCCTAGCAATGTCATGCATCTTTTGGTGTCCTCATTTGTTAAAAATAGTCACTTGAAAGCTGATCAACTTCTAGTTGTTGTCTTCAGGATGTATTTCTACAGGTTTTATTGGTAGTAGAGTCTCGATCTCACAGTGCTGAAGTGTAGGGAAAATGAGTTAATTGTACTGGTCTAGCTGAAGAGTGAAAAGCTGTAGATAACACATATTTGAGGATTGATTGACGGCACAGGCATTCTGATAATCTTCAGCTTTCACTGACATCTCTCGCCTTCCTCCCTCTCTCCAAGGATTATCAAACTAATATAGGCAGCAGTGGCATATCAGAACAGAATTTTGAGCCTGGCTGTGTAATGCCACTTTGAATTTTACATTCCAGGGGTTACTATAGCAATGGAGGTAGAGACATGAAGAATGATCCAGGTGTCTGTTTGTAAAGCTGGTGTTTAAAGCAATTCAGAATGTGCTTATACATTGGAAAGATTTGTTGTTCAGGGACCTAAACCCGAAATGGTCGTGTTTCAATGCAAGAATACATTATAAGCTGCTTTAAGCAACATTTGGAATGATTAATTTTGAAACTGCATATTGAATTCTTTGCCCTTCTCCCTTAGGTGTGGTATTTTTGTTTGGCAAAGTTTGGATTGAATCTGCAGCCACCTATGTCAGCTGTTGTGTGACAGTGAAGAACATTGAGAGAACTGTTTATCTGCTGCCACGTGAAACAGTAAGTGTGACTTTTAAGCACGTCAAACATAAGTAGCTTTCATTCTGCTTATGGCAGGTTGTGAGTTCTAGCAGTGTGTTTATGGAAGCTGTTGGAAGCCACTGTTGTCTGATGTAGGTGGTAAAGTTAAAAACAATGTGTACACAATATATCACATGTGAGCTGCAGAGCAGAGCACTGTGGCTTCCCCTGACCCTAACAGCTGCAGACAAATTTTTACCCTTTGACTTGATGTTTAGCAAATGAAGTGGTCTTGAAGTATTACTAGAAAACTTACTGCTTTTTAAACATTGTTTCAAGTAATATTTTCTAAATTTTGGATTTCTTGGCTGATTACATTATAGCTTTTCCTAAAAAAAGAGATATATGATTCATAATAGCAAAGTAAAATTCAACTTATTGTCATATCTGCTAGCATTTTTTGTTAATTAGTAAAACCTCACTTCTGTTTTTGAGGAAATCGACCTATCTACTGGCAAAGAGATGGAGACTCCAGTAACTATAATGAGTGTTTTCAAGGAATTTAATGACACCATTTCACCAAAGTACAAGATCATGAAGTTCAAATCCAAGGTTTGTTTACAAGCATCCTGTTTGGTCATTTTCTGTTGTTCTGGTTTGTAAGGTGGGAAGGCTGTTGAAACACTGTCCAGTGAGGGAGGTTATGCCAAAATGCAAATGTATAACTCCTGACATGTGTAAATGTACCTGCTTGTAAAAGCCACCCAAGTACTTACATTCCTTTAAGAATGGTAAATCTGCAACATAGTTGTTCCACCACAAGGTTAAACAGTGCTTTTGAAAATATTCATTAGCTTCTTTAAAACTGGGATGAATGTCAGTCTGGCTTGCTGAGCTGTTTTTGAGAATGCAGAACAGATAGAAATTCTGATACCTAAAGCCTTAGTATCAGTTCATGCTGTCAGAGTTTAAAATGAAAGATTGTGTTGTCCAGCAGATATGTCAGTACTCTGGGATTAGACTGTCTTTGCATTTGACCAGGTATCTTATTGAACTTTATGTCTTGGCATGTCTCATCCTTCTTCTGACCCTTGCAGATTTATCTTTTTAGAGTGCATGCTGTTCAGAGCATGGATTGTCATAGTGTGGCTATGCAGGAGGTAACAAGTGAGGACTGTCGTTCAGTCTTGAAAGCTGTTCTATGCTTAGAGTTATGGGCAATAGCCTTAAAAGTGTTATTTTGCTGTGCTCTGTTTGCTTAACAAATCTTCTAAATAACATTGGAAAGATAAAATATTGCTACAATGGAAACTTTGCACATAGATTAATATAATGCTTGTCATGAGTCTGCAGGAAAAGAGCTGATACTGTTCATGGTGTTGGAGGTTTGGACTGAATTAGTTTGCTAGTGTGAGAGCTTAATTGTCCACATACATAGAAAATTTGTCTTTTATAGGGGAGGGCAGAGGTGGGAAGCTTGGGTGGGACAATGTGGCAAACATTCAAGTTAGGGGAAAAATCTCTTCTGACTGAAGTGCTCAGAAGCGTTTATGTTTCTTGAAGTAACATGTCATTAGTCTGGCAAAGCTGATTTTCATTAGCTGTAGCTTCCCCTGTCCTGGCAGTTTTGTGATTTCACAGGATTTGTTCCTGAATAGTTAATCAGCAAGGGAGATGGCAAGTAAAAATGCAGGAAGAATGGAGTTTTAACAGTATGTAAATGAGGGGAAAATAAAAACAGTTTGTGTGGTAATTCTGGTTGGAAAGATCCTCAGGAGGTCATCTCATCCAAAGCTAGCTAGAGCAACTCTGAAAGTTTAAGTTGTTAAAGTGAAAATGTGAGCAGTGTTTCTCAAAGAGCAAAGTCATGCAAGACATGACATCTTTTCAGCAACTTGTAGCTTAGTGCATTATTTACAGAGTTCAGGGAAAATTGATGTGACATTAGTACTTTGTAAAACCTTTTTGTTTTTTTTTTTTTCTCTAGCTTATTTTCTCTCTCAAAACTCTGATGTAAATCTAGGTTTTTCAGTTTCGTCTGTTATTTCTCTTGTATAGTTGATTATAACATAATTACATGTGGGATCAGAAAGGAGTGAATTGAACAATGGATAAAAAACAAGTTGCTGATAGCTCACTGTTCAAAGATCCTTTCAGGAATGAGGGAGAGAACTCAAAGGAAAAGAATTCTTCATTAAAAGAGAGATGCAAACACTTGTACTCTAGAAATAGAAGGAGGGAGAAAGGTCTCCAAAAAGATGCAGATCCGCTAACAGAATCTTGGGAAGCCTTCATCTTTTCCATGGTGTGCCAAGTAAGAATAATGTGAATGAGGTAATAGAGTAACGTAGTTTAACCTTCAAAGATGGCTTTTAAAAATCAAGGTAAAACCTGTCAAATTTTTACTGAGCTTACACAGAAGTCAGGGCAAAAGACCCGACAGTCTTGTCTGGATACATGGCTACAGGACCTATGGGGTCCTTGGATGTAACACAGGAGTAGGGAAGTAGGAGCACTAAGACACTGTTGAGATTTTTTCCCTTGAATATTGTAACACTGGTCACCCTCATGAGGAAAGATTAACTCAAGTGACTACAGGTACAAAAGATGGCAATTAGAAGTCTGAGACGAAAGGAGAATCAGTTATTCCAGAGATAACTATGAAAGAGCTTTAATTTTTTTTAGCTAGTAAAGTGAAGAATAATGATAAGACCTGTTTGCTCTCTAGAAACATTAAAAGGGGATGAGCAGCAAGAGAGCTATTTAAAGGACAGTTTTAGCAAAAGAGTGAATTTGTAATTTTTAATTTATGAATAAATTAGGCAGGATAGTTGGTGCAGGGAAGCTCTGAAATAACCTACCAGGATTGTCTCTGAACAGTAAGAATTCAAATTATGTTGAATTCTTCAGTAAACTGAGTTTTATTAAAAGGATAAAAGCTATTCAGCTTTATTTTGCTTGTGTAAGTTACTGCTACTTTTGATAGTTACTGCATTCTGGGAGGGTTTAATGAGAACTGGAGATAGCAGGAAGGTATGGCAGTAGTAATATGGGGGGTAAGAGAAAAAACAGGATAGTAGAGCAGGGCTGTTAGTGGGGTCTCTGGAGGATTATTCAAAGAAAGTGTTATAGTAACTCAGATATTCCAGATTACACAAAATTGACTGTGAACAAGTGGCACCAAAACTGGCCAGGCTTATACCTCTGCAGTAGGGAGGCTTTGTGCTCTCTGCAAGATAATTGTGGAAGTAATGGGGTTGTCCCATTACTGTGCCCTCGTTTGCTTTTGTTCCTTCCTGAGATAACTGAATTTGCCTGGTTATATGCCTTAGTTCGTTTTTCATGAGGAGTCATCAACCTCCTTTTCAATGTGCTCATACCACCAGAGACTAGGGCTGTTACACAGCCCTTGCATCTGTGTTTTTACAGGGGTGTGCAGGGCTCTTGAACTGAAATAGTTTGTGGCACTGACCTAAACAAATGCTCCAAAAAAGTGATCTCCACACAGGTGTGACTCTATGTGGTAAAGAGCTAATATGCTATAGGAGATCTCCCCTGCTCTGGGATGTGCAGCCAGTGGCTCAGTACTGTGTTGTTAAGGGTTGGTGTTTCGAAAGATTTCGAACAAACTCATGGCTGTATTGCTCAGGTGAGACTTGTGAACAATGCATACAGAGTAACATGAAGCCTCAGTGTTTGCATAGTACTGTGAAACTGAAAACCACTCTTCTTCCATCATTAGCTGGAAATCAGGAAGGTTACTGACATCCCTGCCATGCACCCAGAGTTCTTTTATTCAGAATACCCCTTTTTGTGATGATGTGGAGACACTGAGACAGGTTGTTCTCTGTGCATCTTGGCCTTGCCAGCACCCAACTTTGTCCCTGTGAACACACTTAAGCCATATCATTTCCTGCTGCACCTGCTGCTAATTGTAGCTTCAATGGGTTGCACTGCTGCCAAGTTAGCAAGTCTTCACAAATCAATTTGAAAGCAGCCTTACTCCACTTAGGAACTTAGCAGCTAATCACTGCTGCTCATTTCTGCTCTCTGAAGGGCCACTTGAAGGGCAGATTACTCTGCAGCAAAGCAAACTCATTCACTGAGTTATGACCAGACGCTGGTGTAATTGAGCTGAGCTGTGTGCAATAACGCAGATGAATCACTACAGAAGACTATTTTTATACTATGTTCATCTTGTGTTTGCAAAAAGAACTTGTTTGAAGCCTGCGAGTGTTTTTTTTTAAATTAAAAGAAAGAGGAGGGGGAGCACCAGTGATCTGTGCTACAAGCAGTGCATTGCCATCTCTTATGTTCCAGCTCTGATCTGCTGTGTGAGGTGCTGCTGTGGCTCAGCGGTTCAGATCTACATTTGCATGGTGATTTGCAATGCTGATCTGGCTTCATAGTGGTGCTCTTGTACCAAGTTATGTTACACTTCTGTTTCCATGAAACTGTTGATGCCGCAGTAGTTTCTGGATTTGTCTGCTTCCTGTTCATAGCAGAGGCCCCTCTTCTTTCCTACCCAGGCTTTGCAGCCTTACAGCTGCAGTAGTACATGAAGTAACAAGCTGAACTGCTTGTTGTAGCACCCTGAGGGAACTGTTGCTGATATTATTAATTTAAGGAAAAAAACCCAGCCATCCAACCCCAAATAACTTTAAGCTTGCTTAACAGTGCATGTATTTTGTTAATTTATAAATGTTATTCCCATTTATGGTGATTTTGCTTTTTCTTACTAAACTTTCTCTAATTGCATATTGTGCTGAATCTTATGTATAAAGTGGTGAATGTAGTGCATTGTCCAGTGAGAAATGTGATTTTTAATTTAAGGTTCCTCTAGGAATTCCTGTAGTAAAGTAATGTGCTAGCATAGTTATGGCATAACATAATAACAATAGTATATAGCAGTGGTGCAGAGGGTTTGTAAAGTACTACAGGGCAGGACACACATAGGACAGGGTAGAGCATGCCATTTCAGCAGGTGCCAGAGCACTGTTGCACAGGATATTGTAATTATTTGGAAAATGAAGGTAGTTATTCTTAGAAACTGACAAGGTGAATGTGTTGTAGAAAATTGTTGTTGTTCTTGAAGAAAGCAGAAGTGATACTTAACTTTCAATAAAGTTGTCCTGAACTTCAGACTTCTGTAACTGTCTTCGTTAGAGATACATAAACAAACTTGACTACTTTCTAGTAAAACCCAAGTCACTTAAAATGAAAAATACCGTAGTGCCACAGAAATGATGTGCTGTAAGCATGTGATAAAAGCTGGCAGATGGTTGGGAAATCATCTCTCTTGGGTTCCTCTCTGAAATGCTGGTACACAAAAGCATGCAGTGTAGAAGGAGGTGCTGTGTGCAGTTACAGGGATACAATCTGGCTGGGATCACAGACGTGGTGGGATAGGATGTGGTTAAGACAGGCTGGGATAGCAAGGAGGGAGAGGCCCTTTTGTGTATTGGAGCAGTGGGAATGCATGGAGCTCTGCCTGAAGGTGGGCAAAGAGCTGGTCAGGATTAGAGGATGGACTAATGGAGAGGACATAATGGTGGAGAAAGGAAAGCCAAAGCCTACCTGGAGTTAGATCTGGTGAGGGAGACATAGACCAGTAGGAATGGCTTCTACGGGTACAGGCAGACTGGGAGAAAAGTGCTGCTGGAAGGGACAGGAGATGTGGTGACAGAGGTCATGGAAGAACTGCGGCACCGTGTGTCTTCTTCACCTTGGTCTTTACTGCTAAGTCTGGCCTTTAGCAATCTCTGATGCCCAGGAGACCAGAAAGAAAGCCTGAAGCAAAGAAGACTTGTCCTCAGAGGAGGAGGATCAGGTTAGGGCAGGTTTAAACAAATTGGACAGATAAAGGCATGTGGGATCTGATGGGATACACTCCTGAGTGTGGAGGGAGCTGGCCAATGTCAGAAGGTGCTTGTGAGTCTTTGGTGTGGATTCACAGAGGAGAAATGATGCTTCACCAAGCTGGTAGCCTTCTGGGAAGAGATGGACTGGTTTGGTGGACAAGAGGAGAGCAGGGACTGTTTATCTTGACTTTAGTAAGGCTGTCAACGCTGCCTACCATAGCATCCTCACAGACAAACTGATGAAGTGGCCAGCGGGGTGGACTGAAAACCAGCTGCCCTACTGGGCTCAAAATGTTGTGATCACTGGCACAAAATCCAGTGGAGGCCAGTCCCTAGCGGTGCACCCCAAGGGTCAATACTGGATCCAGTCCTGCTTAGCATCTGTGTTAATGATTTGGATGATGGCATAGAGCACACACTCAGCAAGTCTGCAGGCAGGACAAAACCAGGAGAGGCTGATACACCAGATGGATGTGCTGTTTTGACAGGCTGGGTATATCTTATGGCTACAAGAATCCCAACAAATTCAAAAACAAGGAAATGGTCCTGTGTGAAGACTGAAATAACCTCAGGCACTAGTAGATGATGGTGGCTGACTGGCTGGAAAGCAGCTTTGGAGGGAAGGACCTGTTCATCTTGGTACACGTGAGGTCAGACAAGAGCCACCAATGTACCCTTGGGGAAAAGAGTGCCGTGGGCATTACCAGCAAGTGTTGGTCCTTTCCCCTCTGCAGCCCTGGGGAGCACCTGTGGTGTGCTGTGCTCAGCTGAGCTCCCCTCCCCTGTGTGAGGAATAATGTGTGCTAGTGGAACAAATCCAGAATAGGACCACAAAGATAATTACAGGGCCTGGAGCATCTGTCATGTGAGGAGAGGCTGAGAAAGCTGGGACTGCTCAGCCTGCAGGAGAGAAAGGAGCATGAGTAAAGGTTACTCTGGCAGACTTTTCTTGTTGGTGTTCAATGGAGGACAAGAGCAATAGATACCATTTGAAGCACATGAAATTTATCAGAACACGGACCACTGCGTTACTGTAAGGGAGATCAAGCACTGGCACAGGTTGCCCAGAGAGGCTGTGGAGTCTCCATCCTTGGGGATATTGAAATCTAGCTGGAGAGAGCCCTGAACAACCCGCTGTGATTGACCCAGCTCTGAGCAGGCAGCTGGACTAGACAATCCCTGGAGATCCCTTTCCATCTCAGCCATTTTGGGACTTTGCAGTGGCCTGCAGTCACCAATTCTCATGAGTAGGTCTGAAACCTGTGAATTTAAAGAATATTTATGAGTTTGCCTAACTACCAGGTGGTTTTATTGGTAGTGGTTAGTATACTTGAAAGTCAATTCTGTAGAAACTCTTCATGCTAAAAAAATGTATAGAGGTTAAAAACATGCACTAAAATAATCTTACTGTCTTCAGCTGGTTATAATGAGTCGCAGAATTGGTAATATATGATCACACCCATGATATTTGAAATGTATGTTTTGGGTGGCCTTTTTCTTCTTTAGCTTTCTTATTGGACAGAATGAATATTCAGTTGGGAGATACTGAAAATATAATACCTTTGTTTTGTATAGAAAGTAGAAAAATACTACGCTTTCGAGATTCCGGATGTACCAGCAAAATCTGAATACCTAGAAGTTAAATATTCGGTGAGTATAATAAATCTGACAAAATACCATAACTTGCTTCCTTATCTAATTAAGTTTACAAAGTGAGCAGTTTCTGTACTAAAATGGTCATTGAACATTGTTGTTGTCATGGCTGGTGTATCCAGTATGGATGAAGAACTTTAATTTCGGAATGTTTTTACATTACTGTCCTGATTTTTAAGTGGAGCTTGTAGTGTGATTTCCTCAGTTACTGTAGGGTATTATGGGTTAGGGCTTTGCTTGTGGGGAATGACGATGATTTCAGTACTGTGTAGTTGTGATAAGGTGCTGTCTGAATATGGTGTGTCAACCTTGAAGGCTTCTGTGGGGTGAAATGACTCAGTGCTCTCTGTTACTTGTTAGGCTGAATACCCTCGGCTTCCCCAAGATCTGAAGGGACAAACATTTTCACACGTGTTTGGAACCAACACCTCTAGCCTGGAACTTCTCTTGATGAGTCAGAAGATCAAAGGACCCTGCTGGCTGGAAATAAAAAATCCACGTATGGTGATTTGCATGTGAAATACCTGGTTACTAGGAAACATATATAGACTGGGGGGAGGAGGGGAAATTTAATTTGTATGGATGAATTATTTTTGTACATTAACCTTGCAACTTATTGGTTTAATTTTCATTATTTAGTACAAATTGTAACTTATCCTTCCTTTTTTTTGGAGTGACAACTATCCATATAAAGTTGTGCACTGTACAGATGAGATTATAACATTTAATGGCTGTGAGAGGGAACTGTGCAGTGCCCAGCAGCAGCTGCTCTTTGATGCATACCCTAATGCCATGTGAACTTACTTGACTTGAAAATGACTCATCTTTCTGCTCTTCATAACTTAAGATTTGGGTTTTTTTTCTGCAAATATATATTTTTAAGGACAAATGGCTGCTAGATGGGGTTTTTTTGATTGTGAATTAGGTTTTTTTAATTTCTTCCTGACACTTGGAAAAGTTTGTGGTGTGGAGCTGTTTTAGTTTTAAATCTTTTCTGCCTCATGAGTGGCACGCAGCACTTACAGGTGGTTATGCTGCTTTATTTTGGCTTGGTAAGAGCCGTTTATTCAGTGTGTGCTGCATAGTCCCACAAACACAGGGATGTTGTTCATACTGGACAAAAGCTACAAAAGCTATTACTGCAGTCTCCTTGGGGCACTTCCAGTGTAGAACTGACTGTATGAACACTAACACCAGGGGGGTTCTCCTCTTCAGCAGCTTGCTCAGTCGCTGGCAGAGCTGGTACCAGTAAGGATGACTCTATGTAAAGCTGCCTGAAGTACTTTTTGGGTTATGCAGACCCTGATTCAAATCTTCTCTTTCTTATTTGGTGTTAAAGAGCTCCTGCTGACTGGGAAGTCAGGGCCCAGGGAGTTACCAAAATTAGACAGGATTAGTGTGGGTCTTGGACTATCCCACCGGGGCAAAACATTAAAACATTAAAAGGATATGCTCTGTGCAGCAATGCCATCAGAGAAGCCTTGTCTGTGGTTCCCAGAAGAATGGAGGTGGTTTGTGTTGTTTCCTCAGAGCCTTCAAATCAGCCAGTCAGCTGGTGTAAAGTGGAGGCTGTGGCCATGAAGCCTGGCTTGGTGAATGTGGTTAAAGATCTTTCTCCTCCTCCTCCTCTGGTGGTCATGTCCTTCAGCATGAAAACCATTCAGAACCCAAAGACTCACCAGAATGAGGTAAGTAGGTAATCTGCTCTCATTTTGGTTTGGTTTTGTTCTTTGGCATATACTAAAAATTTTCTAAGGCTTCGAAGAGCCTCATAAATAATGTTTAGATATATTTATTGTTGAAAAAAGTTTCTCTGCTCTGGGCTTTTCAAGGAAATTTTTTACTGGGGTCTCAATCTGGGTTAGGGGGCCTGATTGGTGGAATGTTTACTGTGACAGTGGATCCTGTATATGTTTTCAAGCCTTCTGTTTTGTCTGTTGTGCCTCATAGTTATAAATGAGACTGCCTCAGAACAGCTGTTAATGGATTAGTTTTTATTTATTTATTTTTTTAGCTAGAGCTAATAATAGATTATAGGTAAAATGACCAGGCTTTTCTGCTAATAAAATTCATTTTAAAATGAGAATTTGGTCTTGATCTTAGAGCACCTGCTGTTCTGCTATAAGATCTTTCCTCAGAAAGGAGGAGAGATGTAGATGGCCACTCTCAGTTTTGGACTGCAGACCACAAAAGTACTTACGCACTTTTTTTTTTTTAACATAACTCTAATTAACCTTGGAAGAGATTTAGTATTCACAAAAAGGATAGGATAGTTGTTTCTTGCGAACTGAATTGAAGAATAATAGGTTGGCATATTTTTCAAGCAGAATTCATTCCTCTTGGTGAATTAAAACTTTTTCGGTGGAAGTATGGAAAATATGTGGTTTCTGGCCTAAGTAACGGGACATACACAAGATAGCAACAGGACTCTGCTTGCCAAGATGCTTTAAAGCCTTTCTGCTTTGTTTTCTGTTGGGTTTTCCTGGCCAGTGTCTGGGGAGCCAGGCCATCCTGCCAGCAAAGCAATCAAAAGCATCAGTAAAGCTGCTGGCTTCCAAACACTGAACCTCTTGGCTTCTTGGCAGCGTTGACTGCTTGCATAGGGGCAGCCCTTCCCAAGGCAAAGCTTCTCTGCCCTGCTCACATCTCCTCTACCCTCCGTAGGGAATCCTTTAAATTGTGGGGTCTGGTCAGACTCAGAACAAAAACTGATAAAAGTAGTTTTCCAAAATGAATTATTTTTTCTCTCAAATTTATAATCATTTAGGAGCAAGTAATATTTTATTTTCCTTGAGATCAGTTGATAACTTTTTTCTTCTTTTTAACTATTTGTAGCTGGGATTAATTTAAGAAAGATATGTTGTAGAAACGAGAAAAAAGAGATGGGCAACTCTTAAAAAAGAAAAAAAAGGAGGGAAGAAATGAGTATGGATAGTAGTCATGCTTATGAATTTGTGTGTTCTGTATCTCCTTGGTGTAGGTTGTGGCTGTTGCAGCTCTTGTTCATCAGAAATTTCCTTTGGATAAGGCTCCTCCTCAACCTCCTTTTCAAACACACTTCTGTGGTACGTACTTGGAACAGTTTGAGTAGAAAAAGAATTAATTCAGTCTTTTTTCTTTTTTTGTTCTGTTTTGGTTTTTTGGTTGTGGGGTTTTATTTATTTATTTATTTATTTAAATTTTTATTTCTTTCTGTCACTACAGCAATAATGGCCTAAAATAGACAACTGACAAAATTTCAACTCCCAGACAGGCTTTTCTCCCAATTTCATCCCCACTGGTTACTGATTTTTTATCGAAGACTTAATTAAAAAAATCTTAGTTTGAGACGATGCCAAGTACAGTTTCCTGTCATTTTTATTGGTTTTACTCCATCTTTCTCTGCCCATTAATTTGGACCATTTATTTACTGTCACGTTGGTTCTTTTTCTGTTCAGTTCTTCTGAACAGAATTATTTATAAACAAGTTTTCTTAGGGAAAAAAAAAATCTTGCAGCAGTGTCATTGCAATAATACCAGCTAAACCTTAAGATTCAGACCCTGACTGGAAGTGATGACGTGTTGAATGCTTGTGAGAGGAAGTTCTTCAGGAGCTGTGGCCCATAGTTTTAATGTCCGATGATAACCTTAAATATGACTGATTCAGGTTGTTTAATGCTTTAGTAATTAGTGGTTATCTTAAAGACAGTATTCACTTAAAGCTGATGCTTTAGAATTAAAGGTCAGTTTTCTCAACTCACTTTGTTGTGAATGAGTGTTTATGGGGAGGGTGCAATTAAGAACTTGTATGTTAAGTACAAATATCACTTTTTGCAGCTGTTTCCAAACCGAGTGATTGCATTTTTCCTTATGACTTCAAAGAAGCCGTTAAAAAGAAGGTAATTTCATTTTGTTACCCTTCTGATTGCAGTACCTTATAGAAAATGAACTTCATGGTGCTTTTGCTAAGTTGTGAAGAGAAATAGTCAAAGGAATGGCATGATTATTTAATTAGTTTTCCACTCTGCAAACTTAAATCCAGGTATTTATTCTGTGTTGCTTGTAAAAAAGTGGTGTGTGCACTCTGATTCAGTACTGCTGCTAATTGTGCTCTTAAAATAGACGAGGTGTTAGACAGGAGAGTTGGAAAGGTTTTGCAAAGAGGATAAAATTGTGATTAATTTTCATTATACCTGACTGTGTACTCTTAGTAAACTGGGAGAATTTGTTTCTTCTTTTCTTGGAGAGTAAAGTCTGTCAAAATTTAGATGTCCTTTCTAAAGGGTAGTGGGAGAGCTGACAGAATAATGAAGTAACCTATTTTTGTTTTTCCTGTATTTCTTTGTGATCTTAAAGTCTGTGAGTGAAGGATGCATATGGAGCATTTTCCTGGTGTGCTTGATTCTTAGGAGGCTCTTAAAATATCACTAGACACCTGCATTAAAAAGCAGAATGGAAAAAAGCTTCTGAGAAAAGCTTTCCATGTCTATGGGAGTGAGAAAAAAAATCCTTGATTTACAGAAGGAAAAGCAGAACTCTGTGGTGCCTTGTTATTGTCTTGTAGCTAGTAGGGGGGAGGAGATGCTTCCATTTTAAACTTATTGGGTCATTGAAATAGGTGCTCTTTTGCTCCTTTTAGAATGCTAAAATAGAAATTGCTGCAACAGAGAGAACACTGCTGGGATTTTTCCTTGCGAAGATTCACAAAATTGACCCAGACGTTGTTGTGGTGAGTAGTTGTGAGACTTTGAGAGTTAAATTAAAGCATATTGTCAGTTGGTCAGCTTTGTTCTTTTTCTTTTGTCCCCTTATAGGCTTTTTAATGCTTGTCTTAGACTGCCTTATGAATTGAGTTTGCTTATGAGACAGCAAGTATATTTTGATACAAAGATGAGACGGAATTTTCCCTGACAGCATTTTATACATACTATTATTTCCCATAATAGCTAAAATAGGCAGTATTTTCACAATATCTGAAACAGTTTTTTTTTCTTTACTCAGAAAGACAAAACACAACAAAAAACTCTGATGATTTTCTAGAAAAATGGGAACTCTTGGCATGCTTAAGATTCTGTTGCAGTTCAGATGCTTGTATAATTTGTGTTTATTCTGTAAATCAAAATAACAACCTATACAAATCCACGAGATCTGAGCAAAGTTTTGCAATAAGCATTCTTACGTTTTCTACTGTTTTAGCAGCTGAGGGCTTATTATAATTACTCATTTTCTTTTTTTTGTTATGTTTAATTAACGTACAGTTCTGACTTTCATGTAGTAAAATTTTCAAGGCAATTTGAAGTTGGTTGTAAGTCTGAGGTTGGTTACATACAACTTTTTATTCTTCTGTAGGTAAATACAAATAATTAAGTGATGGGAATATGATGAAGTGAGCAGTCAGTGCCTGATGTTGTCAGCTCACTGCAGCTGGTATCCAGTGTTTGCCCTATGACCTAAGCTTCCTGGTGGCTATGGCAAGGAATCAGGAAACACTGCAGCCAGGGGTTTACAATTGAAGCTGCCAATAGCAGGGGTGTCAGAGCTCCTATCCTGAAAACAGCAGAGCTGTGTTAGTGCAGTTTAATTTGCACCTGGTTTAATTGGTGCTGCTGAAATGCTGCTGCCCATTTTAAGAAGCTGCTTCTGTAGCACAGTCTTGCACTGCACAGAGGTTCCTGCTGGAGTGGGCCTGCAGTTCCTGGTGGCTGGCTCGTGTTCCTCAGGGTAGCATTTTGCTTTCAGCTGAGGCTACAGACCAGTGTCATCAATGTCCTTAGCACTGTTTCAAATATTGCTAGAGTGCTTTGATATGTAAATATTGCTTGCAAGGTGTTCCTACTCAGATTTAACAGCTATTCTTGTAGTAGTATCAAAGCAAAAAAGACTTACAGTATTTTGATGTCACTATTGTGACTTTCACAGATGGAGAGAAAAGGAATTACTCTTAGCTTAAGTTTATATGCTCTGTGAAGAATGTTGTGGATTTTTTAGAAAGCTTTAAATCCTGATCTCTGGTATCAGAGCATGAAGCTGTATTGTGTGTGTTATGAGCCAGTTACAGAGCTCATTTTGGTATTCTACTGAACAGCATTGTTAGTGTTAAGACTAATGAGTACTGTTGATGAACATTCTCTTAGAAAGTGCTTTCCACAAGAGAGATAATGCCATCAATTAGTTGGAAAAAATCACAAAGGGCAAAGGAATACTGAGTGTGTGAAAGTAAGTCTTTGAATTTGCATTTGTTGTAACCTTTTTTGTTATTTTTTCTGCTTCAAGGGTCATAATATTTATGGATTTGATCTGGAAGTGCTGCTTCAAAGAATTAATTTGTGCAAAGTCCCTCACTGGTCCAAGATAGGTCGACTGAGGAGGTCTAATATGCCAAAGCTTGGGGTAATAAGATTGCTTAAGTCTTTTAAGCCCCTTTATGTTGCATGTGATTAAAAATGAATTAGTTTTTCCGAGGAATTGTAAATGTGACACTGATGTATTTTGACTGTTGGTCATGCTGAATTTCGTGGGTCCCAGATCAGAAATTATGAGTGTTTATATGACTTTTATTACAGTAATAGGATAAACTGATTTTCAAGTTAGGCTAATTTAGTTTACTTACCTCAACTAGATGATAGTAATGACAGATTAATTGCAATAGTCTTTACTGTAACAGTCTTTGTCTGCTGTAACTGTAAAATTAGAAAAAGCAATTTGGATTGATGGGTGAATCATCCCATAGAGAGCTGCTAAGCTAATAATTCTGTAGTTCTTACTACATATTTGTTCAGAGGACAATGTGTGAAGCTTGGAGTATTGAAGTGCTGAACATGGCTGTGGTCTTGCCCGTTTCTGTACTTCCTACAGGCCAAAATGGGTGTTTCTGTATGGTTCTGTGACTTTTTCATCCTGTTTTTATTACAAAAAGTACCCTTGGAGAAAAGACAAAATCCACACCCACGTTCTTGTTGGGGCTATTCTAATGATTGAAGAAAAAAAAAACAAGGCAAAGGTAGTTTAAGAGTTAAGATATAACTAGTAGTGAGAGTTAACTATCAATTTCTTAATATCCACATACACTGAAAGATACCATGGGTTCCTTTAGGGCATAATTATAGGTCCTGGAGTATTAATGGTATTTAATAGAGTTTTTGAGTAGTTAGTGACCAACTGACTTGACTGAGTCCTATAAATATATATTGTGGATAGATGTTTTTTGTTAATGTTTGTATGTTTCATTTTATTTGAGTTTTCTCTCCTTGTGTAATATGATGAAGGGTCGAGGAGGGTTTGCTGAAAGGAATGCTGCCTGCGGTCGAATGATCTGTGATGTAGAAATTTCTGCTAAAGAACTAATTCGTTGCAAAAGTTACCATTTGTCTGAACTGGTCCATCAGATTTTGAAAACAGAGAAGGTAACGATTCTGCCAGAGGAGATTCGAAATCTGTACAGGTATGTTGCTGGTTGGGGGTTTTAATCCTTCTCTGGAAAGCAGAGGAGCTGGTTCCCTGGCATAAAGTTTTACATTTGCTTACTTGATTTGTCATGGGGTTGCTGACTTAGCATACTGGGATTTGAAAAGTTAAATACTGTCTTAACATTATAAAATAATGTTTCGAGCTACTTGTGGTGGCTACTGGTGGCTTGTTATGTGTGAAGCAAATTGATTTGTGGGAGCATTGGTGTAGACACACTAGCAGGAGATGCAAGCCTGAGTTTTGGGGTGGTTTTTCAATTACAAGAGCTTGCTCTAAAATTCAGCAGTGCTGTGCTACAGATACCACGTGTTCCATACAGCACATAGGTCTAAATTACTACAGAGTACAAAGGGGACTGATTTTACTTTGCTGGGCCATGCCCCTTCTTTCCCCAGTGATTCTCCTCACTTACTGTTCATGCTGGAAAACACCTGGACAGATGCCAAGTTCATTCTCCAGATCATGTGTGAGCTGAATGTTCTGCCACTGGCTCTTCAGATAACAAACATCTCTGGGAATGTCATGGTACATTTTTATTACTTTCCACCCCCCTCCACTGTCCCCCCAAAACAGTTCCATGTTTTCTGTGTTTGATTTGCTGGGTTTAATTTCTAAACACTAATTCAGAATGCACAATGCTGTAAATTTTTTGCTGTGACAAGTGGGAGAGTTCAATGTTCTAATCAAGTAATAATGTAAAACTTCCTTAGAAATATCACATTTGAGTTTTGTGCACGATGATGGTACAGAGTAATAGTAATGCTAGGTGAACTTAAATAGTTGGAGGACATTGCTTAGTCTGTTTTGCTGTCAGTGTTTTCTGTGCTTTGGTTTGAGTTCTCCTTTTGCCCCTCTTCAGTCGAGGACAATGATGGGTGGACGATCTGAACGTAACGAGTTCCTGCTGCTGCATGCCTTTCATGAGAAGGACTACATAGTGCCAGACAAACAAGTTTTCAAAAAGCCTCCACAGAAGTTGGTGGGTCCAGTTTTTCTCTTTCCAAGAATTTTTATTAAAAAAAGGAAAAAACATTCTGTGGGAGCACAAAGAACCCCAGACATAACTTAGATATAACTTAATGGTACAGCATATGCTTAATTAAAACATTTTTTTTTGGTGTGGAATTGATTATGAGTGGGAGAGTGTAACATCTTTCCCATTGCATCACAGATCTATAAAAGCTCAGTTGTTCTGTTAGTTTAAAATTAAAATAAGCTAAGTACTTGTCTGTGTAGGGAAACAGTAAAGAAGATAATCCGTGTTGTTTAATATCTGCACTTAGTTATTTTGATGAACAGTATTTCAAGTATGATTTGTTATATTGGTGAAATATCCAAAGGTATTAAAAGAAACTCCTCTGTGTAATACCAGTGTAAATAATATTTATAGAAATATCCAGATGTTTGTTAGTGAACAAGTTAAAATTTGAGAAGGTATTTGTACTTCACTATATTTTGCTTTTTAGTTTTAAATAAGTTCAACAGCAAACTTGAAAGCAACAAGTTCTGTTGATTGTATTGTTGCACCAAAGTAGTGCTGGAGTTCTAAATGATTCAGAATAGAATTGAACAATTGGGAGGAGAATTCTTCCTACAACATAACAAATATCAGAATATTCTTTAGGTCAGTAATAATGTTTTTATTTGTTTTATTCAAGCCCAGCCATTCTGTTTCCAAAACCAACATTTTAATTGGGCAATCATACCACTTCTGGGTTACGAGTTGATTGTTTTCGTGGTGTGGACTTTTACAGCCAGCTGGAAAAGGCATTCTAGTGCCATGTTGAATTATGACAGTACTTTAAGGTCTTTGTAATCTCTTGTTAGCAGTTTTTTCCTATCAGAGTTGGTTTGAAGGCTGTTTTGACATGTAGAGAGCTTTAGTAAGGATCATGATGAAAACACTATGTTTTGCATATATTTTAAAAGGAATTCTGCACTGGCTCCCAAATTTGTATTTTACTTGCCAAAAATAACTCCTCTAACATTACAGAAATCTTAGAGACTAGATAATGACTATTTTAAATGCCAAATGTAGGTGGATGAAGATGAAGATTTTGAAGATCAGAATAAATCAAAGATAGGGAAAAAGAAAGCAGCATATGTTGGGGGCTTAGTCTTGGATCCCAAAGTCGGTAAGATGTGGCAATTTTCTTTCTTCTATGAAGTTACAGACAGGTAGGTTATTAATGCAGAGAGATTGCAGTGGGGAATCTGTGTTTGTGGGAGTTTGGTGTTGTGGTTGTGAGGGGAATGTTTTTGCATACAAAAAAATTCCCAACACTGATTGTGGAATTGCTTCTTTTAAGGAATTAGGACTGTATATCTATGTATAATTTTCTAATGGACACGTAAGTTTTCTTTCAGTTTCTCCTCTGTGTGGGGAAAACTGTACAAGTGTCCTATAGTAACACAGAAGCTATCTGTTCAACTCTGGTGAGTTAATGGGGTTGGATCGTTCCACTTCTGACAGCTTTCTCTAAAGGGCAGTGGTGCACCTCAACAGCTGCTTGAAGGGATTTAGATTGTGGAAATGTGGTACAGTGTATTATTGTCACTTAAATATTAATTGTGGAGTTGTATGAAGTCCTTTGGGAGATGTGAGTAATTAACGGCTTCTGTTTTAAACTCTGTTTTAGGTTTTTATGACAAGTTTATTTTGCTTCTCGACTTCAACAGCTTGTACCCATCGATTATTCAGGAGTTCAACATCTGCTTTACCACAGTGCAGCGACTGTCATCAGAAGCACAGAAAAGGGCAGAGGTTTGTGTGCTTTAACTTGTGGCTTAAATTACACTGTCTTAACTTCAGAGTGTTTTCTGTGAATCAGCTCCTTAAGAAACTGTGCTTTTCCACTGGTTTTTTTGGTCCCCTTTCACACATAAAAAGTGATTCTTGTTTAAAGATGTATCATATTAAGTTTTGGATTGGGACTTTTTTGAATATTTTGTGTCTGTCACCTTCCTTTCTGTAATACTCTCACAGAATCTTGCTGAGTTCTCTCCCATCTGATCTTGATATCCTCGTGGAACAAGATTGTTACTGAGGCTTTGTGACCCTTTTCAGCCACACATCCTCCCTTAGCAATTTCCGAGCCCCTTTATCCTAGCTTGATAGAGGCTTCCTGAAGTTAAGTTGCTGCAGAATTCATGCAAATATACCTGAAGGAGGTAGGCAAAAGTATCAGGCTTTATACAGGAAAGAATACAATTATGGGCCCAAGCCTTACTAGACATCAGGAAAACTATGTGTGTGTCTTGGGAGGGTGATGATGTGACTTTGTCAGCTGTGTGACCAGCTTCACATAAATTCATGCTGTTCAAACTACATTAAACACAACTGAAAAACCTCCTGAAGGTACAGTTCCATGTACTGTTTTATAAGCAGCTGTGTTGGCTCTGGCTTATCCATGGCTGGAGATTCTCATTTCCTCAGCTGTGCTGAAACACTTGTTGGTGGAGCTGTGTTGTAAACTGAAGCATTGAGCTGCTCTAAAGGTTAAACCAGAGGCTTTTATTTTTGACTGGTATCAGCTCACAGGTTGGAATTAGTTAGTCCTGTAACACCTGAAATATCAACACAGTAGCAGAAATGAGGAGACAAGTATGGAGTTCTGTCAGTAAGTTCCTCCAAACTGTCTTTGGATTTTCCCTGCTTTCTGAAGAGTGCTTCAACCTGAAGCAGCTCATTTTGATTTCTCTCACTGTATGATGTTTAATCAGGCTTTGGTGTAATTTCTTGTTACAGTTCTCCACAGACTGCTTTACTAAACTTGCCAGCCTCGCAGTGTCTGTATTGCCCTTCCTTTGTACATTTCTGTCGCTTTCATTGTGCTTGAAATGGCTTTACATTTTTGCTGATCAACCATTTCTTCAGTCATGCTAAGAAGAATGTGTCCTTTCTGCTATGTTGTTTTGCTATAATCAAGAGTTGCTTGGGGGTGGAGTTTTTGTTCTATTGCTGTGGTCGATTTCACTTTTGTCAGTTGTATCATTCAAAGTATCAGTTCCACAGCGCACGTGCTCCTTTTGACAGGTCTGAACACCAAAAGTACTTACACGATGATAAAAAAGGGATGGATTTTTCAGCATGGAAAGAACTGCTGTGTGTGTACTTCTCTATTTTTGTATATATCTATATATACCTAAGAGTGAGAGTGTGTGTGTGTTACTTATCTGCATTTGTATATATATGTATGTACATAAATATATAACACACACACACTCTAATAGAAAATAAAAATCTTCCTGCTACTGGTCCACACCTTCTTTGTGTTTCTCCTACAGTGAAACAGACTCAGGCCCTGTCCCCCAGCAGGGGCAAAGTAATACAGTTAAACACTGCAAAAAACCCCTCATGCTTGTTCTAAACTGTGCTTTGGGTGCTCTGTAGGAATTGGCACAAGCTATGTGGTTTCGGTTCTTTTCCCCCCCAAGCTTTTCACTTAATGCATTAGAATCTAATCTTCAAGCAATAAAATGATAAGCAACGGTGATCATTTGACAGGTCGAAGAAGAAGAAGAAATTCCAGAGCTTCCAGACCCATCTCTGGAAATGGGAATTTTGCCTAAAGAAATCAGGAAACTGGTGGAGAGAAGACGCCAAGTTAAGCAGTTAATGAAACAGCCAGATTTAAATCCTGACCTCTATTTACAGGTGTGTTTTACAGAACTCCGTTGATTTTTCCTCCCACTCCCCTTAAGTGCCCTGATCAGCCTTGTAGAATAGGGATGATTAGTAGTGAGCAGTGATTGTAATGTGCTTTATTTGTAGCCCATCACTGCTGCAGACTGTATAAAAAAGCTGTGAATGTAATTGTGAGCATTAAGTTCTGTTCTCTGATGGCTGTGGTTGGATCATTTTTGCTGGTTGTGTTTCTTTTCAGTATGATATCAGACAGAAAGCTTTGAAACTCACTGCTAACAGCATGTATGGCTGCCTGGGATTCTCCTACAGCAGATTCTATGCCAAGCCTTTGGCTGCTTTGGTGACACATAAGGGGAGAGAGGTAAGTCATTGATCAGGTTATACACACATGTAAAAAGGCTGAATTTAAGCCACCCGCTTTTTTTCATTGAATAGGAGAATGGTTTTGTTCTTGAACCTGCTTTTGGTTTCAGAACTCTTAAGTTTGTCTGTCTTGTATTGTGAAACTATTTGGTTTCAAATGGGCCAGATTGTGGTGACAAAAAAAAATACCAAGTCTACTTTCACATTTTCCATGAATTTCCTGTTCTGCTCAGTGGGTTAATCTTTGGTTTGGTGGTATGCTTTAGCTTTGGATGAGCTTGCTTTTAGCCATACTGTCCTGTGGCCTGATACAGTGAGTTCCTGAAACCCTAAAGTTTGTGATAGGGCTAATTAATCATGGAGGCAATGGATTATGTATTAGGGCTTTTTTTCAGAAACTGTTCCTTAAAATGAAGTTTCCCATTAGCCTCAGATTTTATTTCAAGAGTTGCACTTGACTTTATAGGCAAAACTACTCTTGCTATTGATTAGGATGGTAGCTCAATACAGACCACGTGAGTTTTGTCCCTATACGAAAAATAATCTTTAATGATCCAAAACATACCACTGATATACATTGCCTTAAAACATAATGATGTTTCATATTAGTTCCTTATAGAAGAGAATACCAAGCAGGAGTCTGCAAAGGTGCCAGGAACAGTTGTGTCAGGATGGCTGGTCAGCCTTTTAGTTGATCAGGGAGATGGTGAAGTCACATCCCTGTTAACAGGCACAGGCACACCCACTTTACAAGCCCCAACTCAGTTTCATGGAGGTGTTTTACTGCTGGTAACATATCTTTGTTTTTAATAATTTTTCTATCTAAACAGTTCTCTAGAGAGAACCCCACCTTTGCTGTCTTCCCAATTTATGTAACCAGTTATGTTTAACCTTACACATCTGTTTAACTCAGAAATAATTTCCCAGTTTGGTAACTGCAAATGTGCCATGCAGCCGTGTAAATTCCAAAGTTAATGTTTCCTTTAATAAAGTGTTGTGTTTGTTGTTGTAAGATTCTGATATATTTGTCTATGAGGCTGGCATGCAAAGCAGCTGAGTATCATAGCTTTATATTTTCTAGTGGTATTTTAAAAGTAATGAATTCTACTTTTTTCTTTTTTTTTTAATGATCTCCAAATGTCATATGGACCACATGCCACAAACCTGGTATTCTATGGATACTTAAGCTTTTGGCCTCTGTTAAGATGGGGAAATACCTCTTGTTTGCACACAGAGTTTATTCTCATTTGTCTGTAACGTATCAGTTATAACTGCATGAAATTCTGTTATTTCTGCATTATGTTCCAGAGTGGTGGTGAAATGAGGAAATCTTAAATAGGTGCTACAGAATGTGCTAAGGAGTAATTAGAGATGGTTTTTCTTGCATAGTTGATCTGTGGTTGTAAAGGATTTCTTACCTCTTAAATTCTGCTGGTGCTAGACCTGTGCTGGCTTCTGCCAAGCCTTTGCACACGTTTGAGTTCTTGCCACAGGAGATGACATGAGGACACCTTAGTTTTCTGGTTTTTTTTTGTTTCGGGTTTTTTTTAAGTTGAAATATCTAATCTGGAAAAACATTACTTTCAATTTTTATATTAGCCTTTCTATTCATAGGTTTCCTCTTACCACTCAGTTCTAATATAAAAGACGTAAATGTTAAGTATCTGGAGGTTTGGCTTCTTTGTGGGAAAAGGTTAATTAAAAAGTAACTATTATGTAAAATTTATGGTCTAAATTTAAATGGCCTTTTCTGATGATCTGCAATTAATTCTTTTTTTTTTTTACTGTTGCAAGGGCACCTGAGTAAATGCAGGTAGGCTTGTAGAAGTCTAAGTGGGAAAAATACTGTGTGGGATGAAAACTGAACTTAATATTTGCACTAACACAATTACAGTTCAATCGTAAGTCTTAGCAGAATAATTGAAAGTGGGAAATATGTATTTCATGTTGAAGTTGTTAAAGCTCATCCTAGCATTAAGTTTTAATGTAGCTGAGAATGAGTTTTGATGAGTCCTGTAAATTGATGCTTTTCAGCTGTGTGACTGACAACCTTTCCACTGAAGCTGCGGGAAGATTCAAGCACCTGATGCCAAGTGCTGAGTGCCACCTCTCCTGGACTCTTAACTTCTCTTTGTGGTGTGGAGATGCTGGTGCACTAAAAGTAGCAGAGCTCCCATGGGGTTCCTTATGGTGACTAAAAATACTTGTAATTGCACATTGCCATTTTAAAAACTTACGTGCGCCTATATTAGTGAACTTGTAAACTACGTTAGTAGAACTTGACATGTTCACTTCATTTTGATGGCAGAAGTATTAGGCCATTCATAAAAATCGAGATCATAGAAGGAGATGATCTTTAAGGTCCCTTCCAACCCAAACCATTCTATGATTCTGTGACAGTGTAATCCATAAAAGCTCCGTTCTCTTGGGTCAGCCTTAGCGAGATACGGGCCAGTGCTTGATCTTTATTTTCCTTCAGACAGGGAATACCAATGTAGCAAAGCCTTACATCCCTGGGCATGGGCATGTTGGATCCAGCAGTTTATTTATCGTGTGTGTCATTCCATGGCCGCGTTTGAGGGGACAGTGTGGTAATGGCTGGCAGCTTTCGCTAGATGGCGATAGAGACCTTGGGATCTTTAATCAATTAAGACTCATTTCTGTCAAAGTGTTTAAACGTTGATTATCGGGATTTTCGAACGGGTCTTCCTTGTTTTTCATTTGCGGGTAATCTTTAACAGGGGCATAGCAGTGTGAATTTTTCAGAGTTTAGTGTATGGTGTGTCACAGGTAGACTGCTAAGTTATGGTGTGTTTCGAAAGAAAAAAAAGGCAAAAATTTGGGGTGGAAGTGAATTAAAACTACAGCTCAGATCTGTTTGACCGTTTTGGCAAATATAAATATTTTTCTGTTTTGACTGTAAGAAATGCATCAGTTCAGCAAAATACAAAAAAAAAAATTCTTTCTACACCTGCAATCCAAATGTTGCATTATTGATCAGGAATGTTTTAGAGGGAGTCCTGGACTTTCCCCCTCCACCCGCCATGTTACTGAGCGTTTGCCTGGACGTTACTCTTGTTGTAACTATAGAAGTTGCTTGCATGGAAAAGTAATAGGAAAATATTTAATATATTTTTAGCTGTGCTTTAATGTAATTTAACAACTGGAAACAAGATGAGTCGGAGCTGTACAAGCAGCCAGCTCTGCAGCAGCAGGCAGTGTCAGGTCATGCCATTCTAGCCTCTCTAAAGGACAAGCCTTTTGACGAAGTGTCAGTTGTCTGGTTTCCTAAATGCAGGATGCCGTTTGCTGCAGGATTCTCCTACAGGACAGCAAAGTTGTTGAGAGAATTTAACTTTAGACAGCTTGCTTGCTAATGGCTTTCACTCAGTGCTGAGGCCTTTTTCAGGCACTTGATTTTTTTCCGTATTGTTTTTTGCTGTTGCTTATTTTTGCCCAAGAAAACTTGCCTTTGAAAGGAAAACAACATATTTGCTGTTTTCAGCAGTGCTACCAGGTAGACCTAGTGTTCAAATATGCAAGATAAAAGGGGGAAAGAGGCAATTGGGTTAATTCCAACTTTCTCATTCAAATCCTTTAGATACATTCTCAATTAATAATTAGTTTAAGGCCCTGGCAGTCAAAAGGAAAGAATAAAAGCATGTTATTGCTGCAGTCTGGGAGAAGAATGGATGAGGGAGGAGAAAAATGAAGTGGAGAAAGATGAGCTCATTTAAAAAAAATTAATGGTAGGTAAGCAGGTTAATGGCCGTCTACTGTAATTATGATCTGTAAAGAAATCCAGGTGCTTTTTTTTATTTTTTATTTTTATTAAAGTCTCGTTCATCCAGGGAAAATGATCATCAGCTGCTTTCTCTTAATTGCACCTAAAGCATTGGTTATACTGCAAGAGTTGTCATGCGAGTGGGGCAATTGACAGACTCCTGGTTTCTTCCATGTTGTGCTGTAGGAGAAAGGGGATTGCTAAAAGAGGCAAAGGAGCCTCCTAATGTCTCGTTATAAGTGTGCCATCTATATTTAAACTGAGAATGTAACTTCAATATAACAATTTTGGAAGACAAGGAACTTCATGGCAAAAGGGCTAGGCAAAGAGTTTCTAATTGCTTTTAAATATAAAAATGGCAAACCAAAATCTTGGGAGAAATAATGCTAAATTGCTGCATTGTCCCTAATTGGGAACTGGTAGGGTTAAATCATTTGCCACTGCTGTTAAATTTATCATTATGTGTGCAATTGTGAGCCTGTGAAAAAGCTATGTATGTTAACTCTGCATGCTGATATCCAAAACGAGTTGGAGTAGACAAGCAGAGGCTGCATATAATCTGGAAATGTGAACTGAGTGCCAAGTAGTAGAAAAATTATGGAGCATCGTAACATTTGTTGAAATATTATTGGTAGTCAAGTGCAGGAGATGACATCTGGTCTAATACAGACTTCTGCATCTCCAAGGAGAGGAAATAAAACATTTCAATTAAGAAGAATGGCCAGAATATTTTGGGTGAGGAGGAAATTAGTGAGAAGGGGAAAAAAAATTGTATTTTATTTTATTTTGGATGTCATGTTGGTTTTTTTTCCTCCCTCTGGACAGAAAGGTTTTATTTAATAGGTATTCACCGAGAAATGTTTAGGAAGATTGATCAGATTCAGATTGATTGTACAGCAAGTCAGATGAATAGAGAGACCTTTTCTTTTTTTTTTTTTTTTTTACTGCTTATTTTAAGATTGTGCTATTACAAGAGGTGTGGTGCCTCTCACTTCCTGACTGCTGATTTCTGTGGATGGGTTATAGCAATTGCATGGCCCCATGGTGAGTTGGATCAGGCTGGTGATCTGAGTTGAAAACTAGCTCCGGAGGAAAACCAAATTGATTTCAGTTGGATCAATGGCTCAGTGACTCACTGCGAGCTCTTAACGCTGGTGGAAAGGAGGAGGTTGGGAAGTGGGGGCAGGCCCAGTGTGAGATGGAAGGGGTCAGGCATGACCAGCCATTTTTCGGCTGATTCCTGACTGTGAAACTGTGGGGTTACTGTTAGTAGGATAACACATGGGGGTTTCTTTGGTTGTTGTTTTCTTTCTTCTGTACTTTTGATTTTTTCTTACGGTTTCCTATCTTGTATTTTTTTTCCGTCCTGCCAAAAGACACAGATTTTTGCTTGAATCATATCTTAACCTAGATGACTAGGTAACAAGAAGATATTCCTCACCCAGAATTGTGGTAAAACTGAGAACCAGAGTACTGGGAAGAGCAAGATCTCTGGAACATTCTCTGTATCTGAAATGTAACAGTGTGTCCCCTTTTAGAAGCTGTATATTTTGGGTAGAGAGCTGATACGTCAAGATAAGGAGATGTAGAAATGTCTCTCCACATCCAGTGGTAACAAAAAAGACTCTCAGGTATTCAATAAAGTATTGGGGAATGCACTTGAATCCTGCACCCTCCAAAGTCTGCCATGCTTCAGCTTCAGAATTACTAAAGAAATTCTTTAAACCTATCTAGAATATTGCAGAGATTAACAGAGATCCATCATGGTTCTCTCAGAGAGATGCCTTATAAAAGGGAGACACAGTAGCACAGGTGCTTCACCATGAAGGTTGAGAGCTTTAGCAGCATCACACCACCATTTGTAAACTGCCTTGGTTCTGTTTTCAAACACATTTGTTTTCCAAAACCCACTGTTAATGCTACATTACAAATGCTAACTGATGCTTTAATGTTTTTCTCCAGCCTGTATATTTGTTAGCACCACATGTCTTTGCAGTACACATTTTCTTGGTTCATTAGTAGCTTGTCAAAAAATACTTGGGGTTTTGAGACTTCCGCAGAAGTTGTTCTTTAGGATCTTATTGCCTCGCTCATTTGCGTCACGCCTTTATCGTAAATTGGATGTTGGCTTGTTCTAGAAACCCTGGGTTTGGATACCTAGATGGTAATAAAGTTTTTGAAATAAAAGACACTTCAAATAGGAGTTAAAAATAATTTTCATTTTCAAGCACTGTTCCTAAGAGGATAGAAAAACAGTCTAACTGAAGTGTCTGTCTCCCACGAGACTTAAATAAATATTCATACTGTCCTTCAAAGATATGACACCTTGATCTTATAATCAAAAATTTTCATATATTTCCTGGGAATCTTGCCCACTGTGCAAAAGCTGACTTTTTCACCATAAATTCTATTAGAAGCTTTTGGCTCCATCCACAATGAGATGATCTGTTCTTTTTCCGCTTGGATAAATACTCACTGGAGCCTACCAGGTCTGTTGTTTTCAGGTGGTGGTTTCAGGATGGTGATGATCCTACTTTGGTTTATAGGGAGAGGCTGAAAGCTGGGTTCCTTCAACTCTGGAAAAAAATGTTTGAGGATGGAAGTAATTGTGATCTTCAACAACCTAATGGGGGCTGTCTAGAAGAAGCCAGACTCTTCCCAGAGATGCACAGCCTTGCACCAGGCAGGTCCAGCCCTTTCTGGGGCCAGAGGTTGGGTTAAACGATGTTCAGAGATCCCTTCAACCAAAGTTGGTTTATGACCATCAGTTGAGAAGTTCCTTTAATTCTCACTGAGACTTATCACCAAGGTCAGCAAGATCCAACAGATGAAACTTGTCATTTGAAGGGAAGAAAACTGGAAGAATGAAGATATGTCAGTAGTGATACTTGTTCTTACCAGGCTGTTTTGGTTTCAGAGCTGAAAAAATAATGTTTGAGCACTTTGAATGCAGGTTCTGCTGTATAGATCAGGTCGTGTGGTCTCTTGCATGTTATGTCCTTTCACTGGGCCTCTGCCAAGATTCATTGGCTTGATTTAGAAGATAAGCATGAACAGCTTATACTATTTTCAGCACTGAAATATACTTACGAGACAGATGAAAGAGTTTGTTAAGATCTTTATTTATCTGTGAAAGATGGACTGTCTCTGCTGCTGCAGGTACAATACCTTGTAAGGATGTGGGAGATCTTGGTGGGCAGCATCAAGAGTTCTGGTTGGAACAAAGGACTCTTGAGAAGTAGGTGTAGTTTAACAAGCTGGGGCACACCTGATCTCTTAGCATAAGCAAGGAAGGCTGTAAGTTATGCATACAGCATAAGGTAATTTGTTCTGACTCCCTTTGCAGTAGAAAGAGGGCAGTGTCAAAGCTGGATGAAATAAATCCCCCAAATTTTAGAGCCTGAGCAGTGATTGAGAGACACCAGCATTGTGCTTGCTCTGTTGGCTTTCCTTCCAGCAGTTATACATGATGTAATGCAGGAGATATTGCTGGTGTTTGTGTTGTCTTTAGCTTCAGACTATTCCTTTTATCAAATATGGGTAAGGGTTCAGGCAGTAGGATTAAATTATGTATATTGATATCTGCTTAAAAATTTGATACTCGTGTTTGCTGATTTGAACCACTAGGAATAGTTGCTCCATCAAATCCTGTTTCAACACCTTGATTAGTTAAAAAAAATTAAAAAATAAAATACCCATTTCCCTTTACCTTTCATGTTTCCTTCTGTGTTTTCATACTTTCTAACTGGCAGCCTTTAGAAAAGAGCAAGAAGTAGTTTTATAGTTTGTTGGGGGTGGGAAGTGGTTCCCACTTGTGTCACTGAAATGATTTGCTTATCAAGCAGTGCTCATCAAAAACATGGAATGATGGGACATCATTTGAACCTTACTGCAGGGTTTAGTACCTGGCAGTCATTTCTCTGTGAGCTTGTGCTAGTCTTGGTAGTTACATGAGGCTGGAGAAACTTTTAAAATTTGGATACGGGTGGTTGATAAGCCTTTGTTTTAAAAAAAAAAAAAAAAAAGGCAAAAAGCATTAATGCTTTCTTTCAAATTACTTGCCTTGTTCATGAAACAGAGCAGAAATTGGCATGTTTAAACCATTGGCAGTTACCAGAAAAGCAGAACAATGTAATAATCTGCTTTGATGAAGTTCAGGGTCGTATTTCCTAAAATGACTGGGTAAGCATAGAGGAGACCTCGAGGTACAAACGGATTTGTTTTTTTTTTAATCCAAGGAAAAAGAATGTGCAGAACAGTTGCTGGGGAGAAGGGTAGTCATGCTAAAGCAAGGGCTCTCTACTTGGGCTGCTTTGGCCCTCATTTTGGTTCTCTGACTTCTTCTGTGTGCACTGTCATTTTATTAGGCAATACCACAGTTTGCACGCTAGTAATTTATTTCCTGTTTTCTCTGACTCCAGTGCAAAAAATGTTTTCAGTGTGAACTTGAGTTTTCTTCCTTGATGCTTTTAATTTTTTCTGGACTGTTAAACTGTCACAAGCTTTGTGCAGTAATTTGGAATTAGCAGGTGGAAGACTGACATAAAACCATAGGAATGTCTTAGTCCTGTGCTCAGGTGTATTGCAGCCTTTTTGGTTGGTTGGAATTTTACTTGCTGAATCTAGAACTTCCTTGGTTGTACCCTTTGATTTTTGAACAGACCAGATTTAAGTGAATGACAGGTAATGTTTTGGTTTTCATGTGACCACCTTAATTTCTCCCCTTTCCTCTCCATCTCCCTCAGAACTCACTATCATCTTTGAACTTAGGTAAATACCATTTTTGTATTTGCTCAGAAATCTTTTGGTCTCTTCAAATTGTAATTGCACCTCTGCCTTGATGTTTTAATATGTATCATACCTGGGTTTTTTGGTTCAATGCATAGCTTCATATTTTTCAACTTAGAGTTAGAAGTAGTTCATCCTGGGGATAAAGGAAAATCAATGAGAAGCCCGTACTTAGCCTGAGAACCCCTGCAGAAAGCTTTGATTAGAGAAAAGCTTTAGATCTGACTCTTGTACACAATTGTCCGTCAGGTGGCCAGTCATTTTTGTATGTATGACTGTACCACAGATGGTAGGGATGGAAAAAGGTCTGTTACATCATGTAGTTCGTGTTCCAAGGTATGTATGTAGTTACTTCAGCAGAGACACCACTCTTGATGATTTTTGTTGTTGTTGTTGAAGGCTGTTGTCCTTCAAGAAGTCACTTCTAATTTTAATATTGCTGTGTTTTGATCTGACTGCTTTTTGTGATCACTAATTTTTAATAGATGTGGAAGATGAGCCTGCCTTCAGTAGGAATGTGTTAATTGACAGGTGTCCTGAAGTTCTGCATTCTTGGCAGTGGTCCAGGATGACAGAGCAGTAATGACTTAGAAACTGTTATTCCTTCCTGGTGAAAGGATTGGAGGAAATCTGTGAAGTTATTAACTACTTCTCTCTTCTAACAGATTGTGAGAAGATCATTATGGCATCTAATTAGTTGAGATTACCTCCTTTATGCAGAATGTTTGGGTTTTTTTAAATTCCTTTACATGCTGTCTTATGACTTGCACTATTATTTTTTTTCCTCTTCTCTTCAGTGTTCTGGATGGTTACTCTGAGGATTTGAGTAAGGGATCGTGTTCCTATCCCTGTGTGGTGTAATTAGCACAGCTATTTAAATGTTATCTGGAACCCATTTATCTGATCTGTCAGTTGCTGCTTAGTTCAGTGGAAACGCTTTTATGTAAATCACAGAACAATGCTTCTGACTTGTAACAAGATTGGGCTGAATTTAGGGAACTGAAACACTTCATCCTGGAATAAAAATGTCTTGCTGAATCAAGGGTAGATTATGAAAGCTGCCACTTTTAAAAAGTGTATTATGCTAACATATGTATATGTATAAATTGAATTAGCTGTGATACTCCTACAGTGAGAAACTTCCCACTGATTCTAAAAAATTTAAGGAAAAGCTGACACATGTGAAATTTTCCTCCCAATTTGCATGCTAGCTCTTCAGCTGGTCTTAGAATATTTGGAATTGATGCCTGATGGGGTGTGGGGCAGATGCTTTCCTTTTACTTCCTAGTAATTTCTTAATGAAAGCAGTTCCTTCTATGGCCCAGTGATACTTGTATTTTATAGGGATCTAGTGGCATTTATGATTTTGATTGCTCTTAGGCTTCTGTGGAAGATAGCCACATAAATTTTTTTTATTCAGTTTAAATAAAAATAACCTTCCCACCCTCGTTCGGTGTGCTGACCTTTTGCCATCCCGTATTTTGGTGGTAGATCTTGAACTTAAAGAAAATAATTATGAAAGTTTCTCATCTTTCATATATGAGCGGCTCATGTAGTTTTGGGTTTTCTTCAGAAGGATGGGCTTCTGACATGGTGACCAAGGAAAGATTAATTAACTGTGGCTTTTGTTTGTCTGTCTCAGCTTTCAGCTTGGAGTGTAAGCGTGTGTCACTTTGCTCTGTTACAAATACTGTGTTAAATTACAGCAATTTTTTTTAGGAAACTGTTTGATTTTTTGCCAGGGATTCCTGAGCCATTTAGTAAGAGTTTGAGGGATCCTATTCCTTCTCTGAAAATCAGTGCCAATTTTGGACTGTGCAGCTGTCCCAATTTCCTTTTTATTAATTTTCACTCTAGGAATAAATTTTTGTTGTCTGATGTTTATTCTATTAGCATATTTAAAGTCAGCTATTTCCTTCCCCACATAGATCTTGCTTTACTTTTCTCCCCTTTCTTTTTTTTTTTTTTCTTAAAGTGGAAAAAGAAATAGAACTTGCAGAGGAGATCTGATGGTAAAGCAGTATGAAGTGTCATTTATTTGACTATTCCAGAAATGATCCTTCTGTTATTCTATACAGTACTGCATAGCTTTTGGCTCAGCTGGTCTGCATAATAAGGGATAGCCTCCCTGCTAAGCCAAGCAACTCCTCTTTGCTTTGAAGAGCATGTCA
This sequence comes from Pachycephala philippinensis, assembly GCA_013397055.1. NCBI lineage: Eukaryota > Metazoa > Chordata > Aves > Passeriformes > Pachycephala > Pachycephala philippinensis. The sequence goes on from VWZT01005510.1 coordinate 43,137, forward strand.
GGCATGTGTGGTAGTAGATTATCACAATTATCAAGTATCAGTACTGACTGAGTATTTGTCCCTGGCCTTTTCCATCTTAACTTAAGGAAAGTCTGTTCTGTGACTGTCTGTCAGCCCCTCTCTCTGAGAGGAACTGTGGTTAGTAGTTTATTAATAGTTTGTGTTGTACATAGACCATCACAGGCTTGCTGTATAGCTCTTGAGCACAGAGGGGTGTTTTGCAGTTTTATATAAACAAGATGCTGCTTTCATCATTATTCTCTTTGGACAGACAGTGTGTGAAGCAGGCGTCGTTAATGGGTTTGTTATGGCTCAAAAAGTTTTTCTTAACTTTAAAAAAAAATCCAACCAACTTTTTGCATGCGTTGCATAACATTGAGTTGTTGGGTTTTGTCTTTAATTTTTGGTATTTGTGTCATGGCCAATAGTTGTTTTAGGACTACAGTTATCCACCATGAAGTGACCAGTTATACTTGTTCCCTGGGAGGAAGACTTGGTGCTCTCTGAGGTTCTGAGCTGTTACAATGAGTGTTGGGAGAGATGGAGTTTGGGAAAACCTGAGCCAATATGCATACACATAATGAAAAAACCCCTTTACATGTTTTGCTTTTAACTGCTTTTGAAATGAAATGGGCATAGGTCCTTACATATTAAGTTGGCTGTCCTTAGTGTTTGGAAAAAAAAAGTAGCATGAGCTGCAAATAGATTTTCTTATATGGCAAGAAGTTGGTTTTCTTTTTGTTATTTTATTTCTGTTTTCCTCTTTCCTGTTTTCCATGTTTGCTTCCCAAACCAGTACTGGAATGTGCTTCTTGGTCTGTACTTGCTTGGGGATGGGGATGGAACAAAGGGAGAAGTGGAATTGTTGATAGCATAGTTCAAAAGGAGATTAATTGTCCAAAAATGCTAGCAGCTTCTCTGATAACTGCAGTGTCTTGAAGTCAAAATGTGAACATGAAAACGTGAAAATTACTTTTACCTCAGTGCTTAGTTCAGTCAGTGTGTCAAGAAGTTAAATGTCAAGAATAAAATAAAATGATCTCGAGAAGATAGCTGTGGGTCTTCAAGTCACAAAAATAATCTGGAAATACTGGATGCTCAGAACTGGTAAAGAGAAATATTGCATCACACTAAAGGACAAGCAACTTTGAGATTCCATTGAGTCCAAAAGTGTGCAAGAAGTCAAAAAAGATTGGATAATTAGTCCTCTTCTATGCATCCAATTAAAATAGCAAAAATTTATTGAACTCTTTATCCCAAACTTGGGAGTCAATGTCAGGATTTAAGCAAATTTTTGTTCACTGGGAGCTGAGAAGGAAGCTTCTAGTGGGGAAAAGGGCTTCAGCTGCTTTGCTGAGCTGCACGTGGTACTGGACTTTCTGGGAAAGAAGTGGAGATGGATTACACATGAAGTCTGTACATTAGGGTGAGAATCACTGCCTAACTAGGTTTGGGTTTTGATTTTGTGTTTGGGGTGTTTTTTCTTCATTCTTTTTCCTACAGAAGAGAGCAGCTGGGTAAGATCTGTGGGAGTTGTGCTTCCAACTCTGCTCCTTTTTTGCTGATGCCTTGTGTTGAACTCTTCCTGGAGGATGAAATGTCTCTTGGCACATTTGTTGCCATCTGCTGTTTGTCTCTGTTGATAAGGCTTAGTTAGCACTTTTCCTAGGAAAGTGCATGACATAGTTTCAAAAACTGCTCCATTTACCTGTTGCTGTAGGACTAGGCACATGTTTTCCAGCTGGTACATATCATTACAGTTTCAGATGACTAACATGAAAAATGATAATTGAAGCTACAAGCCTATTACGTAGTAAGCTTTAATTAGTTAAACTGCTTCGTATTCGTTTACTGTTGGTGCTAATGCTCTTGAAATTAATTGGCACTAAAGGGGGTTCAAAGTTTATATGCAATCATTGCTGTTATAATGTGCTATATTACTAGGTAACTTGGCTTATTAGGTGATTTTGTTCTCAATTATTGCTGCAAGTCAACAAGGACAGAGTAATTATCTCACAAACAATAGACTTGCTCCCAAGACAGATGCGACCAGACCCTTCCTGTGGAGTTCTGCAGTGTTCTAGCAAATAGGCAAGGGAAGGAGATCTGCATATGTCACCCAGCAGCAGATGGGGAAGATACTTAGAAAGTGGGATAGCACACTTTCAGATCTTCTGTTATGCTAATAAAGTTTTTGTGTGAGAACAGAGCAATGTCAGTCTATCAATGACATCAACCCCTGGCATGTGCAGGCCATCAAAGCAAACACAGGATGCCTTTGTATGCATAGCTGGACAGTGTAAGCCAGTTGCTACTAGAGTGAAGGTCATCTCTCATTTTCCTAGAATAGACTGAATACTTAGCATACATATTGATTATTAAACTTTTCTTTTTTTGAACACGAGTTGTGATTTTGTTAAAATGGAAAATTTAGAGTAATGGGAATTTCTAGACCCCATAGGAATTTCACCTCTTAAGTTGTTAATGTATTGTATGCCACCAGTGTAGTATAACATGGCTTATATCAGCCTACAAGCATTTCATAGAAGAAATAATAAACTGAGTGGATTAATATTACCTAGTAAGTATAACATTATTAATTAATAACTATTTAATTCCTAAGCACACATTTGAGATGGTAGAGTTTATATCAGAAATTAATTACAAATGCAGATGACTTTCCTGAGTGGAAAAAGGAAAAATTACAGTGGTGAAACTGTGGAATAGTATGACTGAGCAGTGCCAATGTGCACCTTTTGTTGGTTACTCTCAAAAATGTCTTCAGGAGAAGGTTCATCTGAATTTTCAGATTTTAAGCCTCGATCTGAGTTCTGATACTATTCTAAGTTCCTCTTTAGAGCCAGCATGTAAATCTTTATTTAGGACCATCTTTCAGCAACTGCACACAGCAGGTCAGGTATTTATTCCATCCCAGGAAACTGCTGTTTCCAGGAATAAAAAAGGGTAACCACTACATCTCCTTAATTTTCTCTGTCACTTACTTAGAGATTGAGAAGTTTTGCAGATTCAGAAGTGTATTTTTGAACAGACATGCCTTGTGTGAATTTTAAAGGTCACTGCGTTTCAAGTGATAAAGGTGGATAACTACTTTGAATGGTAGGCTGCTTAGTATTGTTTTATTGGAAATATCTGTGGAATTTTACAGTGGATGATTCTTTGTAGCTGCAGTGATTTTGCCCTCTTTGAGTAGTGTCAGTTTACAAGTCAGAATCTTGAGTATGTGGAGACATTATAAAGACTTTAAACACCGACACACATTCATTGGGTCATGTTTGTAGGAATAGTCCTGGAGACAGGAGTTCATTTTGGGTATTTTAAGCTAAGGTGTATAACCTACTTTTAAGGGATTATTTTTGTTGTTGTTCTATTCTTTAGTATTTACAGTTATGACATTTAATTCTCTCTTTTAGGAGATTGTAGTTGCCCAGAATCAAGAAGATGAAGAGTGCAGAAAAAACAATCCTTGTTCTTTTGTGACTTTCACAAAACTATTGCTCTTCAGGCAAGGGGTTACAAATGTGGAAATACAGGGCACTGCAGCTTTATTTAGGTTCAACCTGTGATGATCTAGAGAAACCTAAGTGGCTGATTCATTTGTTTCACTTCTTTCTATAAGGAAGGAAACATAAGAATACTTTGTTAAATCATTGCACTGTAGATGGGATGGTTTTAAAAGTATCTGTCAAAGTGTGCCTATTTGATAACATAGAGGGCTCCTCAGCAGTGGATTAATTTTGATATTTTAGCCTTGAAACCAAGTTTCCGTGTTTGAATCTACTAAAATTGTTGGTGTCGTGTCTAATAACCCATCTGCTTGAATAATGATAAAGCCTCCTACTTAGTCTGTCTACCTCAAGGGAATAATTGAGCAGCCATTGTGACAATACTGCTCTGAGCCAACAAAATACATTTTTCCCCAGGAGTTCCCTTTGAAGCGTGAATTATTTTTAAGGCAGTAGTGTGAAGTGCTCTGAAACAAGGCTCAATGAGGAACAAGTATCTATCTCAAATTGTCTGTCATGGCCAGTGAAGTTAAAAAAACACCAAACCAAAAACCAAGATAACCCAACTTTACCATATTTAAAAAATAGCCAGATATTCATCCTTATGAGTAGGATTATATGATGTATGTTATAGGGGGCTGGGCTGGATTTCTTAGTAGACCATTCTGCCATGCAGCAGTCTTCAGGCTGCTTCAGTTTTACTCCATAAAGTCTTGAAGCTGTTGTGCTGTTTGGGCTTTCTGCTGTGACAGAGACCATTGCCATTAGAGGAGCCAAGAACCAAAATTTTGTAGATGTCCAATATCCCAAACGTGTGTGAATCAATTTGGAATCTCTAATGCATCTCTTCCTCCTCTTTCCTCTTCACTGTGGTACAAATCCTCTTGCATGATCACTGATCACAACAAAAACTTGTGTTTGTTGGTGCAGATTCAGAGTCACAGTTGGCAGCATAAATGAGCCATATTTCAGTTCTTTAACTGCATGGCAAAGGAGTTGCATAGAGGTGGTGGTGGATTTCTCATTGTTTGTGTTAAATCAAGGTCCTACCCCTGATTCTAAAAAACTATGCTGTCGCTCAACCTGAAGTTACAAGCTTGAAGTAGAGACTATTTAGTAAAATTTTATGGCCCGTGTGTGGTGGAGGAACGTCAATAAGGAATCACTGCAGTCTTCTGCCACACTGAAATATTGTAATTTATGTGACATGTTTTGGATAAAATTTTAATGAATTTTAATTGGATGCCTTCCATAAAGGTAATTCTATGCAGTTACAACAAGTCATACGTGATTGGCAAGAGAGGAACTGTGTATTACTCATTTGGCATAGCATAAAAATATTTGTACTTAAAAATTAGTATTCAATAATGAATTTGGACTTTCCATTATTTTCCTGGTTTAATGCAGGGGAGTTTCTTTGTTTATGTACTAGAAGTTTATAAAAGATTTCCTGTAATTCCTACCCATGTGTGCATGATCTGGTATCTTGAGTTTGCTTTGCTATAGCGTTCATCTGTGTAAAGCATTTTGCAAGGAAAAAGTGATGTTTCCCTTGTCTTAGTTCAATCTTGAAATGTTTACTGTTTATTGTATAGTTATAACTCTGGTCATCAGTTTGTCTCTTTCCTCAGGTCATACTTGTGCTTAGAAGGGAGCAAATTACCTGTGCTATAATTCACCTCTGAATATGCTAATAAATTTTGTGTGCTTTTATGTTTCCTGGTTTCTGGGTAGTACCTTGTGTCATGAATTTTTTATGGGATTAAATATAATTTTTAAACAGAAAAATTCGTAATGTAGTAAACAGAAGTTCCTTTGTATTAGTAATTCCTTCAGCTTTTAGGTTTTAATGCTTATTGCAAGTTGCCTGTTTTTAAGTGAAATAGGAGGTTGGGACCAGAAGGGACATTAGACTGCAGCCTGTTTAGATGAGCTTTCTTGTACTAGCTGGGGAACATTTTTGAAGTATCCATTGGAGACTTGAGAGCTTTTGCTGTTGGAATGGTCCAAGGTTTTTTGGATAGCAGATACGCCCTTGTGAAGAAGGTGAATTGCAGGAAGGGGACCCTGTGACACTGGTGCCTGAATGCTGTGCCATGACTAAAGACTGTGTTGTCCCAGTGCAGCTACTCTGGATATAGTGGGTGGTCAGAGACATTTCCTGATGTGCAGCAAAGCATTGTTAATACCAGTGCCTGAGCCCGTAAGAAGGTCCCAAGTAGTTAGAAACTAAGAGTGGCCTGGGTGGATCATACCAGGCCTGAATGCCTGAGCACGGCTCAGAAAAAGAGAAAACAAAGGTCCCTCTCACCCCAAGTGTCACATAGTTAATATTTAGAAAATAAGTTGCTCTTATTATATTTTTCCTCTTTCCACTTCCCTCCTTTTCTTTTACCTTAACATACCAAGAATTAACTCTTGAAATGATGCATTGACTCATATGTGTAAGCATATTGTTGTAGGGTAATTTAGTCATGCCCCTGTAGTATATGGTGTTCTGGGTGCTGCTGACACTTGGGGTTGGACCTAAATGACCTTCAAGGTCCTTTCCAACCCAAGCTATTCTATGACTCTTTAGGGTGGGATTTTTTGTGATAAAGACCTTTGGAGCAGGGCTTATGTGCTTTTACATGTATAAAAACGCTGGAGGTGCGTTGTACAACTGGATTTTGTCTCTTGCTGACTTGCCTTCCTTGTAAATTCTGTTTTTTAATGCCTCTCTCTCTTCTTCCCTCCCCTCCTCCCCAAAGCATCTCCACTGCCAAAACACCCACATTTTATGTCTCTTGTCACTTTCCAAATTTGCCATAACCATAAATTTGCCATAACCACTGCCCTCGTTTTTTTAGGCTTTCCAGTTGAATACCGTGTTGGTTACAAATAAAGGTGGGAGCCTGGAGTTATGTTACCAAAGCTGTTGAGTAAAAGTCAACTCTCCCACCTGTGTGACCTGCAGTGAGGTGTTTGGGGTGTGGGGTCAGAGGGGAGGGGATGCAGGAGGGGAGAACAGGCTGCTGCTGAACACTGGGATGATGCAGGTGCCAGCCAGCAGCATCCACCTGACTGCTCCAAACTGTGTTCTGAGGGTACAAAAGCAGGATTTGCTGCCCGGACTCTGGCTTGCATTCTGGCTAGACCAAATGGAAGGGCCTATTTCTCTGTGGGGAGCAAGCACCTGCTTTTCCCTGGGAGGGAGAAAGGAGAGGGATGCTGTTCTGGGTCTGTCAGGATGCTGTGGCCATGTGTAGTGGTTGGCATGTCCTGTACCAGTGCTGTTTATTCTTCCCTGCACTGCTCTTCCAGCCCACCTGAGAAGATTGCTGGCAGCTCCCTAATGCAAGCACTGTTTGTGGTTTGTTGCTGTAGGAGCTGAGGTGACTTGCACCACTACATGGAAGATCAAGTAGTGTCTTTCTTCGATATATTTCTCTGTAGGCAGGTTTTTTGTTACATCTCCAAGTACTTTCACCATCCATCTGTGTGTAGACGTTTGAGCCTGTATGTTACCGCTTACCCTGTTGTTTTGAGGTGTGTTTTCGTAGCTTTCTCCCTACTCTACCCTAGACAGGCTGGAGTGTCCTTGAACCTGCCCTCCCCTTTCTAAAGCGAAGAATGAGAAGCCTTTAAGCAGCTTAAGTGTCAGCCGTGTGGCAGCTGACAGGAAACTGATCTGGTGCTTGGCCCCGCTGCAGCCGGGGCTGCCAGTGGCATGTGCTGGGCTGTGCGAGCCCTGCCAGGGCCAGGGGGTCGTGCCGAGGGCCCCCCTGCACCCTGCAAGGTGCAGCCTGGCCGTGGATGTGCTCAGGAATCGCTGTCTATCCCAAAATGTTGCGGCTGTTTGCCACAGCTGCCCGTCCTGTCAAAACTGTGACTGGTCTTGGGGTTAAAGGTTGATGAAAACTGTTGCTAACTTGTGATGATTGATGTTGGAAAACTAATTAGTGAGCAGGGGCCATTAATTTGATCACTTGTATTGGTTTCTTGTATGGGTTTTGAAGGACTTTGCTGAGCTGCTTTTATCAGCTTGTTTTTAATTGAAGGAGGGATGTGTTTCCAGTGGACTGCTTCCAAGAGGAAAGACAGGATAAATTCATAAGCAGTGCTTGAATTTATTTGTGTGATTCTCCAAAGGGTGGCAGGGAGATTCCTGTTTTGCTTAGAGATGGAAATGTCAGACACCTTGTTGAAATTTTCATATGAAATACCTTGTGACATAGTTGGGAGCTCATAGACTTCTGCCACAGGAGGTATTCTCTGTAGTTGGGGAGGTAACAGAGGAGTGTTAAAAGAGTATTCTGGTAACATTACTTTGGCTTATTCAATTGCTGATGACAAGACAATGTGTTTCCACTTTGGTCCACGCTGCTGAAGTGTAATAAAATTATTTGTATTAGACACCAACCACCTGTTAATATCGTTCTTCTAAAGGTCATTGTGTGGTGCCTTGCTGTCTGAATTTAACGGCCGTGTATCAGGTTTGTTGGTCACTCTTTTGTGTGACACTGGACAAGTGTTTGTGGGGAAAGAATGTGAACCTGATACCCTGACGGCCAAGGGAGAGGAGAGGACCAGGGACAGGCTCTGCTGCTGCTATTGTCGTGCCACCAGGCCAGGGCTGGAAAACAGGCAGCTTCCTTCTGAGGTGCTTTCATCTAACGTGGTCCTTGTTTGGAACAAAACCCACTTGCAGTAATTTCCCAGGAGAAGCAGACTGATATCCATAAACCCAGACTTTTTGGTACCCTGGACGTGGAGGAGACACTGTGGTCCTAACCTGGGCTATAAAGGAGAGGAGGGGTGCTGCTCCACTGGCTGTCAGTCCTCCTAATGCCATGAAAGGAAAGTGAGGTGGTGATCATGTAATTGTGCTTGGTGACAATAGGTAGATGCTTGCTAAATTATGTTAAAACATATGGTCTTGGCAGTTAACCTTAATCCTGGTGTTGGATTAATTTATTAATGTCTGTACAGTGACCTGAAAATGCAAAGCACTGTATCATTGGGAAATGTTGACCTTGTTAACTGACAAATTTTAATTAATTTTGCTGAAAATAAGGGTGGTATGCATTTAACTTGAACTTTCACTCTTCCCACCTGACCTAGTATTAGCTTTTGAGAGAGGTGGAGGACAGGTAGGACCTGCAGATAAACTTATTCCTTGCTTGTATCCAGTGAATGAAGCAGATGCAAGTGACTGCTGCTGCAGGGGCTCAGCTGAATGACTTTGTTTTCAAATTTCCAGAAAATGAAAGCTTCAGCTGCCAAAAGAACAAAACAAAGCACCTGGTTTACCACATGGTGTAGGACATTCCAGCACTTGTAAAGCGGGAGGGTTGGCTTTAAGCCATCTATATTCCAGTGTCATTAGTAACTGCTGCTAACTGTTGGATTGAATTACTGGCTGAGAAAGAGCAAGGGCTTTTAGAGTCTTCTCTGCAATTGAAAATAGTCACATGAAGAACTCCCATTACTGACAATTTTATAAGGAATAAGGATCTCACTTTATCAGTTGCATATTTATTGGCTCAAACCATTTGAGGCTCATTATGCGCATGTAGATAACTCGTTGTGGTTGTTTGAAAAGGTTCATTAGGGTCTTCAAGAATTCTGGCTTTATAAAAATCTAATTCATTATTTCTGCAATGAAAGAGTTAATGAAGGATCACTTGTGGCTTTTAATTTTCAGCTAATTAAAAAGAACGTCTGTTTTTGCCTTGACACTCGTCGTTAAAAGTGCCAAATATAGGAATTTTTTTTTGTGTGTGAGTTGAAGGGTGAGGAGGAGGGGGAAAAGTTACATGTAAATCATTTAGCCATTAACCTAATGTGGTGGATTTATAAATCCTATTACTATAAGCCCTTTTCATTTCCACTGAGGCCTGACGTGTGCTTGATCCTGCTAATGTAAAATTCATTCTGTCTAAGTGATTACTGAAGTAAGACATTTTAGTCAATTTTAATCAGATTGTGTGATACTTGCTTGAACACCAATGTTAAGTAAGACATGGACACAGTTTGGCCATGTCTTAATTAGCCTTACAAATCAGACTAGGAATCAATCAGTGAGCCAAGTCTATGAACCTTTTGACACCTAATGCTTTCTGTGGGGGGAAAAACCATCTATGCTGAGGGCTGAAAATACAGGGCTTGGAAGCAAGATTAAGATTGTAATTTGGTGTTCTTGCTTTATGGTGTGCTTGGCAGTCCCTCACAGTGTGCAAGTCCTTTGCAGTGCAGCCCTCATTGGTGTTTCAGAGTTGAGGCCAGTGGGGTGCTTCCTGTACCCCATCATAAATTCCTGTCTCCGCAGCAGGAGCAGCAATTGGAGTATTTTTCTGAAGCTGCTTCTGCTCCAAGATACATCTGTTATTTGGCGGAGGGGGGGTGAGGGACAGCTTATCTTAAAATGTAACCTCCTCCCTCCAAGTGTTCACTGGGAACTACTGACTTGGATTCATGGGACATCTGTGTTCCTTGGGTTTAGCTGTCTCTGTTTTCCCTATAGGGAAGCATTAGTATGGAAGATCTGCCTCATAAGCCCCTCAAATATTGCACACTGTTGAGATCAGAGGTGGTTTTTGTGAAATGTCATCCTTTGATAAGACAAGTAAAGACTCTGCTGTTTTTAATGTTTTTCCTGGATCATTGCTTTTTCAGTAGGCTTTACTCTGACATGAGTCTCAAACTGATTCTCAGTCCATGTTAGTTAGTTTAGCCAGTTTTTGAAGACTCTTTGCTAGCCAATATTTTTTTTTCTATTCTAACCATGTAGAATTTCTGTATTACTAACAACTTTCTTGGTATTTTCTTCTAATACATGGACCATTTCCTTTTATTAGCAAGGTACTTGAAAAATTTGTCATGTCTTTGAAAGATCCTGTAGAAGTTTTTGGTTTTTCCCCCTCCCTGCCTTCTTTTGTTTATGGTGTCTTCTGCTGCACGGTGGAAAGCCTTAGGAGAAAAGGATGCTTGAAGCATATGGAAATTAAAATGTTTTGTACCAGAGACAGCAGATGTTCTCTCAAAGTAGGCAACATCTTCTGCAGAAGTCCCAACTGCACATGGCATTGTGTCAGTGCTGAGGATTTTGTAACCTGGTGAAAGACAGGTCCATTGTAAATCGCCAGCTTAGTCTGGAGATTTTGCTTTGCCATTGTTGAAGAATTACCTGCACAATGATTTTGTTTTAAAACTTGAAAACTCAACCATTAGCAGTGCTGGCAAACCATTTTCAAAATCACTCTAGAGGTTGATATGCTACAGACTTTGTAAGTTGTTTTTATTGCTCAGGCTTCCAGGCAATTTAAATATCTTTTCTCCTCTATCTAACCTGTTAAATTACCTCTTTCTGTTAGGGTGAGTGTACCTCATTTAGTCAGATGTTACTTAGTTGATGATAGGACTGCAAGCACATGTGGAAGAAAGTGGGGAACATGTTTTCTGCTTGATCTGAATGCCTCTTTGTCTTCTGTTTTCTCTTTCCTACGGTTACTGTTGGTCTGCCAGGTGTGCCTTTTTGAATGAAAATGAGAAACTTCTTTAGTGTAGAACTCTTACTGTGGTTGGGATGAGGCTCGTTTGAAAAGCTTTGAAATTAGATGTTAATTACCTTTCTCTTCTACTGGATAATCTTCTGTACTTTAACCAAATAAGGATAATCTTCTATACTTTAATCAAATAAATATTCAAATACTTTGAATTTGCTATATTTCAGCTTTTTGACAGTTTCTTATGTGATGGATTGTAGGAGAGCAAGTGCTCATGAAAAGGCAGAACTTAAACAGAAAAAAAATCCTAGTTCAGGTGGATGGGATGGTTGATCCATTATAATTAAATGGAATTAATCTGAACAACTATACAGTGATGGTCAAGGAGAGAACTGTCAAGGTTCATGTCAGCCTTTTAAGATGATAGATGCCAATATCATAAAGTTATAAGCCTGAGAAGGCTGCAGTGAAGTCCATTCTAGATCATGGGTAAGATTTTCATTAATCTTGGTTAAATTGTGGTTGGTTCTTGAATTTGAATATTAAATACCTTCCTATAATTGTATTTATACATAGGGTCAAAATAAATGTCCAGGTTGGTAAATATAAACTACCTCCAGGGTACTGTGTCTCAGAAAAAGAACATGACCTGCAGAACAGAACAGGCATCTCTTAGCAGCCATCTTTCATGTATATACATTTCCTGGGAAAATGCTTTAAAATCTGTTTCACAGCTTATCAAGACTTAACCAAAATTAGTGTTACCTATTTCACAAATCAGCAATATCTCTTCAGTGTCCTGGAGGTTGGTGGCAGGTATGTTTTGGGGTTTTTTTAACCCAGCAGAGTTAATGTATTTTTTAATATGTAAAAATTTCAGTATTCCTGACTTTTTTGTTTTGTTTTAATGGGCACTCAGTATTCTTTAGTCCTCTCGAGGGAATATGTATGGGCTTTTTTTTCATGGCATTCGTGTCATTTTAATAGTAGATTTTTGTATGTGTGTTTGTTTTGGTTTTCTTTGTTTACTGAGGCGCATAGCAAGAGCCATCTGAACATCAGTAAATACTTTTTTACTGTGAGGGTGACTGAGACATGACTGAGCTCGCCCAGAGAATGTGTGGATTCTCCATCGTTACAGGTACTCGAAGGTGTCCGGACATGGCCCTGGACAATCCAGCTCTAGGTGGCCCTGCTTGAGCTGGGGAGCTGGGCCAGGTGACCTCCAGAGGTCCCCTCCAACCTCAGCCAGCCTCTGGTTTTCTGATTAAGTCTATTTTTTTTTTCCCTAATTCAAACCAGGCCTTAGAATATCAGCGAATTCTTACAGGAATTTTCATTCCTACAGCATATCCCTTTGCTCCTGTTTTGGGGGTTGGTTGGTTTGTTTATTTGTTATTTTAGGCACCTGTAGTTATCTAAGGGCATTAAAAAGGAGCTTAGCAACATTTGTGTCTGTAATAGCAGTGGATGAAATCAAGCCACTGTCCACCAGTGCTTGTGGTTGGATTATTATGTTGGCACTAAAACTCAGGGCCCTCATTTCAGATATAATTCTAATGAGGGTATTGAATGACTGGTGTGACAATAATGTAAATCAGTGCTGGTGCCTTCTACTTTAGCTGAAAAGTGAGAGCAAGAGAGAGCTTTGAAAGAAGGTTTCCATGGCATATGAGTGAAAGCTGAGTTTTTTATTAACAATTCAAACTCCTGTAATAAGAAGTAGGAAAGCTTATTAGCTATGTTTTTAGATTAAACAAAACCTTTAGGTTGTGATGTTCTTTCTCTAACAGAATTTGTGGGATGAAGAATTTAAATGAAAATTTCTAAAGTCAAAGATTGATTGAGTTAAAAAGTATGTAGCACGAAATCAATCCTGTCAAATTGTAGGGAAATAAGTGAGACATTTATAAACATTGTTAATGTTTTAGAAATCTAGTTTTGTGCAAATGTATTTTGAGTTCTTTACAAATGAGATAACAGTAGGTCTAAATGACAAATTAAAGATTTAAAAAATAATCAGCATGCCTCTCTTGTAGTAATGGATTTATGGAGGTAGCATGCTTAAGTTGCATTTGTAATTAAGGTTTTTCCATCATTAGAATAGAAATGTATTCCTGTTGAGCAGTATCTTTTAATGTGATTTATGTGGATTGAATGAGTGGCAAAACTCTACTACTTTAATCTGTTATGTGGCTAAAAGTCAGTATTTGGATTGGATTCCTAGAGGGTCATGCTGAAAGGTTAAATACATTTGTCTGTTTTCTTAGTCTTCAAATTTCCATATTCTGTACAAGTAACAAACAAATCCATGTCCTGTGGGATTGTACAATGGCAGCTTAGCAACTTGGCTTCATTAGTAATGAGGCCATACTGCTGTTAATTTCAAAACTCTAAATACTGAAATGGGTGGGCTGTACGTGGAGTGCTTAACAACAGACTAATGCATAAAAGAAGCTTCTGAAGCTGTAATTTCTTTGCATAAGTTCATAGTCCTGAAAAATTTAACCGTATGTGTTGATAAGTCTCTAACTTCGTTCTGTTTTTAAAAACAGTACAACTGTCCTGGGTTATGAGACAGACTACAAATGGTATTAAAAATGCCTTATACTACAACTTTAGGTAATTGACCAAGTGACCATTAGCTGCTGAAATCCTAAAGGCTGATAATAAGGTAGTTTCTTTCAGGAATTTGCTTTTGCACGAAGCTCAGCTTTTCTCAATTGGAGTACTCCCAAAATTGTGTCGTGGAACATGTTTCTGTTTCTGCAGGAGCTCTCTGACATCAAATATGGTTCCATCCTTAGCTCTTTAAGTGATAATGATATATATGGTATGGTGAATGTCTGTGGGTAAACAATAGCTTCCATTGACATGAACCCTTTTATTTTCCTGTACACCCTTACAGGAAAAATCTGGAAGGTGAAGTTGCCCCAACCCACCCTACAGTTCCTATTCCTGACTTAGATTTGCAAGCCCTACTTAACAAGCAATTTAGGATTGTTAACTAGTAATTTTCTTTTGTAGTTAGTTTAAAAATAGTTAAAAAGCTTAAATGAGCCTTTTAAAAAAAAAGTTATTTCTACATTATACATCTTACCGTCGTTTGGTAGGCTAGTAGATTTTATTTCTGACATGCCTTGTAAATGCTTACTTTGTTCTAGGAGAGTCTTTCTTGTCCTGAGGAGCTCTGTCTTTGGCTTTGGTTGGTTGTTGGTTTTTTTTGTCATACATATCTAGGGAATTCAGGAAGCTAATTTTTAAGAGAGAATCTAAAAAGACTGTGTCTGACTCTGACAGACTGTCAGGAGCTCTTCCCATCTGTATCCAATCCAGCTTTGTAAAAGCTGTAAAGAGGTCACACTGAACAAATCACAACTATGACTGAGACTTCATGCTATTTACCATGCATGTTCCTCACTGTATTTTCAAATCTTTGGAGCAATCACTAGGTGCTGCCTGAAGCAGGAAATGTTAAGTGTGCTGTGTAGACCTGAAACTGTTTCATAGAACAACAGAATATGCAGAGTTGGACGGGACCCATTGGGATCACTGAGTCCAACTTCTGGCCCTGTGCAGGACACCCCACAAGTCACACTGTGTGCCTGAGAGCATTGTCCAGATGCTTCTTGAGCTCTGTCAGGCTTGGTGCTGTTATCACTTCCCTGGAGAGCCTGTTCCAGTGCCCAGCCACCCTCTGGGTGAAGAACCTTTTCCTGATATCCAGCCTGAACCTCCCCTGAGACAGCTTCAGGCCATTCCCTTGGGTCCTGTCACTGTCACCACAGAGAGCAGAGATCAGTGCCTGCCCCTCCTCTTCCTCTCATGAAGAAGCTGTAACTGCAGTGAGGCTCCCCTCAGTCTCCTGCAGGCTGAACAGGCCAAGTGCCCTCTGTGGCTCCTGGTAAGGTTTTTGTCCCTGGCACCACCTAAGAAGGCTTTTACCGCACTGTTGGAAGAGATCAGAAATCTGCACCCAGAGCTATGTCTGAAGGCTTGGAGGAAGTACCCCAACAAGACATGGGCTTGTGGGACTGAAGATTTAGATGCAATGTAAGACAGAGTGGCAGGGAGTGATGTTCCAGGCTGACAGCAGAGAGGAGAGAAGTCCATAAGGGTTTGTAAAATAGCCTACAAGTAACATATTGTGGAAACATAATTATTTTTCATTATTACTCTGAGGGGAAATGAAAAATTAAAACGGAGCTGGGTTTAAGTACAGTTGTGAACCCTCTAGGCACTGATATACCCCGATCTATCATCTTTTTTATTTGAGTAGCTTGGGTGGAACCTTGAACATCCCAGTAGAGTTGGGAAGCTGAATGTGTAGGAACTTCTCCTTCCTTAGTCAGAGAGGCTCACAATCTGTCCGATCTGAAGCAGATTATTTTGGAGTCTTTCAGGATGGTCCTTTTCTCCAGACTAGAGAGATGACCTAGAAAGTGCAAGAGCTTTGTAACACTGTCTTGGAGGCACTCCCTCACTCCCATGGGTATGCTTGAGGAGGGCCCCCTTGTTGCTGGTTCCATGGTCCTTCCTGCTCACAGCATATCCCACCCTTTGTTTGCCATCGTGGGCATGCACTCCTGCCCCTCACAGTCCTGGCTCAAGGCTCTCCTTACCAGCCTGGGGAGCCTGTTGGCACAGATAATTCTGCCCCATTTAGGCAAATGGATCTTTCCTTGTCCAAGCAATTCTTGGTGCTGACACCAGCTGCAACCATGGAGGAGGAGTAAGTATTGTTTAACTTTATGAAAACACCTGTCGTGTTGTCTAAATATATCTAATTTAATGAAACAAAATTATATGCTTTATGAAAATCCTGCATGACATTTAAGAAATTAGGTAAGAGAACTTTCTTTGGAGGCTGATTAGAGGCTAAAATACTTTTCTGAATTTGAATAAATGTTGCTTTGATAGACAATCACTTAGTCATAATGAAAGAACAGTTTTAAAGCAGTTCAAACCACTTACAAAGATTTTTTGATGGACACAATATCTACATACAATCTATTCATTACCAAGCCTAGCATGTCCTTTCATCTCCTATAAAATGTCAGGATCATTTCCAGTGGGTATTACCTGTATCTAGTCAGAGATTGCCTTGTTCTGTTTAGTGTAGCTATTGCAAAATGCCCATGGTTCTTCACGAAAAAGGCTGTATTGTTCAGTAGAAGGCCTTTTTCTTTTAAGAATACTCATCAGGTAGTGTGTTCTACATCTGTTTTTCTCTTTAGCACTTGCTTGTCTTCTCCCAGGCCTTCCTTTTTCTCCAAGCACACAAGTTATGGTTATTACTTAAAAGATGCTGACCAGGAGAACCTTAGAAAAGTTTTAAGTCCCGTTTTCTGCTTTTTATTAAAAAAAACCCAAACCCAAAAACAAAGGGGGAGGAAGATTTGGTTCTCAGGGAGTTTGTTTTAATCTCAGACGGTGCGCTGAGTATATCTACTGCTTTAAAAATGTTTAGTCTTTGGAGTATTAGTTTTATTTCTTTTTCAGGTTTATAGACATACTTTGTGTTTTTGAAAAACTGTGTTCTCTACTGATTCTGAGACATACTCCCTGATTTCTCCAGGGCTTCTAGTTATAGGGCTGTGAGAGTAACTTTCCTTGGAGATGGGACAGTACTTCCATTTCTGTCACTTCAAGATTGAGAGACATGCTTATATATTTGAAAGATAGCTTTTAACACTGTAGTTTTAAACCTGATGTGGAAGATGGTATGATTATTTTTCCCTGCTCTGGAATGGATTTTGGTGTTATTCAGAGGAAAATTTTTGTGCTCTGGTTTAAACCTTGACTGGGTTCTAACTTGTCTGACTAAACAGGAAACCTTGGTTTATTAGTAATTAATTTCAATTATTTACTGTTCTTGTCATTTTATTTTTTCTGGTGAAAGACTGATTATCTTTTGCTGAATGTGTTAAACCTGTTCAGTTTGGGAAACAAAGCAAAGTAAAGCTTTCCTGTCTAAATGTTTGTTCATTCCACTGAAACAAATGCTGTTGTTTTCTCTAAGGAGAATATACTTGTCTATATGCATGTAAATATTGGATAACTTAACACATGTTTTGGTTTTATTAGGAAATAGTAAATGATGCTTGTCATATTCTTTCTTAATTAGATGTGGTTTTACTTGTGGTTTGTGATAGTTAGCTTTGCTACGGTTGCAGTTGTCTTATTAGGCAAAGCTACCTTTGCATGTTAAGTACAAAATGTTCATCAATCATAGATTTATTTAATGCTTTGGAATAGAAAAAAAACCATAGAAGTTAATGAGCCAAAATTTGTGTGAGTACCACATTCATCAAGGGGTTTTAGATGCTGTGGATCTTGTTTCTTCATGAGGTGAAATAGGGATCCCTGCTCCTTTATTTGTTTTAGGTGTCAGTTTTGAACGAGTTAGGCAGAAAATAACTCCATGAGTGGGCCGTGAGCCCTGGTGCTTCTCTAGGAACTGTCCCTGTGTTTGGTTTCTCTGGAGCATTAGGAGATGCCCGGGCTGTACCGACATTTTTCACAGCCACTTATCCCACGGACATTGTATTCCTGCAGCTTCTGGGAACACACAACACTTCTGGGAAATGGGGTCAGGGCCAGGTCAGTTACCTTCTATGAACTCAAGCGTTCAACTTCATTGTTGAGCACTCCGTTTCTCCGTTTCCAAGATGATAAAACCATTTCCAACACAGAAGTTTTTTTTTGTGTGTGTGTGTGTGTGTGTGTNTTTTTTTGTGTTTTTTTTTTTTTTTTTTTTTTTTTTTTTTTTTTTGGTGGGTTATTTGGGGTTTTTTTGTTGGTTTGTTTTTGGTTTTTTTACTTCAGTGCTTTTAAGAGTATGTTTCATTGTTCTTTCTTTTATCCTAATACCAAAATAACCCTTTCCAAAACAGGCAGAATTTGCTTTAGTATAGCATGGTTTGTAATACATTTTGTAGAAAAACCAATAATTTCACAACTTAATAAGAAAACAATTCTGGTTCTCCCAGTCTCTTCAGTGAAGCTCACCGCAAATACTTGAAATAGAAATACTATAGAATTTTAAGGATATAATTGTTTCTGACACCAAGGGAATGTTGTCTTTAAATTTTAATTTGATTTGCATCATCCTCTGTGTTCTACTGTCATCTTTGCATTCCTTGTCAAAATGTGACAGATACACACAACTTTCTTTGTGTTCAGCACATTTCTGTTGCTGCCTTTTTTGTGTATTTTCTGTTGTTTATGAAGCAAAAGATGCTACCTTTTGTTGGCATGCAAGCACATGTCACTGGATCTTTGTGTACACTGCTTCAGCCCTTGGAACCATTCTCCCGTTGCTTTTGGTGCTCCATCCAATGCTGGTGTTACCTAGAGAAGCTGTGAAAGTTGTATTACTGTCTATCAGCTTTGCTGGGTGGAGTAGGAACAGTTAATTTCAGCATTTCTGACGAAAAACAAAACCAAAACAACATAGAAGGGAAAACTTTGGCAGTTTAGGATGTATTTCTGGTGCTGCTAATGTTTCATGAGAGTGTACATTTTGGAGAAATGTAACTTTGAATGTATTGTCTAAGTACAGCAAATACTCCGTAAAAGCTCTTTGAAACAAACTTACTAACTATTTGAATCCGATCACTCAAACTTTCCTAAATCAAGTCCATTGTCTGATAAAAAGACTAAATCGTGATTCTTCATTCTTTGTGGCAAACAAGGCCTCCATCTTTCTTTCACTTATGCGTAGGGCATATATGCCTTTTTGTCCAGCAATAGAAACCTTTTCTGAAAATAAAAATAATTTTACAGCATCATGTGACTGGTTTATCAGTGCTAAAGTCTACTTAAGACAAAATCCTAGCAAAGCTAGGATTCTAATTCTATTCTAATGAATAGATTGCAAAAATACAGAGGTTCAGAAATACTTAGATTAGTGAGTAGTGTTACTGGAACACAGTTTTTCCAGCCCATTTATTCCTCTATGCCATGGGAAGGACTAGCTGATATGAATTACTAAAGAAGGTGACAGGATTATTTTCTTACTATATAATTGCAGAAGTAAATAAATGAGGTGGAAAAATATATCAGGTCTACTCTAGATAACTACAGATAGTTTTGCCTTAAGG
The DNA here is from genome assembly GCA_013397055.1 of Pachycephala philippinensis. Lineage (NCBI taxonomy): Eukaryota > Metazoa > Chordata > Aves > Passeriformes > Pachycephala > Pachycephala philippinensis. The sequence goes on from VWZT01005510.1 coordinate 62,253, forward strand.
CTGCTTGTTTTTCTCCTTGTGCAGAGTGAATGCACAAGGAGTGTTTGTTTTGTTTTTGTAGGGTTTTTTGTTTGTTTTTGTTTGCTTGTTCAGTTGTTTTGTGGGGGGGTTTTTTGGTTGGATTTTTTGTGTGTATGTGTGCTTCTCTGGTACAATGTTTTTGTAATGATTGTGATCATTCTTTTCAGTCTGCTCTTGAGTCTTCCTTTTCTGTTCCTTCATGTCTGTGACCCCAGGATTCTGCAGAAAATGAGTGTTTTCAGGAGAAGTCTTTGCATCAGCATTTTAGTTTTGGATCCTGTCTCATTGGTTTTTAACTCTTGTATCTTAGCTTGTTTCCACAGAACCATCCTCTCATCAGAAGGTACTCTTCTGAGGTTTTTAAATAAGGAATCTTTAAAAATACTTGATGTAATAAATAATAGTAAGGCTGTTCTTTGTATATTTATTTATTTTTAATCATTCCCTGTCTTAAATCACAACCTCATTTAATTAAGTAATTAGTGAGTTGGGGTAGGGTTAGAACAGGGAATTTTGCAGTTTGATGAGTGCTTGTCTGCAATTACAATCTTTCAGTTTATATGGACTTGCAGTTCATGGGTGAGAGAACGTGTGTTGCTAGTCTTGCTTTTACAAGAAAAAAAGTTTAAAGAGTTTCACAGATGTTCACTGTGCTGAGAAGTTCACAGGTTTTCAGAAGTACATGTTTGCTGGGGGGAGGGGGCATGGCTGTACAGATGGGTTGCCAGGCAATTAATTCTTCCTACTTGGATTGCCTGCAATAGGAGACAATCCAGCTCTCATAAGCAGTGCAGTATTATTTGCAAAAGGAAACTACCCAAGACCATTTTTCCTATTCTCTTCCTTCTTTTTTCTGTCTTCCCACCTCCCTTCCTCTGCTGTGCATTTCTGAGAAACTGCTCAGGATTGATATGATAGCAGAGCTGTCATTCTCTTTAACAAAAAAAAAAAAAAAAAAAAAAAAAAAAAAAAAAAAAAAAAGAAAAAAAAAGTCACTTTTATTCTAGGTATTTTAATAGAGTCCCATTAAGGATGTATTGCTGACTGAAATATTGGCATGAAGGGCTCTCACTGAGCTGAGCCCAGGAATTAAGAAGTCAGGAAATGGGCTGCTGCATTGCTAAAGAACCTTGTGTGACACAGTATCTCCTGATTGGGGGGATCATTATTGCTATTATGACTCGACTTGCGTAGGAATTTTAAATTTCATCTGAATGTCAGTAATAACCCTCTTAGCAAATTATCCTGAATAAAATCACGAAGGCATTTTATATAATAGGTGTTGAATTACTGGATAGATTTGCTAATTAAATACTCTTTGTTCTGCTGCAGTTGACATTACAGGGTAAGATCTTGAACAATTATTCTCAACAGCTGTACTTTGTTAAGGGAAAAATTAACTACAAAGTTTATTTTTTTTCTACACTTGAAATTGGCAGATTTTTGAAATGTGCTTGAAAAAATTCCATCATCCAATTGGTAATGAGAGGATAAATATGCAGGTGTTGCTGTGAAATCAGATAACTACTGACTGCCTTATTAATGAATTTAGCAATACTTTATAACCTTCTGTTTTGTAGCTGTTGGCACTTACAAGTGATCTCCTGTCAGAATGGGTGGCACTAGCATATGCCAGTCACTTGATGAAGCCAACTTGTCTGTGACCCTCTTGTTGTGATTACCTACACCCACTGCTGTCCTCAGGGACAATTGACAAATGGTTTTTCCACAGCCAGATAATTTTTTTAGTAGGGGGAATTCCTTTTTTTAAAAAAAGAAGTAGTTATCTTTTTCATTATTAATAGAATTATTTCAGAGACTGAAGTAGAAAATGCCATAGATTATCAAGGGAAAAATGATAGGCCTTCCTTTCTTTTCAATGTAAACTCTTCATTTCAGTCCAATTTTTCCGTTTTGTTTCAGGGACTCCTGTTTGCTTTTGGAGTACTAAGGGAGAGGTATAACCTTTTTCTCTAGGAGTTAGCTAATAAATGAGAGGAAGGGTTGTGGGGTGGTGAATATGGTGGAATTTTGACTACTTTATATGAAATTTTATATCATGTACCAGTGATATGTCTTTAGAATAATTTCAAAACTCCATAGAAAGGTGGTGGGGTCGAATGTCTGAATCACTCACTAGGAGATGAATAGGAGTGGAATACCTTTTTTTTTAAGCTTCCAATTAAAGTGGAATTGTGTGCATCCAATTCCACTGCTAGGTACAGCATAGCAGGAATCTGCAGTTAAGGCTCACCATTTTCCTGTTCTATAAAGAAGACTAAGGACAGCTGAGCTTTCTGCAGTTTTGGACTTCAGCAGAGTTCAGGCATCACATTGTCTGAGTGCCTAGTTTGCAGCATCAGTCTTTAAATCAACTGGATGTTTTGAACATGACCCAGAGAGTGTAAATCCATAGATATCCTTATGTGCTTGGGGAATAACCCTGATAAGGACATTCGTTGTGAGTCAGCTGTGTCAAAGTTACATCACAGTTTGGAACTGAACCTGTCCTAAGTGCTCTGAGGGGAATACAGCTTTCACTGCATAATTGAAAACAAACTGAAAAAACATCAAAAGTTTCACTGTGGTTGTGTAAAGGTTCTGAAATACTGAGGAAACGTGCCATTAGTGTTACAGGAATGACAGTGTTGTCATCCAGTTTGTGTGCTGTTGTGTAGAGGTGGAGATTTCACCTGTTTCAGAATTCCTTGCTGCGATAGCCTTAGTCAGCATCACAATAGTCAGGACTCCTGGCTTCTTTATAGACTCCTTGGCCTTATGAAAGTAATGAGATTTCCCTGAAAACAATCTTATTTCCACTGAGCAGTGACAGCTCTTGCCTGTTAGTCCCTTTTCTTTCCTCATCCCTGCTGATTTCTACTGCTCAGCTCCTTGTCACAGGCTTCTTGAGTACGAGTCTTAATTCTACCTTTTGGCAAATATGGCCAAGGAGTATTGCAATTTAACACGTGAAAAATAGTAAAACTGAGACTAGGTTACTAAATATGATATAAGCTGTTGAAGTAGTGTGTTGCCTGACTATCTTTAGAGCTCCAAATGGTTTGGGTTCACCTAGACTCTGATCTATCATTGCTGTAATGTGTGGTTCAGATTAATCCTCAAGAAAATCTGAAGTGTAAATATATATGAGTAGCAGGATTAGCTCAAGAAAAACTGAGGTTTATGCTGAGTGGCAGTGGAAAGGACTGAAACCAGGGAAGTGGAATCTGAAGCTGTGTGCCAGAGCACCAAGATGTTGATAAGAAGGAAATGGGGAGTACAGTGGAACCGTGGCCAAGTGACTGAAGGAATGGACCAGATGTTGGTTCTCATGCAGCTGTGCAGAATTCACCAAGCTCTTCCTGCTGCTGCAACTACACATTTTTTTCATTGAGCTCTTTTGATTGTCCCTGTTCTGTGCTACAGCTGTACCTGGGGCTTCAGATGATGAGCTCTCCCCACCCTCCCCTGTGCTGAGCACTGTTAGAGATGGAAGCCGGAGCCTACTCGTATGAGGTCTCTACAGCTATTTCTCAGGTTCAGAGAGGTGCTGTTCGGAGCATTTGGGGAACTTGGGATGCACTCTTGGCTGAGAAACAAGCCTGGTTACACATGGATTTGCCCATTGATGCAACGTCTGTATCCTGTCCCTATCCCAGCTCCTTGTCCCAGTTCTGGTTTCTGTATGGAGTTGGCTTTTTGATGACCTATTTTGAGGTCATTATTAGGGTAATCAACCTTTTGACCAAGTCTTGTTAAGTGAGCACCATCCAGGCTGGACTGAATAAGGCAGGGTGTTTTTAGGAAGAAATTCAATGACATCAAGAGATAAGATGATGGATATGAAAGCGACAACTGACCAAAATTACTGAAAGAGACTTAATTCTGGCACTTGCTGATTAGGTTGTATTTAAGCCATTTGATTCAGTGTTCTTTTTTTCCTAAGGTAGAATGTGTGCATGCACATGCAATTTTGAGATTTGTTTTAATCTTGTTTTAGGGGAGTTAATAATAGCATTAAGACAAGGTCAAACGAGAATTTACTCATGTAATAGGAGTATTGAGGTGACTGTGTGTTGCCAGGAGAGAGGTGGTTTGCTTTGTTTTGAAAGGTGAGAGCATTTGGAGCTAGCAACCTAATGGATATGTTTGCATGTGTTAGCCTGTAATTATATCATACGCTAATCTTTGATTATTTTTTTAATTTCAGATTTTGATGCATACCAAGGAGATGGTGCAGAAGGTAATGCTGAGCATTTTCATTAAACAACAACACTTAAAGAGCACACCTGGTGAAATTTTTTTATTCTAGGAGAACTGTAACCCAAACAGACCTGAAATCACTTCTTAGGATGCCTGGTTTACAAATGTAATCCTTCCTGATGGATTATAGCTTTTTTCTTTTCCTACCACAGATATGATCTGGACCCTGCTTGAAGCCTATGTGGGACTGTTTCAAGCAAATTAGCAACAGTGCTAATTAGAGTTTACTCATAGACCTGTTACACCATGTGTTCTAGTGGTTTATTATGGTTTATTTTTTGGCATCCTTTAAACTCTGTCACGGGGTGGTTTTTTGATTCTGTGGAGTTTAACATGGACATAGCCATGTTGCAGTTTTTACAGCTGCATTGATTTTCCACCACTGAAAATGTCAGGTTTTCAATTTTTTTTCAAATTAATATTATGCAATTAGATGCATCTGCCAATTTTTTTGTTGTTGTGACATTTACTGGTGTTGGCAATTTTTCTTTTCACCTTTTTTCTTGCTATGCCCTTCATATGCACCTCAGGCTTTTTTATATTCCTCAATTTGTCTAAAATTTGCTTCATTATCCCAGAATACTCTGGGATATGGAAGTATGGCTGGCGTTTGAATACAGTCTTCTCCAAGGAGGGCATTAAAATTGTTACAAGAATCAGAATCAGAAGTGATATGAGGGGCAGAGTGTCAAGTCAAAGAGAAGAGCTTCAGTAAATGTTTGTGTTCATCTCTGGGTGTAATTGTTCAGTAGTTCAGCCTGGGAAGATAAAACTTGTGGGTCATAGTAGCTAGATCCTTATCCAAAAGGAGCATTCCCTGAAAGATCTGCTGCCTGGGGAGGATGAACACAGGTGGTTGGATTAGCAGAAGTTAAAAGATGGGAGTGGGAAGATGGAAATATGAAATCATCTGCATAATCTGAAAAAATGTAAGAAGAGCAGCCTGATCTGGACAGTGCTGTGGTATTCTCAGTTGCTGTCGTCCACTAGCCAATGCTTTCACTAGATTTGTTTGAAATAGAGAATCTAAATTCTTTTTTTCTTTTGTTTTTTTTTCCCCAGTAGTATTGTGATGGCTACAAATGGGGTACCTGACTGTGGCATTACTTTTGGCTAAGTGCCTTGTCTGAATTTGTCCAGCAGTCTTTGAGTGGAAGTGATCTTGTGTCTTAGCAGTCTAAAGTTATTTCTGATCGGAGTTCCTGCTGTTTCTCAAGATCAGACTTGTTCACTGGCTTATTTTTCTAGTATTCATTTAGTAAAATTTTACCTACTTATATTATGTACATGACTGGACAGTGGTCTTTTTAACATATCAGTGGCTTAACTTTCTTTGTTCTCTTTAAATTCAAATATGTTTTAATGAAATGTACAGACCTATCAGTAAAAATCTGTTTTACATTTTCCTGCTACTATGCTTTTTAGTGTTCAAGGGATAGTATATATATAATGATATTTTTGAACCTTGAAAGTTATGTGGGACTTGTAGAAGATGGAGTGGTTCTCTTTTGTTTTTCAAAGCAATTCTTTTCCTTTAGATGAACCTAGAAGTGATTTATGGAGACACAGATTCCATTATGATAAACACTAATAGCACCAATTTGGATGAGGTCTTCAAGCTGGGGAATAAGGTGAGGAACTTTTTCTTTTTAAACTTTCCTACATAGGTCTGTGGTGTTACTCTGAGTGGAGCAGATGGTATTAAGAGAGGATTCCGTGGCACAAGCAGAGACTATGCCATGAGAAAGAACTTCACAATGTATGGAATCTATGAAGTAGTAAAATCTCAGAGTGCTCTTTTTCAGGTGTAGCTATTCTGTGCATTTTTAAAAGTGATTAAATTAAACATTTCATTGCATAACAAGGTTTTTTTACTAATCCTAAGGTAACAGGAGATTATCTCAATATTTGGTGAACCAAAACGTAAGGTACAATTTCTCCTCCACATTAATTTCAATTACAACATGGACAGTTATGATCTTTTTTTTCATGAGGGGTGTCTCTCAGTTTAGTTTTGTTTAGTTATGTAATTTGTATGACACTCAAAATGTTATCAGATTTCCAGTGGTAAATTCAAATACTAATTTCCATGGTATACCAGATGCAGAAGAGATCTGCTTGATTAGGAGCTGGAAGTTGATGATGTGGAAGTTTTGTGGCTCTCTGAAATTGTGGAAGAGAAGTGAGAAATGTTTGAGAACTTTCTAAAGAAAAGATATAAGTGTTTTTGAGAGAGGGAACAAATTTTGATAAAAATGAAAGCTGTGGAAACTCTAAAAAACTAAAGAAAACATAGATGTTTTATTCAGTATAGTATTAAACAGCAGTAATCTAATTTTAAGGCAGGGAGTGATTCTGGGGTTTTTTAGAAGACTTCTACCTTCCTGCTAGTGGACACATTTAGAAGTAGATGCATTCAGGAGCAGAAAATGGGATAATATCTTGATGCCATAACCAAGTAGCAGGAGGGCTGCTGGCATGGTAGAAAGCAGTCTTTCTTTTTTGTTTGCTTCATACAAGATTATATATAATTTCAAGTGTATATGCAGCAGTATATAAGAAAGTTTAACCTTACTCCAGTCGTGTATGTATCGTTTCTTTCTGGTTTGGTTTTTGTCCCTGTGCTCCCATTTAGTGGCTAAACATTGCAGAGGATAGTTAATAACTTTTTTGAAATCTGACAGGATCAGCATAATAGGTTAAATACTTCTGAATTAGGGTCAGGTTTTCTGAGAGAATAGGTAAGTGTTTGAACTTGTCAGCTGCTTAATAAGAGCAAAATCTTAAGCTTTTTTAATCCATTGTACTTCTATATTATGTATCCGTTGATACTGTTTTTTAATGGAAAAAAAAAGGACAGAAAGATATGTTTTGATTAAAATCAAGTACAAAATACAAAAACTGTAAAAGTGAATAAACTTACCTCTGTATACCAGCACAATCAAACCTAGCATCAAAACTGGAGACAGCATGGCTTTCAATATTCTTTCTGTGGCAGAAAAAAGTGATTAATATCTGTCTCATTTCACATGTTTCTTGTTTGTTTGTTTGTTTATTCCTTCAAGAAAGTGATGGTTGCTTTTTTTGTAAACACTTCAATCATTTACATTTTCCTTGTTTTGAGTAATTCCTGTTAAAAAAAATCAGGATAAAGAATTGTCTCTTTTGATGAGGAACACTCTTAAGAAATGTCTTCTGCTCCACTGCATAATAATTTCTTTCCCAAAGTTTCATGTTCAGAGGTGGGGAATATTTATATTGCTCTCACTATACTTTTGTTGTAATGTAGACTGTATGGAAGGCACACAGGTTTAAGGCAAACAATTTCAGTGAGAGCAGTTGGTGAGTGTACCCTGTTCTGATGTAAAGTGTGAATTTATGGGTTGTCTTCAGCAATGAAGCATTCTTCCAAGAGATTAATTTTGGTTTTTACTGGAAAAAATTCTCTCATGTGCTTTCTGAATTCCCCCATCTAATGTGTGTGTTCTCTCCCACCCTTAAGCCTCCATTATTTATATCCATGCCCTTTTTTGTCATTACTCAGCAGAATTTATTTCTCATTTTCTGTGTGTCCTTGTGGATCAGATTTGCCAGTACATTCCGTACTGAACTGTTGCTGGTTTTTGAGCACTTGGTTAGTATGATGTAAAAAAGAAAAATTGAAAATATTTTCAAAGCTGCAGAAAAACAGTCAGAGAAATTGTTTGACTGTTTTAACAAAGAAAATATGAACCTCTTAGCAAAATGGTTTTGCCTCATGATGTCCTTGAAAACTTAGGAATATACAGGGGATATCAAAGTAATGGTAATTCCTACAGTAGAAAAAATACAGATCTGAGTGAGAAAAATTAAGTACACACATATATATATACACATAAATGGAAAATTTGTAAGGAAAGTTTTGGTTGAAATGGTAATCTGGGTACAAAGGTGGGTAGAAAACCAGTGAGATTTTATGCTGAAGGTACTGTTCTTGGTGAGGGCATCTGTTAGATGGCAAAAGAGCTTGAATCCATATCAGACTTCAGTGAGACATGAGAAAAGGATAGTTCATAGTTGGTGATAAGAGTATAAGTAAGAGTGAATATGGAAATACTGCAAATCAACAGGGAAACTAAGTTGTAGGAGAAAGAAAGTAAAGAGTAGAACATGAAGACAGAACAGGACACCTGGCATATGCAGATACTCTGTTGAAGAGCGTAAAGTGAAAACATATGAAGAGAGAAAAAAGAAAAAAGCAAGTGGGAAACTTTTAGCCAAGCCAGTAGGTGGGTGAATGTGCACTGGAACCAAAGTTTGTTGTTGAAGGTTCATGCTTTTTGGGCTGTTGCACTTCTGTCCCCCTACAACAGAGCTAAGAGATTCTTACTATTTAAGACAACATATCGAGTGCCATTTGAAGCTTTTGTATGTGGATAAAACATAGCCTGTGCATAGAAAAACAGCACCTTTTCCTCTCAAGGAAATCAGGCCATGGAAAAGGCAGGTATATTGTGGGGAAGGGTAAAAAAAAACACTTGCCTGCTTATGCTTGTTTTTCCTGAACATGCACCCACAGAGCTCTGGTCTGCAGTCATAGTTCTCCCCTCCCTGGTTTAGGGTGAGAGTGAGAAGAAAGAAAGGTGCCTTTGCAAGATAGCTTTTCTATAAGGCTGTTTGCATTTTCTAAGTGACTGTCTCTTATCTTTCCCTAGTAAGTAGGTCCCTGCTGTGGAATCCCTTGTTTGCTTAATTTATGAGAGGTTAGATGGAGTAGCTGTCCTAGTAAAATGAGTTGGAGTCAGTTATCTCCAAGGTCCTCCAATCCCATGTTTCTCTGCCTTGCTTAATTTTGTTCAGGAGTTAGATACACCAGGCTGTAGATACTGAAAAAGTCAATGGGTGAACCTTAATTTTAGTAGTATCTCATAGTTACTAGTGTGTAATTAATTAATGATATCTAACCAGTCTTTAAAATGTGTATGGAAATGCAGAGTGTGTAATGTAACTTGTTTTAAAACTTAAGAACAATGCATTTAGAGATGGAAGTTAAATTTGTCCATAGTTAAATTGTTGAATTTGTTTTTAATGTTGACGTATTTGCAGATCAAAAGTGAAGTGAACAAGCTGTACAAATTGTTGGAAATCGATATTGATGGAATTTTTAAGTCCTTGCTGTTGTTAAAGAAGAAGAAATACGCGGCTCTGACTGTGGAACCAACAGGAGATGGGAAATATGTAACTAAACAAGAACTGAAAGGGTTGGATATAGTCCGGAGAGACTGGTGTGATCTTGCAAAACAGACTGGAAAGTAAGTTTCTTTATGGCATTGTCTTCTTTGCTCTGTTTTAAACAGTACATAATTCATAAATGTTTGATACTGTGTGGTTGTTTTCTGAAGAGCACAGATTGGTAACTAACATCAGTGTTAGGACTTAGCTGATTTTTGTAGGAGATGGTAAATGTTGCCTTCTGGCATTGTTAACGGGATATATCTGTGCAAGTCCAAATGTCTCCTGGTTTTGCTTCTGCTGTGGAAGCTGTGCTTTTGAGTTGTCACAGTGATGGAATTGCCATTTAATAAACCAGAGCTGAAATCTTGTGAAGATGGTAGATGCTGTCAGCATTTGGAGTCATAAGTTCTAGGTCAGATGGTTTTTTTCCTAGATGGGTAAGGAAGTTGATGGTCAGCACTTTCAGCACCCTCTAAAAAAGCTGGAAGTGCACTGGGTGCAGCCTGAGGAGGTGATCCCTTTCCCCAAGACTGCTTCTCTTTCCTTTTGTAATGAGACTCCTTTGATACTATGATGGATACTGGATTATTTATCTGTTTATTAATTGTCATTGCACAGAGCATTTTAATGCTTTAATTCGGTAGAAGTAATACATTTAGCACCACAGAAAGAAAATTGGAGAGAGTGGAGAGGTGGTCATCTGGGTGCTGACTCATATTGTGTACTGCCTCTTGAAAACTTAAACAGCTCGTGGTCCAAATGTATCCAAAAATGAATACTTTTCACATCTGTAAAAATACACCACACACTTGCTAACTGTTCTTAAGAGTTGCATTTTCTAAGAAAAGATGCATCATAATAGAAGCAAATTTTTCCAAGTTAGGAATGTATTAGTAATTAAAGCTATACAAATGTTGGAGAGTGTTCTTTAGTGACTAACTCTTCTGCAGCTGGCAGATCTTCCAACCACATTTTGCAGCAATAGGCAAGACATCGCTTACTTGATATGTTCTCTTCTCTCCCATCTTAAGATACCTGCTATGGAATAATAAATGGAAAAATGATATGGCAGCAGAAAATAGAAAGTTGCACTCAACCATTCCAAATCACTACTTGGCATTAGAACTATTTGAAATAATTTGCTTTTTGTAAAGTAAGTAAATAAATAAAAGACAACATGAAATATCCTGGCAGATTTCTATAAATTTTTCATCAGACTTCATCCTCAGGCTCTTTAATTTCTAGCGATAATCTGGGGGAAGAGAGCATTGTGTCTATTGTAATGGTTTTGCTTTGCATGTGTCAAGCTTTTCTTAATTTTTGTACTGTTTTTGCAGCTATGTCATTGGTCAGATTCTTTCTGATCAGCCCCGAGACATAATTGTGGAAAATATTCAAAGGCGACTTGTAGAAATTGGAGAAAATGTGGTCAGTGGTCAGATCCCAGCAAATCAGTTTGAAATAAACAAGGTAAATGATCTTGCAGCTCTTTTCTGTCTCAGAAAAACTTTACTGTTCCTGAATATATTGACTGCTGACACAAATACTGTTACATAGGGGGGTGTTTCACCAATGAATTGGGTAGTACATTCACCTCTTATGTTTCTAATAGAAGAGATTTATCAAATGTCCATCCAAAGTCTCTTTCTTTCACCAGCTTGCACATCTGTCTGCTCTGTGAGACTGTGTTAATAAGTTAAGAAATGTGTTCAGGTTGTCATGAGTGTGGAGAAATCACTGAATTTTATGGTAGACTTGAAAAAAGAATGTTCTGATGCAAATATTCTAAGAGCGCTTAGTGTCCCAGTAAAAGAAGTATATAGCAAAATGTTCACTTTAAATTCCTAAAGTTCCTCTGTTTTACTACTTCAGAGAAAGCTGTATTTAACTATTAAGTCAAATGTAGAAGTTGTTTCTAAGAACTGGGATGACAGTAAATATTTAAATGTAGCATTTTATTTTCTTTAAAGGAAAAACTCATTGTGGAATCTTAGTAATATGCAATACATGGAAATATTTAAATTCAGTTGTATCCTCTTGCTACAGAGCTTGTTAAATACACTTAGCTACATGATATACAGATTTACTGTATGACCTTAACTGGACCAGGAATAAGAGGGTGATCTCTGGCTCTATTTTTGTATTTTGCGTGATATTGTCGTCTTCACTTTAGTTTAATTTTAGAACAATTGCATCATGATCATAACTGTTTTGAACTCTAATGTATTTTTCAGATGGTAATTGTAAAAACATTCTTTTGTTTTATTAATAATATTTATAAAGTTTGAAGGAATGGTACCGAGGGCTTAATGTATGGCAAATACATTTGTTACAGTTTTTTCATCTTACTTTGTGTTTCAGATGTACTTGTGAATAGTAGAAGGATAAAGATAGCTGCTATGTAATCTTGTCTTTTAAAGTTCTGAGTTGTCCATCACTGAAGTAATAGATTTTTCTCACAGTTATGTTTCTGTTTTCCTCTTTGATATTTTAGGCACTGACAAAAGATCCCCAGGATTATCCTGACAAAAAATCCTTGCCACATGTGCATGTTGCCATGTGGATAAACTCTCATGGAGGCCGAAAGGTGAAGGCGGGAGACACAGTGTCATATATCATTTGTCAGGTAAAAATGTCTTTATAGCTAAATACTAGGTATTGTTTTGAGATGCGGCAAAGAAAACCAGCTCGGCTCCTGGGAAAATATGCTTTGGCATTTCTTTTTGGTGAGGTAGTCTTAAATTTTAAAATAGTCGGTTTTCTGTACTAAATTTAGTTTTATAGAGCCATTGTGATCAGCTCAGCAACTATTTCCATATAGTGGCTGGTAAAATTTCACTGAATTCATTCATATTTGGAGCTTTCTTACTTTGAAGAAAATACCTAGTCTTCCTTTTAAGCAGAAGAAAATTCTGGTGGTGAAGAACCTGTCATTTGTGGAAAGCTGATTGTTGTTGTTGGTTAAATATCATCACTGTTATTTCCAATCTCAACCTGTGTCATTGGATCTGGCGGTACCTCTGGGAAATTTGAGCCACTTTCTGGTTTCAGGTGTTTATCCTATAAATGCTTATCATTATTTCACAAATATCTATTCCACTTTGGTACTGCTAATTTAAAAAAAACGTGTAGGTTGAGTTAGATGGACCAAGGGATCTCTTAGGCCAAGCTGATGAACTTGACAGTGTGACTATTTCAGCTCCTTCATTGTTTTAAAACTGAAAGATATTGTATTTGACTTAATTGAGAGTTCTTAGCCTGGCATCCCAAAGCTGCCAAGACTTTTGAGAGCTGGGCCACGGGTGCGGCTGAGCAGTGGCACAATACAAGAGAAGAATATACTTGTTGAAAGAAGGGAGCTGAAGGAGTTGCATTGTAATTATTTTTGCAAAGCAGCTGGATGAGCTGAATAGTCCTAAATTAATTTTGTTCTGAATACTAAGTTGTCTGAAAGGAGTAGGAGGGACCAATGGCTTGCAGTCTGTCTTTATTAGTGATGGGTTTTCAGTCCATGGTTGCTGACCCTATTGAAACCAGTAGCTCGTCTTAAATGAAAAAATGAAGGTGTCGTGTATTAATGTATTAGTTTTATTTTGCTGAAAAAAAAACCCAAAAAAGAGACTGTACTTAGAAAAAAAACCCCCAAAACAGTTGTGGCACTTCCCCCCACCCTGCCCCATCCCTCTAAATGTTTATATCTATTATGGAATCTTGCTAATATACTGCTTTAAGTTCTGCTCTAAGATTTTTGACACACATTAAAAATGAAATTTCCTGGTGCAGTTGAGGACTGGAAATATGATTCTACAAATTTAAATGAGTTATTTTCCAAAAGAGTACTGTCATCTTAGATTTGATACTTAATTCCTCCATGTATATTGTTTTCAATTTAGTTATTGTCTTCCCAAATTGAATTATTTTCTCCTTGTCTTCCTCTTTCAAGTTGGAGAAGAATGTAATGTATATTTTAACCTCTAAGTGGTGTTTCTCTCTTGGCTTGAGATGTCACCATACATTTCTTTCAATATTTCTCAATATTTTAGAATTTCCTCTTTCAGATTAACACTGCTGCCTCTGTTATTTATTCATATGCCAGTGAAGGATGGTCCATTCTCTTACCATTCATTCTATTTCTTTCTTTATAGAATTAAAGAATATAAATTTCCTAGCAAAACAGATACAGTTTTGATATCCACGACTTAGAATTTGCTTGTTGTGCAAAATGATAATGCTGGTTTAGTACAAAGTGAATCCAAAATGCATGCCCTCTGTGTATTTTTAACTGGGCTGATGGTTACAATGTGTTTTCATTGTGCATTTCAGAATTGACAGATGGGACTGTTTACTCTGTCTACTCGTACTGATTTGCACGTGTAGGCTGCAATAATACAAGCTGGTTTTGCATTCTTGAACTTGCTAGTTGATGCCAGCATCAGCAATGCAGTTTTTTTTTTACTACTGCTGGATTTGTATTGGATGCATAATAAATCAACCAAAAGAGTGTGTAACAATTTTGCATTAAAATAATGCATAATATTTGAAGCCTAATCCTTTGTGTAGACTTTTTTCACACTTTGTTTTGTGTGTGTCTCCTGTCTTAGGATGGATCAGATCTCAGTGCCAGCCAGCGAGCATATGCTCCAGAACAGTTAAAAAAGCAAGAAAATCTTACAATTGATACTCAGTACTACCTGTCACAGCAAATACATCCAGTAGTTGCTAGAATATGTGAGCCCATAGAGGGAATTGATTCTGTTCTTATTGCAACGTGGTTAGGTAAGTATTCTAAATTCAGTTTATTTAAAGAATTGCAAGATCCAACATGAGGGGTATCAATGTATGTTTCTCAACAGAAATGCTTCCCCATATCAGTCTTTTTACATTGAACAATAGCTTGTGTTACACAGCTTCTAGAAAGCAGTGTGGACTTGAAGTGTATTTATGACTTCTGCAGAATACTCTTTTTTCAGAAGGTTTTCATTAACATGAACTTAATCTTCTAATCCTTGTTCAGAGTTGCAAAAATCTGCCTTTCTGAAATGACAGTACTATTGCATGTCTTTGAGATTTACTAAAGGAGTTCTGGGGTATGTATCCAGAACTAACATTTTTCCAGAGAGAAATGCTGGCATCTCTGGCATCTTGCCAGGGTAAAAACTAGTCATAATTATAATGAAAGAATACAAATTTTTACTAGTATGTAAGTGAAGACTTGATTGCTAGAACTGACCTAGTGGATAATGGAAACATGAAATCTTAGTAACAGTTTTAACTGCTTCGTATGAAGGAATTAAGTGGTCCCAAAACCAAGAAGTGCTGTCAAAAAAAAAAACCAAACAACTAATGTTAGTGATAAACAGAGTCAACAGTTTTAATTCAAATGAGCAACAGGGAATTGCTCTTGTTAGAGTTGTTTTTCCTTTTAAAAGGATGTCTAATAATTAGAATTAGAGATTTTTCTGCCCAACTGTGATTGCCTCTTTCTTTCCTATTCCCTAGGCTTTTTACCTAGAAAAACTGAAAAGTTGAAAACTTGTTAACAGTTCTCTTTGGTCTCTTCTTGAAAATGCTATGCTCTGTGTGTGTATTCCTTTTAGTGTTGTTTCCTCCCCAGAAGTGATTAACCAACAGACTTGACTGATCTACTTGATAAACAGAAATTCTGTGATTTGTATCCCACATGTGCTTCATTATTTTTAAAACTGTTACTCAAGGACATGAAAAAGTTGTTAATTTTGCTGGCTGCAGAATTCTTGACAAGACTGCCTTTTCTCTAGGAGAACTTCTTGGAGAGTTGCACTGTGTCAGTTTAATAGTCTGGTTATGCTACACCCGTGTCTACAGGAAGTTCAGACCTGCAGGAATTACTTTATTCAGAATATTGGAATGCCCAAGGGAAGAGCTGGTCATCAGCATTTTGTAGTTAGGTAAAGGCCAAGATCCAGCATTTGGCCACTTAAAATCACCTGGTAGCAGGTTGTCTCAGAACCCTTCACCTGTGTAACTGCATCTCTGGAGCTCCCTTAGTAACAGCTGATTAGCTTCCAGATTGTACTTAAAATGTGTGCAAGAAAGGTCCTGCCTTGTTGTTTCTCAGGAAGGCTGACGATGGCCATGAAGGATCTTTATCTCCCAAGACAATCCTTGTAACATGCAGCTTTTTACATCTCCATTTCTGAGCTGTTGAGAAGGGGTTGAAGACAGATATTCTGCTTTTTCTGAGTCAGCAAAGGTGTTTCTTGGAGGCGTTTGATGTTGCCATGTGTCCTCAGCAGCTCTCATGCTTTGGGGAGGTGTCAACCCTGCTCCACACATGCAGGCTGACCATACAAATCATCCTGTTTATTATGTGGCAAGGCCTTGGTATCCAACTTTCCCTTGATGTCAGAGTCGACTGTGTGGTATGCCTGACTGAAAAGGTCAAGCACTCTTGGTTAGGTTGAAGGGGTTTAAAATAGGCAGCAAACTTGTACTTCATTTAGGTAAAAGGAAAGATTTCTGAAGCTAGTTTATTTTATTTGGCAACGATTGTTAGTCTTGTAGAGTTAAGCTCAAATTCAGAGCTCTTATTCACAACAGGTTAGATTTTCAGAAAAGACTGGCTCCCTTCAGACACCTAAATTAACTACCCAGATCTTAAGAACTCTGTGCCACTTGATAGCACCTACTGTTTGCAAATGCCTGTGCTGCTTTTTGCGCTGTAGTATGTTCCAGATGAAAATTTCTTTTATGGTCTGTAATAGCATCATGCAGCTGAGAGTTTATTAATAGTCCACAATTGTCAGTCTGAAAACCTTTATGTATCTATTACAATCTTAGATCTGAAGTGTGTTCAGTTTGACCTTGCTGTACAGTCAAAATTTTATCACCTTCCCTAGCTTTGTTTTCTTTGGAAAGCTTAAATTGAGCTTGAGGGTAAAGTCAGGTCTTTTTCAAGACTTCTGATCTGCTTAGGTTTTCATATATAGCACTTGATCAGAGTTGTGCATAAGACATTGCAAAGTGAAGTTATCTTACAGGGTTTTTTTAATGGTACTGGAGGCATAGTCAAGTGGTTTTCTTTCATAGAAATCAAAAATCCTTTGCAAGATACAAAAGAGTACAAGATACTTGAGTCCAGCTTGCTAAAACAGGCAAATATGGAAACTGTTTACTGTTCTGTGATGCTAAGTTGGGCTTTTTTACTTAGTGTTTTCATCATGATATACCTCCAAATTCCCATTGTTTTTCCCATCTTGTTGCAAAAAGGTGCATTTTCAGTTTCTGGAGGATATATAAGCATCATATCTGTGGACCAAAACTTTCTTGCATTCTCACTGTTTGTGTCTTCCTCCGCTGATCAGATTTATTGTGTTACATAGAATATGTGTCTGTATAGGGACAGTGGTTGTAGGAAAAAGATCTTGGCTGCATGTTTAACAGAATCTATAATAAGGCATGTTTATAAGGTGAGTGTTTCATGTCACCCTGCTAGTCTGAGTAGCTAAAATTGAGCTCTGCTTGGGAAGCTTGGCTCACATCAAAGTGATGAAAAGTTCTTTGTTCTGTCTGTGCTCAAAGCAAGTAATTTTAAACTATTTTAGACACTGAAGAACAGGAGCAAATAATGCAACTTAAAAATTGTAGAGAACCCCTTAAATATCATATTTATTTGCTATGGAATCAAGTTGAAAACTGCCTTTTGTTTTGGGGCATAGTAGGAGGTCTGCCTAGCCTTTGAGATGGAAGTTCATTGTTCCTAAAAACAAGAACCTCATGGGCATACTCCTGCATTCACTCTCTTTGTCGTGAAGTTTCTGAGGAAAAGCAGTGACTAGATGAGGATTGTCTCGGTTAGTAAAACTAAACAAAGTGTGCAATCTGATCTTCCCAAATCTTGGAGACCTTACTTCATCCTTAAGATATCTACCTTTTAAACTGGAAGAATTGTATGGCAGAGCAATTCTCTCGCTGTATTTCAAATAAGGGGTTTTTATTAATACATAAGTACTGCTCCTTGTCTCAGAGAAAAGTCACATCCTATTTGTGTGTTGTCAGAAATATGCAGACATCATGGAAGCAGAGTCATTTAGCCATGGGATTTTTGTAGCTGTTACTGCATAACATTATTTGATTCTAGGATGCTGTCCTAGACTATATCATGATGTTCTGAAAGAAGTGTGTGCTGCTGCCTTACAGGGGGACGTGCACATTGGTGCTCTGCAGATTGCTTGGCATTTGGGCATTTCTGAGGAAGGCTGTCTGATTTTAGGGAGTCATTACTGGGGTCCTGATGAGGCTTGTCATTCAGAGTACTTCCCAGTACTGCTCCCTGCTTTGATGCAGTGTCTGTGTGTTAGCTGCTTCTAGTAAGGAAACCCACCAGCGCCTTAAATATATTGTCTTTTTATATTGTCCTATTATTATTATTAGAGAATCGTTTAATAGGTGTCTTAAATACAGTGTTTAGCAGCTGCTCGGACTCTCCAGACAGAAACCGGGATGGATGCTCTCCTTGTGGCACACAGAACTTACCTCAGGTTCTGACTTTGTTGTTTTCCTGACATTAGGGAGTGAAGTGAAAGGACAGTGATGAAAATTAAGACTAAAGCCATGACGAAACTTCATGACAATACGATAACGACCCCTAGGGCGTGTGAACTTCGCTGTTTGTGGTCTGGCTGGGTGTTTTTGAGATGCTCCAGACCTGCTCAGAAACTGAGAATTGCTGAAGCGCGTTGGGCGCCCTGAATGAATAAAAGAAACAGTGAAAATATGAATGAATAAAAGAAACAACGCTAGGATGAATGACTAAAAGCGGCAATAGCGGTGTGAATGAACGAGGAGCCCGGCCGGGCGGCCCACCCGGCCCCGCGGGCCCCACTGCAGTGCGCGGTGCCGGCCGCGGGGTGGCAGCACCGGCTGCCGATTCCGGCCCCTCACGGCTCCCGGGGGGAGAGAGGTGCGGGCCGAACTCCCGCGGCCCCCGCGCACCTGCGGCTGGAATGCGGCATCCCGGGAACGGCCCCGGGAACGGCCCCGGGAACGGAACAGCCCCCGGCACAGCCCCGGGAACAGCCCCCGGCCCCCGCACGGCCGCCCGGCGCTGCTGCGACGCCCCCGCGCCCGCGGCAGTGCGGGGGAAGGACGGGCGCAAGCGATCTGCAGAATTGTTGCTTTTAAAATACTGCGTTTGGTAAAAGTCTCTGATCGTTTTTTCAGGTTCTTGAGTGACCTGCTTTGCTTGCCGGTTAGTAAGTGTTTTAATTACTAGATAATTCAGGGACAAGTCCCAGAACTTAGTTGTATTAATTACTTTGGTCACGCTGCTTTCATCAGCATGTTTGTAATGTTGCGGTGCTTTGTCCTGCTGTGTCCAGGCGTGTAGTTTTGGTGAGGCGGGAAAACTTACCTGCAGTGCAGGTAATTTAGTGATAGCCCTGAAGATGTTTTCCTGTTAGAGTAAGTCAAAGTCCCTTTGATTTTTATTTTTTCTTGATGTCAAGAGGGGAAAAAAAAGAAAGAAAAAAAAAAAAAAGAGTTCAAAGTTCACTGATTAGTCTCATCCTATTCATTTAAAAATTACCAAAACCAGGTATTATTTTTTTTCCACTGCCCAATCAGATAGCCCCTGTTTTGTGTACCAAGTAAAATAGTGTGACCAGTGTGACCTGGTGCGAGAGGATACCAGTTAGTGTGCTGAAATGGATTAATTGAACCAACTAACTATTCCTGAAAGGAGATAATAGATAAAATAGGTCCCAATTCCACAAGATAATTAAGGTAGGCATGTTCTTTAAAAGCCTGATTTGTAGTCCCTTTTATTTCACTGTGGCTGTTTGCACACCAAAAGTTAGGTGTATGCTTGATTCAGCACAATATTTTTTCTGTTGTTTTTCCAGCCAAAACAGCTAGGAAAGTTCAGAGATAGGCGTGATTTAAATTCTCACAATGAATATTTTTTTTCTATTAAAATAATAATAAATGACCAATATTTACTGTCACTGTTTTTGACTCAATGTTGGAAAACTGCAGTTGTCTGAAGACCAGAATTTGTCTCCTTTTACCTTTTTTAGTGAGCTGCTTTGCTTCATATTTGCCTTTTGGGAAACAACCAAAGATAAATTTCTAGCTGAACCATAATGGTATCTGTATCAGAAAGCTACACTGACGTTTTTTCATCCACTTCTGAACTCAGAGTAAACTGAGAAATTTTGTTTCCACCATTACTGCCTTAGATCTAACCTACTGGTTACTTGATTTTTTTCAGAATCTGAATACTGAACTCCAGTTCCTTTTCTAAACCTTTTATCTACTACCTGTGTGCTGCAGAACATACTCTCTGTTTTCTAAAACAGGAAATATATTACCAACCCTTTTATTAAAAAAAAACAAAAAAAACCCCAAAAACAAAACAAAAAAAACCCTGAAAAAAAACCCCTACAGCCTTTTTTACCATATGTATTAAAGGGTAAAATATGCTATTAGCAGTGTATTTTGCTTTGTATGCTCTTTCTTTTAGTGAATAGTGGAGAACCATATTAAAAGTTTAGGAAGCTCCTGGAGGTGAATTGTTACCTTTATGCGTTGCCTTTTTTTCTTTTGACGAAATTGGGAAGATTGAATAAATTTTAGTGAAACCCATATTCTATCAAGAACCAAATAAACTTATTTGGCAATGGAATTTTTGCTTGTCCTTGAATTTGTTTTAGGACTGCAACAAAAAAATTCGGAATAGTGGTATTAAAGTCAGACATATCAAATCTTTTATATAAGGACAATCTATATTTGCCTGTATAACACAACTGTTTTATAAGTGCAATAGTATCTGTGTAGTTTAACTGAATATTGTTCCCATTGTCTTTAAGTGTCACAGTACAGTTATAATAAGGGGAAGCTTCACTTTCTATTTGTAATCTTTTTTACATTTCTTATAGGAATTATTACATTTTTTGAACTGAAATTTATACAGGATATGGTTAATATGTGATAATCTGTTACTTGGCTTAATGTCTGTTAAAAATATTTTTTCAAGTGCTTCTCTGATCTTTTTGTTTTACTAGTAAAGTGAGCCACAGCTTTCTCAAGGTTTTCTCTCCTACATGCTCATTTGATTAAGTTTTTTCCCTCAACATGTGTTTTTTCTAAACTTAACAAAAAAACCCTGTAAATGAGATGCATGGACTTTTAAAATGTTGCACATGACAAAAGATGACAAAACTTGAGGATTTTTATTAAGTTTACTTTGGCAGTCTTATTCCTAGAACAGTGAACTTCGTGCTTGCTTGCTTATTTACTTATTTGTAGTTGAATCAGTATTTCTGGGATCTCTTTTGTATATTTATTTGTTTAAAATCTTGAGTTCTGGCAATCAAAAATAAAGCACTTTGTCTCCAGCGCTGCGGTTTTAAATGCTGCTGCTGAATTTTAACCACTGCATTAGATTGAAACCTCCATGCTGTTAACCACTGAGCCAAAATGAAATCGACCACTGCATTGAAATCAGAGTTGGCAGTTGTGTACGGACTTGAAGGAGTTGGTAATAGCAGAGCACCCGCGTTTCTTTAATGGGGTTTTTATTCTCTGTTTTTGGTTTTAATGGTGCCATTTTGATTTAAAGACTGTTTCTTAATAACGATGCACATTTTTATTGAAATATTTTCAATGTAACTTTAGAAGAAAATAACAATAAAGCTATCCGTTAGGAGTGGTTTCCTCAGAAACAAAATGTTCTCTTGCATACTCCCATGATAATGCAGTGTGCTTGTTTTATTTATAAAGCAATCTTGCGTAAGAAGATAAGTAAGATGATTTCTTCATGTCTTGTGAACCTTTATTCATGGTTAAAAATTGTAGAATGTATTTATGTTTTATAGAGGAAGTTTTGCTAAGGAGAGATTTTCAGCTTCTGAATTTACATTTTGTAACTTTCTTTTGAATCTGCTTCACCAAGCATATGAAAAATAAGCCTGCTTGCATGGTTGACCTCTTAGTCTTTTGAAATTTTTGTTTCTTATTAATAGGACTGGATCCCTCCCAATTCAGAGTCCATCACCATTACCATAAAGATGAGGAGAATGATGCCTTGGTTGGTGGCCCAGCTCAGCTCACTGATGAGGAGAAATATAGGGATTGTGAAAGATTCAAGTTTTGCTGCCTCAAATGCGGAACAGAAAATATTTATGACAATGTCTTTGATGGTTCGGTTAGTTGGTTTTTTTGTTTGTTTCATTTCTGTTTATTGGTGAGGGAGAAAAATGCTTGTAGGGAGAACAGCTTTTCAGATAGGATTCATATGATGTGAGAGAAGATACCATATTGTTTCAGTCCTGCTATTTATAGCTTTGGAGCAGATAATTGCTGATAGGATAGTGCTGAAATATTTTGCCCATTTTTGCATTTCAGCTGTGTCGTCTCGCAGAACTGTGAGATTATCTGGCTTCATTAATCTGTTTGCCCACAGTTGTGAGTGATTGTTGCTGTAACTTTTTAAAGGAATCCTTATCTTACCACCTTAGTAACTTCTAGTTCTTTATTTAATAAAACTTTTGTATAGCAATGGCAGTTTCTTATCCTAAATCATATTAATTGGAACAAAGTGCTTTTTAAACTTGTGTTTATCTTGCTTTATCCCACCTCCCTTCTTGACAGTAAGGTTTTTCTATGTTATCTTTCCTTCTGTCTCTGTGAATTGAATAAAAAGTCATAGGGGTACATTCTTGTTGAGAAGTTCTGACAAAAAATGTATCTCTGACCTTGGATCACAACTTGAAATAGGGCCAAGTATTTAACTCTACAGCATGTTATGTATGTATTAATCATCGGCAAATTAGCGAGCTTCAGAGTAGTGAAAACCTTGAAACTGAAAGCAAATAAATCTTTTATCTAAATTAAAAGTAATTATTTTAAGTTAATTTGGACAAACAGCAGATGTTTTGCATTTTTTGAATCAAAATAAAGCAGTCTTTGGAAGCAAGTAAGAGGAAAAGACACACAAATCGAGTGATACTTTGTGAATCCTTGACTTTTGTTCATCGCAGCTGTAAATAAGACAGTTAATTGCATGTAGACTTGACAAGTTGCAGATGGGCTAACTGGAGAGGAGTGGATATCAAACTCCTTAAAAAAATATATATCCCCACCACCAAACAACAGAAGAAATCCTGAAACCAAGCCAAAAATGCCCTCTATTTCACCTGGAATTAATTAGTGTCGTGAGTGGGGGTTTAGCCAAGATGGCTCACAACAGCTAAGTCTTACCTTGAAAGAAAGTTTTGTGAAAACAGAATGACTGTCCAGCCTACCAGACTGTTCTTGTATCAGTGAGAATGACACTAACTTAATTTCAGCTGTTCACACAACACTTCCAGGTTCTGAGATTTTAATGTCAGGTGTCCAGAAGGTTTTGAAAATAAGGGAATGAGATGGTGCAAAACCAGAAGAGCTATTCTTTGAACTAGGGGAAAATAAAAGACAATCATGTGATTTTTCTTCAATGAGGTTTCTACAGTCCTGTTGGTAATTTCATAATTAGTATCTATAAGGTTGATTTCAAAGTTCTGAGCAGTGGACTGAGGCAGAACTTTGTCTCTGAAAAAACAATAAGCCTGTTTTTTTTGGGTGGACATGAGGGAGCATGGTTTGTCCACAGATTATTTTTTTTTTACTCAACATCTTTTTGAATTATTAACTTTGTGGTGTGTTTACTAAAAGAGCTTTCCTTCAGAAGAAAATTAAGATATCTCTGACCTACAGTTTTCCCATATGGATGCGGCTAACTATGATGGGATGAAAGAAGGCCCAGATATTATGGGCCCTCTAAGACTGTTACTTTTAAAAATATGTGTATTATGTCTAAACTCCTGTGGTAACTTCTGCTACCATCATCTGTCGTAATGATGCTGTTTTCACACTTCTGTTTTCAGGGGCGATTTATTGAACCCAGCTTGCAAAGGTGCAGCAAGACAGAATGTGAAGAGCCTCCTTTCAGCTATGTGGTTCAAATGAACAACAAGTTACTGTTGGATATTAGACGCTACCTCAGAAAATACTACAGTGTAAGTATGCAGAAAATACTCTGCCGTAAGAAATGAGTTTTTGAAGTAGTGCTGAGTTTTTGGTGACTGTCATATTATCTTTATTTTTGTATAGTGTAAGGTCGTAGCATGCAGCATCAAACCCCAACTTTATGAAAATAAAACAATCATTGAATTAAAATATTAATTTAGAATGTTAGTTTTCTCCGTTCAGCCTCAAGATAGTTAGATATATTTACATTTTTGTAACTGTGTGTGTCAGCATTATTACAGATGTAGTAGCTCTCTGTTTTCCAGATTTTTAGCCAGAGTGCATTATCTCAATGCTTTTAGGAAAATTTGTGAAGCTTATCAAATATGTGGATATCAGATTCTCATGTGATAGAAATATGATTCTCTTTCTTTAACTCAAATTGATGTATGTTGTGTTACATTGTAAAAAGGAAACCCGAATGTAGCTCTGTAAAAATTCTTCGAGAGACAGTAGGAAGGGAAATACTATGAGTCTTTCTTAATAATGATTAGGAAGGGAAACAAAGAGGAGAAAGATGGGTAGCTAATTAATTTGATATAGTTCTCTTTTTTTGAGGGGTAGTGCAAGAAATCCAAAGTGCCAGTGGCTTTGTATGGAATTGTGGGGAAAAAAAGTGTAGTATTTAAAATTCCTGTCTTCTCAGTGTCCAGTGTTAGGACAAAACCCACCATACTTTTTAACTTACATCAGTATGTTTTGCATTTCTAATGTGCTAGAAGCATCATATTTTGTGAATTGGCACCTAACTATTTTGGTCAAATTTTCATAGAGCATCTCATGCTATTGCCTGCCTGCTTATTTTGATTGTCCAACATTGCCTGGTTAACACAGCTGCAGGATGGACGTAAATTTTGAAGGCATTCATAACCTTTGTGTGCTCATAACTTTCGATACACCCAAAAAAGTAAATTGTTTTTGAAAATTTGACCTGTACAGGAATGATGTACCTAATTTGTTGTGTGTTTTCCTAAGTATTACAGAATTCTTTTGCAAACAGCAGCTACAATGCTAAGAATTACCGTTGTGGTTTAGTAAGTGTATTAAAGTGTACATTTTGTGTTACCTTTCTTCTGTACTAGTTCTTATTGCAATTATAGGTGAGTGTTTTCTAAACTCTCTTCTGGAAGCCTAATAATTTCTGAAGGTATAAATACTTCTTTTGAAGATCTTTGCATCAAAAGGAGCACAAAACTTTCTTAGAGTATTTAAATTCATGCATTATTTCACAAGGTAGGGATAGATTGTTCCTTTCCATTGAAATTGAAGGTAGATGACTTTGACAGGTGAAGTCACCAAAAAGTGAGATCTCGTGTTACTTTATTGCAAAGTCCAACTGTCTGCAAAATTATCATGATACTAAAGTGTTATTAAATAATACGTCTAAGTAATATGTTTACACTGACTCTTTTTGTATGAAAATTGCTTTTCAGATTTAATGTAGGTACACTATGATAATAGTGCCACATGCTAAGTAATTTCAGGCATATAAAGTGTTAGAAAACATGTGCATAAGACATGCAATAGTAAAATTGTATGAAGATGCATTTAAGGGCAGGAGAAATTCTTATTGCTGATAAGAACAAAAAGCGTTGTAATGTTTTGCTCTGTTCTGTTTTTATTTTGGGTGGTTGTTTTGTCTTCTTTTACGACCAAGCTATGAACCAAACCTAAATGTTTAAATATTGAACACTATAATTTGCTCACATAAATCTATTAAGTATCTTACTACATGGTATATTGGATAATTAGGATAATGAAAATTATTTGTCCAAGTAAGTAAAAGCTTCAGGGTTTTTTTAGTACTGAGAATTTACTTTTGAACTAGTTAGGTATAATAAGGTTTAAAACTGCTTTTTGACTGTGGAATACATTCAGACTCTGGAAGTGTGAGATCAATTTCCAGATTGCACATTAATCTTTTTTTACAAAAGGGTTTTCATGGAGTTGGGCGAGTAAACTTTTTGTCCTGTTAGCTCCTAGAAAATCAGATGCTGCGACTTTTAGTTTATTCCTTTCATCCAGTACTTGTAGTGAGTGTATAACAGCTGGAGTTGAAATTCATCAAATGGGTGTTTGCACTAATGTATATAATCCTATAAGATATAAAGACACACCCAGAAGTATTATGGCAAAGAGCTGTCTGAACAAAACATTTAATGAAACTTTCAGGCTCTTATTAAACAATCTCCTATTGTAGTAATTGCATCTGAAAGGCACAGAAATACCAATTTGTACGGGTCAAATATATTGTCACTCCATTTTTAATTTTTTTTAGATATTATTTTGTTTGTATATTCGTCAAATGGCACATAATACAAAAACATAAAATGCGAAAATGTGTTTTTTAACCTGTAAATAATGAGCTGCCTTTTATGAAGACAGCCCTATCAAGAGCCTTTCAGCCTGATCCACAGCTCCCGGAGATGAATAAGCATACTTTTTTTCAGTGAGCTTTGAATCAGATTTTTTTTAAAGTGTTTAAGTGTTCAAGATGTTGCTTGTTGTTTCCCTTAGTCTGTTGAAATGCTTTTATATGTGGCTGTATAAATTTAGGGGCGGGCGGGAGCGCCATAAAATCTGAAAGTAGAAAATCTACTTGCCCTTTTTGGCACATGAAACTGTGTTAAATAAATAAATACAATCATGATATACTACAGTCCTTTAAAAAGATGCAAATGTAAGTGCATAAATAGAATTTTGTAAGCCTGGTACAGTCCCATTGTTTTTGTAAATT
>VWZT01005510.1:91033-123533 GCA_013397055.1 Pachycephala philippinensis
AAGTTAGAAATCTCTTGATTGTTGAACAGGGCAGTCAGTATTCTACTGTATGAAAGTGTAATACATCTGTCATAATTTATATTTCTTGAATAATAAAAGATAACTCTTTTGGTAACTGTGTGTAGTGCATTTTGGGGATGAGTAAGCAGTTATTTGTCGCAGCACTCATAGAGTCTATTAACTGGAATCGATTCGCTGTTACTGCAACTTGTCCATGATCTGCCCTGTAAAGGAATTGTTTGGTTCAGACTTCCAGCATCAATACAATTTTTAGTGAAGTGTTTCAAAGTAATGATCGATATGCCTTTACAAAGGGTTTAACTCTCCTCATTGGATTTTACCAGCCATGACGGACATGCATCCATCTCACTGGTGGTTGAGAGAGGCTGAGTATGACTCTCTGCACTCCAAATTTTAGCCACTGAGAATGAGTTAACCTAAGCAAAGAAGCAGAATCTGTACTTAGTCCCCAGTCTGGTACCTTGCCAGAGAAGGCTTAATGACACTAGATATCTGTGTCAGCTCTTTGTAGGAAAGGCTCCCCAGGCTGGCCACCACATGGATCAGGTTCTGAGAAACATGGATTGCTTCAATAGAGTAAAACTAACTTTGTAATTTCCTCTGTAGGTAGAATGCAGGAATGTAAGGACTTATTATCACAATAATTTGTCTGCTTAGGCTTATAAATGGCAGTATTGTGAACACTGTGTTACAGGAAGTGTGCCCAGAGGTAAATATGGTTGTGGTTATGATTGCCACCAAGTGTGTAATGTTTACCTAGGTGATTGAATCACTCATCTAATAACAAGATGTTGCTGTCTTCAGAGGATTACAGAAAGCACAGTCTTTGAAGGTACTCTGTTGGAACTGATCTGTTGCCCCGGTCAAAGCAATGATGAATTTCGGCAACACTTGGAGAGCAGGTTTGTGCTGCAGTAGAGAGATGCAGTTGCAGCTCAGTGTATCTGATCTGGCTTTAAACTGACTACAAAGTGTGAGGCTTTGGTGTACCAGTAGCAGCATTTGTTGGGAGATTCTGTAGCCAAGAATTTTAAATCTTGGGCAAATCTGTGGATCCTGTGGAGAGATGTGCCACAATGGCATTGCTTGTAGTGCTTGAGAGAGAGTGAGCAAACGTGTTCTCCTTTTGATACCTTGGATTGACAGAAGCACTACAGATGCTGTACAGATTTGGAGGATTTTGCTTTTGAGTCTATTTTAATAACAAATAATGAATCACAAGAGGGTTTACAACAAATCACTGGTCTTGAAAGGATCGTTGTTCATCTTTCTTCTTTTTAAAGAAGTTTTAGAGAGCCAATTAAAAATATTTTAGGTTTTTATGTTCAATTTAAAGTTTGATGGAAAATTATCCCACTAGTCTATAATTAGAGACATTACAAGAAGGAAAAGTCCAGGTAATCTAAATAAGGAATAAAGTAAGTCTTAAAACCACAAGTTCTCATGGAATTCTGATGTAGTTAATGCCTTACACTATAATAACTTGGACCAACCAATTACTGAAATACCAAAGCAGGTTGAGTCTGTATTAGTCTACAGAACTTTTAATAGAGAAGCAGCTTGCCAGGAGATTACACAAGTGCACAAGTTCTGTTGGCTTTGAATGCTTGATGCTGTTGATGTGTGTGTGACCAGGAGTGCTTACAGTGCATAAGCACCTTGCATCCTTTAGGAAAACCAGAGTTAAAATCTGAAGGTAAAGAGACCATGTTTTCTCTGGACACAGTTCCTTCCATAAGAATAAGTTTGCTTGATATTCATGACCTAAAAGTGATGTGCTTATCAGAAATGTTGTTGTAGAGTTCACTGTTAATATGGAAATCCATGGTCCAATGCCGATTTTAGAAAGTGAAAATTACTCGCTTTAAGCCCTTTTTAAAAAAACCAAAACCTAAAGTGGCACCATCTGTGGTAATTCAGAATTGAATTGGCATATAAAAGGAAAAAATATGGATTGTTTTATAATAACTATAGTAAATCTGTTACCTATCCTAAAGTTTCTCTGTCTTTATCATGAATTTTTCCTTCAGCTTCAAAAGTAAGCTTAAAATAAATTTTACAGTATTTGGGAAACTAAAATGTTTTTCGAGCAGTTGCCTTCTTTTGTAAACAGTTTTGTTTGATGCTGTCTTTCATAGTCCACATTCTTAAAGATAATTGAATAAGAAAATCATTGGGGTGGGAGGCAATTGAGGGCATACATGAAAAACTTCATCTGTGTTTGCCCTAGAATGCTTTTCCTTTTGGCATAGTGGGAATGGCTTCTGCAAGTGTTTATTTTTTCCCTACCCTTTGATGTTAAAAGAATTATTTTCATTTTTTCTGGTTTCAAGCAGTTACTCTTGCCAAAAATAATTCTACCAATGTTCAGTCACTCTTCTATTTCTTGATAAAACATTCTTAGAAAAATTAAATAAGGTGTTCCTTAAAAGAAGTGACTTCAGTATTCAAAATCTCATCATAAGGAAGTTTTGTAGTTAGAAGATAATTTTAAAAACTTTTATTTAACTTCATGTGAGCAGCTGTTTAGGTCTTGTTGATGTTTAGTATTTGGTGCAGTGAGGGGAAATGGGTGAGTGCATCAGCAGTCAAGAATTGAACACATCAGGTGGGGAGTACTTCACACCTTTCAGCTTGGTTCCTGGAATTAAGTTTATATATGTGAAAAAACCTCAGAGCAGTGAGTCTGGACAGCACCATTTAGCCAAACTCTTCTGCCTTTGTGTCCTCATTCATGTGCTTAGGGGGAAGGTAACCCTTGAGCTGGGTGAGACTTCTGGGGAATTACTGATTTTTCATTTATGGTGGCCAAGAGAAGCAGTACCAGCTATAATGCAACAAATTTTCTATAAGATATCCTGTATCCTAGGAAACACCATGGTCAATTTTAGCAGCCTGTGCTGTGTTAGAGCTGACATTTGTTCCTCTTCCTGACTTGTAAAACCTGTAGTTCTACAGGTTTGTTTGAAAGGAGTAGTTTTAAGAGCCAGTGAAGTTTCACATCTGAGATCAAAAAAGAGATGTTACTTCATTTTAATTGAGACTATTCCCATCTGAAGGAAGAAGTGGCACATGCTGTTACATTAGACATGGCTTCATAAAAGGGTTTTGGATTTGCTTCAGTGTCTTGTTCAGAAGTTAAGTCAAGCTGCACAGGGTCTGTTTTTTGCAGAGTAACAGTGTTTCCTGCAGTGGATATGTACAAGTGGATTATTTTTTTTAATGCCCAGGCATTAAGCAAGTAACTGCTTTGTATGCCTGCTTTGGGAGCAGTGTGATTTGAGTGCAGAACCTTCTTCCAGTATGTGTAGTCAGATAGTAAAAATATGCTCCAAAACAGTTGTTGGCCCATATGTAGCATCTGTTATGTTGGTCTCTGTGGAGAATCCTGGAAATTTACCAGTCAGGTTGGCTGGATTGGTGTTCAGATTACATTTCATGATATGGCATCTACTGATGGACTTGTACATTTTACTGATTGTTAGTTGGTCTATTACTTTTATTCAATCAAATATGGGGTTTTTGCACTGTCTAAATTGAGCCTTGTGAAGTGGCAGCTCTGCCTGTGCTTTAGTCCTGTGCATTCTGTGATGGCACACTGTTTTAAAGGCCTTTTTGTTGCTAAAATGAACCTCCCCTCTCTGTTTCCATGCCATGCTTCAAGATTATTGTGTCTTCAGTCTGCCTGCAGCTACAGCGTCCTATAACATGAGATACAAAAAGAAAGTCTGTAGTCCTGCTAAAACTGTTAAGCAGCTTAATGACAGACTTGTTCACTTTCTTCTGTATGAGGAGTTTCAGCTATCCAGCTATCTCCAGTCTAGGAGAGTGTGTTGAGCTTTGAATCTGTAAATGTATGAAAGAAACGTTTCTGAGGTCTTCTAAAAGGTGTTCCAGATTTCTACATGAAAATTAAGGCTCTGCAGAACTTGACAAGTAGATATTTTCCTTTTTTCCTGAACAAAGTCATTAGCTTTGTAAGTGGCATCTGCAAGAGACGTCAGAAATCCATGACTATCAGTAAAGATCTCCAGATAGAAATGTTTATGCAGTGACTGAACTAATTCCATCTAAAAATAAAAATGTCGGTTTCAGAATTGTAGCAGATACTCAGAGTGCCTTGCATGTGTACATTCCACCTCCTATGGAACAGTACAAACCAAACATTGGGGTTTGAAGATGGGTTTGGTTTTTATACTGGACAGAAAACAACACTTCTTTGTCTTGTCTTTTCCCTTTCTGTAATGGTGTCCACAGGTCAAATGTGGGAAAGAAGAAAGTATGAACTCCCAAATGTATTTATTTAATTAATACATCCAGTCTACAGCAATATCATCCCAGACATTGATTTAGCTGGCATTTTTCTTGGTATTCTTTTTTCATTTATCACTTATAACCACCTGTCTTAGAAGATTATATACATGCGCATATTGGAGAGCATTTTTGTAATAATATGCTGTCCTTTCCTAATGAAAATCTGGTCAACCTAACAATATTATTCCTTTTACCCTCATTTGATGGAAGTTCCTGTATTAATACCTTCAGTTTGGATTATGTGTATTTATAAAGTCTTTTTTAAGATGTTTGCATTAGCAACACTTAATTTCTGCACTCTGACTTGAATGTGAAGTATTTAGCACTGTGCATATTTTATAGTTGGTATGTCTTAATCGTTTAAATTTTTAGAATTTACTGGATTTGGAAGAATTATCTGAAAGGACAGAACAGGAGGTGGAGTCAAGTGGAGGTGTATCCTCATCAACTCTGCAGTCAGCCCCCATTCCTTTGAGTGCAAGGCAACCCAGCTGTGAGGATTGCTGGCCACACTCACTCTCATCAGAGAGAGAAAGACGTGGGGGGTGGGGAGAGAGAGAGAAAATTAGCAAGACAAAATTCCTTTCTATCAATCCTGTCTTTACACAAATTCAGACTTCTGAGTTCCCATACGTGAGTGTGTAACTTAATTTCCAAATTACATGATGAAAGCACATCTGTCCCAAAATTAATACCTCTTGAGAATATCATAATTGTATATACTGAAAATAATTAGTATCTGTAATTTGCAAGTCATAAATGTCTAATTTTTAGCGAAGTTGTTTGTTTCCATTTAAGATAAATTCTCAATTTAATATCCAAAGCAACATTTGACTACACTACAAAGGGGCCAGAATTGTTTAAAAACAGAGAACCCCCTGATCCCCCAAAATACAGAGACACAAAATGGCATCTGCTGGGTTCTGTTGCAGAATAAAACGTTAGATTTCTGCAAGAAGTTTGTAATTGCTGTAATAATTTTTGTCGGATAACATATTTTTTCTCATACTGGGGCAATTCATGCTGGATGATCTTGCAGTAGAACTAGCAGATACCAAGCTGCCCATTACTGACCACCTGTCAAGCCCAAAGATTGAATGTAGAATTTGAATTTGGTAGAAATTCTGCCGTGTATCTACCTGTGCATCCATCTGTCTATCTGAGTATGAATAATGTCATTAAGATTAGTACAACTATTTAGAAATATTCGATAGTAGTTCATGCAGTGTTGATGATGCTTTCTCACACCATTCTTTAGTATTTGCATGTGGTTTTTATGCTTGCTTGAAGGAAGCAATTAATCAAATTCCCCCTCCCTCCTACTGCTTTTTGTGTCTCTTTTTCTTTCTGTGATAAGAGATCACCGTCTATATTGAGTTGTTCCTTTAATAGGGCATCTTTTGGGGATCGCCTTGTCAGGATTTTGTTGGGTTTTTTTTAACCCCATCAGTTAAGTAGCAGAAATAGAGTAGACTGAACTGCGATATGGTCCTTGAGAGAGTTTCATGTATGATTAAACATAAGGTGGTTTTAGGATTGAACACCCCTTCTCCTTCCTCACCCCATCAAGTAAAAGGTACTGAAATACCTTGTAGAGAATTCATAATTTAAATTCTGTATACTCTGATTTGTCTTTGGAGGCTTCCCAGCAAGAGTGAGTCAGGCACACAAAGACTTAGAAAATAAGGCTGTATTGTCTGCCAAGAAATGGTCAGGGATTACTCCAAAGTCTTATTTTCAATGTTTCTCCTCCATTTCTGAAGGGCTTCATGAGGCTCGTGGCAATGTGCCGCCCAGTAATCAGGTGTCATTCAGAGAAAGGCTGGAGTAGCAAATACCTATTTGAGGAGCATCTGAGACTGTAGTGAAAATAAGGAAAATTATCTAGGGAGTGATTACAAGCTTTCATAATGAGAAGTACATTTAGTTTCTATATAGATTAAACTGGTGTCTTTCCAGACACAAATCTGTGTATGAGAAGCCAGCATCATAACCGAGGCTTAGTCTCGCATATTGGTGGAGTCAGTGTGATTACTGTCCATTTTTGGTTTTTTAAAGACAAAAGGCAGCTAGACAGATCTCTTTCCTTCCCATTTTTTTTCTCTGTGATTTTAATTGTAGGTAACTCTTTAGCTATCAGGTTTCCAGCTTTCTCCATGTGGTGAGTCACTGAACTATCTGGAACAGATCAAACATGACAAAGCACTAGGAGGCTGTTAAAAACTGTGTTTTGGTAGGAAAGGCCTTCAGAGGCAGCACAACATCCTTAAAATAAGTAACTTAGTGGAAGAAAATGCGGGCTCATAGAGTCATTGAAAGGCTTGGATGGGACCTTAAAAGTCATCCAGTTCCAGCCCCCCTGCCAGGGGCAGGGATGTCACCCACTAGATGAGGTTGCTCAGTGCCCCATCGAGCCTGGCCTTGAACACTGGCAGGGATGTAACTCTCCCATTGTCTTTGATAGTTTCTTCAGATTAATTCTAGCAGACTTCATTAGTTGTTTTTAGGACATTCCAACTATGTATGAATAGTGATACTAACAAAGGAGTTTTGCGTTTTACGTCTTTTAAATGTTTTGGAACTCTTAGGAGAGGCTCCCTTTGAATTATAAAAGTTGTTAAAAAAATCTAAGTGTTACACATTTAATGAGTACATCTAACTTGACTTTTTGGGTGAAAGTCAGTTTCTTCATAAGAAATCTGTAAAATGCTGGACAAAGTTGTCTGACCTTATGAGATACAGCACACACACAGAGGTAAACAAATTCCTTCGTTTCCCATTCTGTTCTGTATTGTTTTCCATTCTGACTTCTCAGTCGAGATCTTCCATACCTTTCTCAAACACTGATAACAAATGAGAAACATTTTCAAACAAGAATAACAAATGTTATTCTCAAACATTTAATCATATCTAATAAAAGTATTTCATTATTGTGGCTAATGCTTTAAAAAAACCAAATTTTAAGACTTTTTCTGAACAGGAGAGTAGTAAAATAATTCTTCCAACTGCTTAGAAAGTTACTGGAAAGTCATTAAATGCAAGAAAAATCTTCCTTTTTTTTCCAGAGTACAAGACGTCTACTTCAGTGAAGTTGTGCTTGACACTAAGACATTAACTTTTATAGGAGTTCTTTCTACTGAAGAATTCTTTGTTGCATTGCGCAAAGGAAAATATAGGCTTAATGTTGTTTCTTCTTAATTCTTCTCTTTTTTAACCCAACATGCTTTTTTTAGAGCAAAGCTGTATTAAAACTATCAGATTATGAAACTCTGCTACTTCCTCAGAGAACCTTGGGGCCAGCCTCAGATGTTTTATTGCTTTTACATCTTTCACAAGAGATAGACAAGAATATGCTTTCATTGAACTTCACATGTTGTTTGGCCAATTTTCTATAATCCAGTAAATACAAATTGTGCCCTGGTTATCCATCTATGTCTTTCAAGCAAATTTTAATGGATGAGTGAATGAGTCAAATTCTATGCATGGAAATATACAAATATGCAAAATATGGGTCTAATTACAAGGCTGCTGAATTTACACAAGGTCAGGTAAACAAGGCACTCTGTAATGATTATTAATTGTTAATAATGCCTTTGGCAAAACACATTTCTGCTTTGAACACCTAACAGCTTTGCATTTTTAGTTATGAGAAACAGCCAGATTGGTCAACTGTTGAAAAAAAAAACAACCCTCACCTCTGTAATTGCTTATTAATTTTATCTCAGTAATGGGAAGGATACTGTTTTGAAAAATAAAAGTGCGTTCTACAGTTACGTGTGAAAGTTCCACAGTAAAAATCAAATAAATGCATTATCATTCATTCCTTGAATAAATGAATAAATTCATTTACAGATAACTTGCATCCTCATAAGGTAATCCTAGAAGCTCTTTCTGTCTCATCCTATGTGATGAAGAGTCATTTTTTCTGAGTCATTGTTATCCTTTGAAACAGTTGGGGGTTTTTTAAGGTGTTCAGTCTGTCCTGCCTGAATTCTGTTGCCATTTACTTCACCCTCATCCACGTACCTTTTACACTTACCTCTCTTATCAATTGTAAATATTTGTCATGTGGCTTTAAGACAGAGTAATTTTCAGGAAAGGAGAGGAAAAAGGGTGAAATGGGAACCGTGAGGTTCCGTTGTTAAATGAAATTAAACCATGCAAATAAAAATTCATTTTCTTTATATATTATAACACTGGATTGTAAGGTTGAATGAGCAGTTAATTTGGACAGGAATGGTGAGGGTCTTTGAAGGTAGAAAAACATACCTATTACACATTTCATGGTTTTGCCTGACATTTTTCCCTGGTGTTGCAAGTACAGTTCTCTCCTGTTACAAACTGTGCCGCAGCCATAGCTTTCTTTCAGCAGTACTCCTTGCTTTCTGTAGCACTGCCACAATCCTAAATGAACATATTTTGAAGATGAAACAAGTTTGAACATAATGAGAAATAAAGTTTTCAAATTTTGTTTGAATACTGAGAAAATAATGATTTTTTTAATGTTTGTTAGGTCATTGGAGGCCAATGACATGGACTGGCTAAGTACTAAACTATGAACAAAAGAGTTTTATTTAATAAAGGCATTTGCTCAGTGTAGTATTGGTCTTTAGCAGTAGCTGGATGCTTAATGATTGAAGGAACTTTCTCCAAGACAATTTTTCCAGTAAAACTTTTGGTAAGAGATGCAACTTCCTAGTTAGCAGATGACTTTTCCGATAAAACGAAAGTGTTTTCATCTGTATGACTGTGTGAGTCTCTGCAGATACAGCTTCTGTCTGGCACTTCGTATCAAGGAGTTCCAAAGGCTATTTGAGAAAGGTGAAAATATTTCTGTTTTTCACTGCTGTGGTTTTGTCATCTTTTCAGCTTCTCTGCAATTCTATTTTGAATTGCAAAGAAAGATAAATAAAACAAGTTTATCGTCTGTATGCTGTATTGTCCACATTTGTAGGCTTTCTTTTGTCAACTTCTGTTTTCATGGACTGTCTTTTGCACTGCTTTTATTTCTCTTTTGCCGTGATAGTTTGTCGTGGGTAAATATCAGCAAGCACTGATGTTCTCTTAAGTGAGCCATGGTTTTCATGGGTACACAAAGGCTGTACCTATTTATCAGAGTCCTTTTCATCTTCTGTTTTCTCAATATTCAAGTGTAGAATTGCTTGTAGATTGTTTTTAGCACTGCAAATGATCAGACTTGTGGCAGCTACTGTATTAAACATTTTTTGGTTTCTGGTATTAATCTTCTGTTAGTCTATTAATTCTGAGAATTTGTAATAAAAATCTTTCTACTTGATTTACTCTTTGTGCCGTGCTTGTGGTTCCTCTCAAGCTACTCTTCCTTATTTTCAAATGTTAGCAGAAAGTGATGTTATTTCACTGTATCTGTTACGCTTATAACCATGGAAAAATTTATCATACTTTTTGTATTTATAGGGCTGGTTTTGTTGCTGTTCTTTACACTGGTTTCTTCTGTCTGGTTTTAGTAATGTGCCCAGAATTGTAGGCATCATTTCAAGCAAGGCCTCTCTGCTGCCTTTGTACAGACAAATGACTCCTTTTAGTCCTTTGTTCAGTTTTTTTCTCTGCTTCTTTCTTTTCATTCACTTTTCCTTTTGATTAATGTATTATTTTAGCATAATTTTTGCCTTTCAGCATCAGTCTCTTACTGTGAGCTAACGTTTATCATTCTCACTTCTCTTCTCTATCCTCCCCTCCCCAATATGGCCAGTATTATCTGTGCTGGTTTTTATATTTATGCTCTTTTATGACTTTCTATTTGTCTGTTGCATTTCTGAGTCTTTTCTATTTTCAACTCCCGCAAGAAGTTATTCCAATTTGTATGTAACTGTCACCTAAACAGTTTCTGCTGTTGATTGTTTTGGCTCTGAACAGAAAGCCTGGGTGGTAAACAGCCTTATAAGCTTAGCAGAGGCTAAACTTTTCCATCTTTCAACATGAGAAACTCTCAATTCTGATATGAATTATTTGTCTTTTCTCCTATGTCAGAGTAAGTCTGGATTCTTGCTGGCAAGTTGAGTCTGTTTGGGTCAAGCTGACCTTCCCCCAGAAGTTTCGTTGTTTTGGATTTCTGCAGGGATCTAATTTTTACTTTTCTAATATTTCTCTTTTATACCATGCTACTAATACCGGTAGATAGATTCTACTTCGGTAAGTTTTGTTACTTTTTGTAAATTCTTTAAATGATCACCCTTTTCCACTGTTTAAAAAATACCTATGAATATCTGAAGGTTTTCTGATAATTAAGAAGTATTCCTTATTTTACAAGTGTGGTACTCATTTTTGCTGTGGTCCAAGCAAAACAAAGTGTAATAACATAGTTTGATCACTTGGACCAGGTTTGGGGCAATTTGTGCTACTGATTGAACTTTGGAGTTTTAGTTTTTTGTTTTGCTTATTTCAGTAAAGTAAAGGTATAGGGTACACTGTAATTGATGTATTTTTATTTTATTTTTTTCCCCTTCAACTTTTATGCATAT
Organism: Pachycephala philippinensis; assembly: GCA_013397055.1. Classification (NCBI taxonomy): domain Eukaryota; kingdom Metazoa; phylum Chordata; class Aves; order Passeriformes; genus Pachycephala; species Pachycephala philippinensis. The sequence goes on from VWZT01005510.1 coordinate 101,869, forward strand.
AGGTAAGTTCAGTCTATTTTGCAAGCACTTACTAATGCTATAATACGTTTTCCCATATCTCCCTTCTCAAATTTTTACTGTTATTGATTGAAGATTCAATTGAGAAATGTGTTTAGAACCCTGCTTTCTGTGGTAATCATAGAAGTCAGTGGGAAGACAAGAAAATTGTATTGAAAGAAATTGTGTGCGTGTGTGTTTTGTGTTTCAGCATAGATTATCTCTGCCAAAATAATAGCTGTCATTTTGTTCTTGTTATATTAGTGGCCTGTAGCTTACTACTACCCCTTTTGCCTTGCTTTTGTCCATTCGTCTGTTTGTGAGTAGAAAGAGAATTTTGTGAAGGGCCATAATTTGGGGGTTTTATTATGCTAATAAAATCAATATTTTGTTATTTATTTAAATTAAATATTCCAAGATGGTGACCCCACTCTACCCTGGTATCAAAGCTGCAGACCTTAACATTCAGTGACTTTGAAACTTGAGTTCTGTTTAGAATTTCACGTCATGCCTGTCGCAGGAGAAAAAGATGGAAAATGTATACGCTGAGCCTATAGGACTTCCTGCAGTGCTTATTAATCCTTTATGGATCATTTGAAATGTTTCTAGTTTATTTAAGCTTTGCTGCTTGTATCAGATTGTTCCTGCAAAAAAAGGGAGAAGTGATCATGCTTTGAATTTTTAAAAATGATCTCACTTTCAAGCAAAAGCACTTTTATGCTCCATTAGAGTTGAATTTGCCAAACTCTTACATCGCATTAATGCAAGCTTTACTGGATAGATAAACGTGTTGTTCAGGGACTGACTAGAACTTTACCAAACTGCATATTAAGATTTTGTTGTCTTGCAATTTTTGTCTTGAACATTTTCTTCATGCAAATAGAGGGATCAGACAAAATTATTTCATTAAGAAACTATGTGGCACGGTTTTTATGTATTAACAGAAGATTGAAAACAGGAAAATCAAATTTGATAGTTTGGTATAAGACTAGAGAGTCTTGATAAATTCCCAAGTGTGCTGTCTTTTGCAAAGAACCAGTTAAAGTTTGTGTACATAATTGAGGCTCTGCTTTTTGTGTTTTGCTGCTGTGATAGAGTTGTAGAATAAATGCATTATGATTTATAGGTTGTGGAAAAAAATTTTAGATCCACAGGCAGGAGATGAAAACTCTGGGTTGAATTATCTTGGTGGCAAATTAAGAACTAGTCTCCACATGAAATGCAGTAGCAAATGGGTGAGCTTGGCATTGAATTCACTGCACTTCACAGGGATAGAGAGGCCAGCAGATCCCTCTGGGAGTGGTGTGAAGGTTGAGATATCCATGTCTGTTTTCTGGGATCATCTCAATATCTATTTTCTCAATATATATTTTCATTGTTAGTAATTATATTTATGAATGGTTGTGTGCTCATTGTAAGTGCTACTTTCAGGGAACTTTTTTGTTGTTGTGTTTGCCGGTTAAACCAAGATCTTTATAATAATGAATGCATTATATCTTCTAGTTTTACTATTTCTGTAATATTTTAATATGCTGTCTGCCCAGAATTATGTTTTTCAGGCATGGGTTATATGAAAATTCTGCCTTAAAAATCAGTAACTTTAGAGCAAAATGGAAAATTGTGTGTTGTTAGTCTCCAAAAAGTTTTTTATAAGAAATCACATTCAGTGTTAGAATCTTAGCTTATTTTTTTCAGTTTCTTTTACAATGTGTGTTTTATAACATAAGAGAGTGGATTAGTATCTATATAAAGTAAAAACACCTTTTATATGTTTATATGCTCTTACAAAATGCTTATTACCATAGTAACAGAGGGGGCCTATTAGCTTAGTACATTTCTTTAAATATTTCTAAAACATACATAAAGTATTCTCTGCATATTACACCCATACATTTTGTGTGTACGTGATCTTTAGTTGCATTTAAAAAACGCCCCACAACTGAAAGAAAACCCCAACCAAAACCAAACAAACCAAAATCACCAAAGGAAACAAAACTATTTGGAGTATCAGCTTAAAGTTTTATGTGCTGCTTTTCTAAGGATGTATTACCGGACTTCAATTTCCACCAAGAGAAATTCAAAAAAAGGAAATTTTAATTTTATGTGTGTGTTTGTGTATATGAGTCATATATGTAAATCATATATATATACGCACACACACAGATTCCATCTGATGGAATTTGGGAAACAATTGGAATATTTTTTCCCTGAAAATATAGCCTAAATAATCTGAATTGTTGCTAGTGTTTGCTTTTAATTTGCTTGCCCACCTTTCCTATCCTCTGACCTCTCTCTTCTTGTCTCTGTTGCTGCCTTCTCAAGTTTTGAGAAATTAATAACACCTGAGTTGTGCTAACACTAATTTGAAAGAAGAAAAAACCCTTCAAGATAGGTGTTTGAAGCAAGAAAGGTTTCATTCAAAAAGATCAGAGATAACTAATCAGAGAAGTCAAGGTAAATTATTCTGGTTAATAAATATCTGGATGATGAGGGATTGGCGTAGGTGTCTTCATTCTGGTGCAGATCACTCTTGCTATAGATAATGGTCTTCACTGAGCCGTGCATCAGCATATACAAAGCGTGTATCAGCCTTTCCCTGCATTACTGCAACATCTGGATTGGCCTGATGTAGACTTCACACCTACAGATTTCTTGTTATGCAGGGTGAGAAGAGAGATTCTACCAAAACCTTCTCCGTGTTCCCCTGCTTGACATCTGTAGGCAGAATCATGCCAGCCAGACCAAAGTTGGTTGTTGGTGATAAGATGGGATGTGATGGGAGAGGCAAAAGCATTTTGCTGACTCATGTTCAGTTCAGGTTCATCAGTTGTGTGCCGTCAGCAAACTCACCAGGGATACTCCGTGCTCCATCACACAGATCATCAGTAGGAGATCCTGAATGGGACTGGACCCCGGGCTACACTGCTATTTACTGGCATCCAGCTAGATTCTGTTCCACTGGTCACCATGCTCTGGCCCCAGACACTGAGCCAGTTTTCAATCCACCAAGGTTTTCCCAGCACTGGCTCATGTTACTCCTTTCTTCTCTAGATTTAAGTACCCTCTGTTGCCTGTTGCTTTTCTCCCATGAATATACCTACTTCTATTTCTCAGGTCACCTCTCAGTCTCCTTTTGTGATGGTAAGAGACTACTCTTCAAGGTCTGTTGCTGTTAACTCTTTTTTCAGTGTCTTCAAACATGGTTTATGTCTCTTTAGCATAGCAGATGTTTTTGTTTTTTCTTTTTAACTCTTGCCACCAGGATTGTGTGTGTTCCAGTATCATTCTTACCGATGTGTTTGAAGAAATTCAGCTCAGTACTCATACACAATTCTTCACTATTCAATCTCCACATCTTGCTAGGTCTGCCTTTAAAGCTGATGTTGAATAACTTGTCTGCCATGACTCCTTTTCAGCTGGTAATTTCTCACATACTTATTTCCATTCTGTAGGTATGAACTGTAGTCTTTGTTCCCAGTGTGTCGCTTTTGTTTTACTCTACTAATGTGTATTTTGTGTCAAATGAACACAGTTTACCAAAACAATTACTTCATGCTTATCATTACTTGCTGTTCTGCTTTTGTCATCCGTAAATTTTATCTGAATTGATTCCTCTCTTCTGCTAATCAGTGGTGTAAAAAGAGTGTGTGTAACCTTTTTGTTGTGATGCACCAGCGCAATCCCTCTGCGTTCCATATTGACAAATGCTTACTTGACTGCCATCACTTTGTCTCTCATGGACAATTGATTTTTTTGAGATGCTTCAACTTTGCACCTCTTAATCCATTTCACGTGTCCTTCATTAACACTGTGCAATGCTAATTCTAATGCAGTGTCCTTTGAAAGTAAATCAAATGTCATTCAAGAGATTATTTATAGTGTATCTGCCTTTCTCGACCAAACCTGTAATCTTACCAAAAAAATGAACTGTCATGTTTGTGCGAGACTGTTCTGTATAAAAACATTGACTGATGTTAATTCCATCCCTGTTCTTAAATTCTTGGTCAGTTAAAGTCTGTATCAGTATTTCTGTTGTTTTCCTCAGGTTAGTATTAGAGTGATACATACAAATAGTTACATGGATTGTTCTGATTTACATGTGTAACTGTTTCAAGGAAATTTGTCATTTTGGTTGATATTGGGTCTCAGTCTTTTGAGGTAGCATCAAGGGTTGGCAAGTTCAGCAAGTAACATCTTCTTGGCTCTAGTAGGACTGTTGAGTTCAAGCATTTGTTCTATGAATATGCTGAACTTTGAGGGCCTATTAAGTATTTTTCTTGCTAGCAAAGCAAAACACAGTTCTTCATCCTTATTTGCTACTATGCAAATAAGTTTGCTTTTCCAAAATGCAGGGAAAATTTACATTTCTGTTTTTTTTCCACTGTAAACTATTTTTTGTTTCCATTACATTAGTGCTTTGTTTTTACATTCTTTCTAATTTTCCTTATTTAGTGTTCTACTTTGGGAAACTTCTGATTTATGTCAGCAGCTGTCAACTTCCAGTTTCCATTTTTTTATACTTATATTTTATACATGCAAGTTAAAATTTGCTTGTAATTTTCCTTACCTTAAAAGAGTGGACTTTCGAGTTGTTTTGACCTGTTCTTTTACCCATATGAAATATAACGAGATCATAACATTAGTTTCGAAGTAGTCACAGTCTTCTACTCCAGACATTAAATTTTTCTTTACCTGTCATAATGAAATTCAGATTTTTTATTTTTAATTAAGTATTCTCTAGATTTTAGAAAATACTAGTTTTAGAGACTTGGGGCAACATGTATGGTGTGTCTACCCCAAATTCAAAGAAGCTACACCATAGCAGCAGATTTTTTTTTTCTAGCAGACAGCGTGTAACAAGTAACCTGTTCTGCTCTCAAGAGTTTGCAGTTGGAAAGCTCTCCTGAGCCCTACTAATTTCAGTATTGAGCTGTTGGCTTTAAGGGCCTTGCAGGTCTTGGTAGCAGCTAACCTTTGGGAAAAACAGAAGCATAGCGCATTTGAAGGATCCTACTTTACCTGCTGACTTTATGCAGTTTGTTCTTCCTGAATGTGATTTACTAAATAAAAATTTTGAGTGTTAGGTTAAAAACAACGACAAAAAAAAACCCCACTGCAACAGAAATGTCTTGTTTATTTTGCTTTCTGTGTCTGTCACCAGAAGCAAGAGAAGTTCTCCCTTCTTCCCCATTCGCATGTTTTTTAGTTGAATGGGTTTATGACAGGCCTTTATTTCTGTTGAGTTGGCTTTTTTTTTAATGCTTACACAGGAGCATCAGTTTTTAAAGGTCCATCTGGTTACTTCAGTTGGTGTCCAGAATAGTTTAAAATATTTTCAAAGTAACAACACACAAAACCCCCCACTTTGTGCTGTTGTTCTCCCTGAACCCTTGTTAGTCTAATTTTCTTCATACTAGCCTCAGAGCAGATTTTAATAAAATTTACCATGTATTAAGTGGGTGTAAGTTTTGAAAAATTAAATTTTAAAGTTTTGAAGTATTGCCGCATTTTTGGTGTCTGCCTTGCCATTTTGTATGTCAGATTTGTCTAAAGTTATGCTTCGGCTGAAATTTTAACCTAAAATGGATTAACATTTTTTCAAGATTAGATAAAACATGTTTTTTCTGTCTTCATCTAATCCACAACAGCTCTTCAGAGATGCTGTTGTTTTCTTCTGACTTCACTTGCCTGCTTGAGATCTGTTCTTTATGGCAAGTAGCAGACACACTCAATTTATAAGCCTTTGAAATTCTTAATAGAATATAAACTCTCTCAAAATTCTATCTCCTTTTGACCTCTTGCTTCAACCTCCAGGCTGCATCGGGACCAGGTGGTGTGCCATGTATGGAGATATTCCTCAGAAGGCATTTGTTATTAACTTGGAGATGATATGACCATCAGTCCCTTCTGAAGAAGTGAAGAACTGTGCAGTCTGACAGTAGTGGGAAAGGCAAATTAAGTCAAAGTCAGCAGAGGGGCAGAATAAGAGCTCTCATCTTCCACAAGAATAGGCTGGTCTAAGGCAAAGTTTGAGAGCAACCCAAGTAGGCTGTAGGAAAGAGTTGTGTGCAGGTGTTGAAAGGAATTACAAAAACGGAAACCTGAGGAGAAGTTAAGGAGGAAGCCTGACCATCCCATAATACTTAGCAGAAGTTTTTTTGAGATTTTCAAGTGTCTTGCTTGATGCTTAATTTAATTAACGGTAGCAGGAAGAAAAGTCTAATTTAAGGTGGAGTTAAGTAGGGCAGTATATGTATATTAACTCAGAATAAAGTATGCTACACATTTGTTTTAATTATTCAGATCAAAGTTCTAAAAAAACATAAGTTGCAGTTTAAATGTAGACATCTTGGTATAGGAACTTGCCTAGTGAGATCCCGAGGGAAGGGGGAAAATCTGATGTCATATAAATCAGTTCCATTGAAGCCCACAGGCGTGCTTGTATTATAATCACTTGCTTATTGTAAGATACTGCAGTAAAAGTGTTAACGTTGTTCAGGTGACCTTGCCACACCCAAAATGTAGGTGCTATGGCTTTGAAGTCTTCAACATTTGGCTGTGAGGAAGAGTATGTATTTCATCCTTCTTTCCTCCTTTTTGTTAGTTGTCTTTTGTCATCCTAAGAAAATCCATCTAGATTTGATAACTTTACAAAGCTTTAAGAAAAACTTGTAGTGTGGAACAGGAGCCTAGACATGATTAATAATTTAAAACCGAAAATCAAAACACGAAACCAACCCAAAAATGCTTGCAACAATTGACTGTAGATGAGGAAAAGAGACTAGAACATGGCACATGAGACTGGAGCTGGGCCTGAGTGGCTGTGGATGAAACTAAAAGCAAAGAAGCTGAATTGAGTGGAGTTGGTTGAATTAGAATATTCAAATATGGTATCTGCTGGATAAGCACCTGGCTGGGCAGATGGGCTTGAAAAAGCGTGAGGAGGCAGGTGTGGGTGAAGATTGTCTGTGAAAATTTGGATTCGAAAACCAAGCAGATATACTGGAGTGTGATTGGTTTAATAGAAAAAGAAGAGCACAACAAAATTCATAAATATTTTCCTGCCTCTGCTATTGGGAAATACTGGGCAAAATGCGTTTCTTTCAGAGAAGATAGGAAGTTATTATGGGCTACTCTGTTTATTTCAAGAAGCAGAATCTGTGTATTCCTTCTAACCCTGTTTTGAAGAAGATTTTTTTTTTAAATTTAAAAATAGAAGCAAAATCCTGATACTATAGAGTTGGACATTTGAAAGTTGAAGATACAGAGTGAATACTGTGTACTTAAGTTTAATGCAGGTCATTTATATATGGTGCTAGCCCATTCTGTGTTTTTTCAGTGTGTTCAGGTGGGACAGCACTCGTTAGATGAGCAGCTGGTCTGTATTTGTTTCTCTCCCTTGCATATTGGATGCTCTTTATCTTATTGAATGCACTCTCTGAAACTTTCCTAGAATTATTTATTTTCTCATGGAGTTTTCTGTGGCACACTTCACTGTGGGACCAAGTGGCTCTTAAAAAACATCTTTACAAGAGCTGCGTTAAGCGACAGGTCAATTATTACTTCTATTTGTCAAAGAAATGAGGCACAGAGGAATGAACATTGCATGTGTTCATAAGTTTGGGTGCCCAGTCTGTGAATCAAAGGACCTGTTTTTTCAGTGTGTAGTACTGAGTAGCTGCCTGAAGAAGAGCTTGCACTTGGGTCTAAAATGATTCCTGAGGTGCTTGTTGCTTGTGAGTCTGTTCAATAAACTGGGAGTGACTTGTCCAGCACAGGGAGAACCTGTGTGGTGGCAGTGGTGCATTTCAGCACCCTGGGGCCATGTTCAGCATGACTTCAGCACTTTGTTTTCATCTCTTTCATTTTACTACGTACTCTCCAGTGTTCCCAGCACACAGGGATGCAGCACTAGCTCTTCCTCATTTTGTAAGCCTTTTTTTATTGTAAAGGCAATCCTGTACTTTAAAAAGAATTAAAATGTAGATGTGGCCCTTTAAATTGACACGTGATTTGTACGTACAAGGAACTGAAATGAGGATTACCCTGGCTTCTGATTGCAGGCTTCTTGAGCTTAATGTATTTCTCATTCACTCTGTATGTGAAAATCTATTGCTAAAGGGTGCCATTGCATTTCACAAGGAACATATGCATACATCTGGTGCCAGGATTTGGTCTGTATAAAGACATAACTTGTTCTTATTAGTGATGCCATGAAAATTAAGCTCTCAACGATTCAGTCAGCTCACTGTGGCATAATAAATGTTTCAGCACAGAACTTGTGTTCCAGTAATATATAGCAAATTTAATGTGACATCCATTGGTAACATGTATTAGACTGTTTTCAGCAATTATATTTTCCTAGGCAAAATTATTTCTCTGTATTTCCAAGATATTTCTGAAAATTTGGTTTTAGTCTGCTTTCTTGGAGTCTTACTAGAAGCCTGTACTGTAAACTATATTGTAGCAATAAGTTCCTTACAATTGTAAAGAAATAAAGTTTAAAAATATTAGTTTATTGTGTATTATAATTCTATTCATTGGAAAATGTTTTAATACAGTAGGTATTCTGTTAGAAGCCACCCAGTCTGATAATTTTAGGTGATTTTTTTTTTTAGTTTTTAAGCAGCTGTTTCCTCTCTGATTTGGATTTTAATCATGACTTGACTTAAGCTTTCATGTCTTATTTATGCTGCCAGGAGAGAACTTGAGCACTAGTTTACTTAATTATTTGCTGTACAACAGCTGCTAATATTAAAAAGAGGGAAAAAAAAACCCCACAAAAAGTGCCATCTCATCTTTAGGTCTGCTACGGACAAAAAAGGCAAAGGCAGGGAGATGACTGTAGCTACCCTGTCTGCTTGGCACCGTCTTCCTCCTCCTCCTCCTCTCTCTCTCACTTTCAGTTTTCAGTGTAATGAAGAGCAGGAGAACAATATTCTGTAATTAAGGATTCCATTAAGTTGAAGAAAAGAGCAAATGGAGTTGTTTGTTCTCCTAGCTGAAAAAATTTGTCTGGGGTGGGGGTTAGTGGTAGTAGTGTAGAAAGAGAGAGAGGTGGGTGGAGAGACTAAGTCAGGGCTGTTTGTTGAATATACTGTTAAGGACTGTTACCATCCTAATTAATCAAGTTAGAAATTACAGCTGTAGTCGGTTTCCCCCCAATTCTTGTTATCAATTTTCTTCTCTTTTGAGACAAAGCAAATATAAATTTTGTGTTCATTTGTCATTCGTTCTTTGACTTCAGCATCTCTGAAAATAACAATGTAGCACAAAAGACCAGTATTTACCTAGTTGTAATGTGGGTTGCCATGGTGTTTTGCAAATTATTGCAATTATGTTCACCATGCGAGTCGCCCTTGGTAACTGGCGAAAAAACTGATAATCCTGTTTTGAACAAAAGGTCAAATTGCTGAATAGAAAGTCTTGATTAACTAAAAGATGTACAAAGTGGAATTATTTCCTACCATTCAGAAATAGTTCTTGATCGGGTTTGGGGGAGGGGGTGAGTAAGTACATCTGATTACTGAAGTACAAAGCATTGAAAGGATGTTGTCTTGAGCCTTTCATGTAGTCTTAATGGTGGCTTTTTTGTCAAATTTACCCATTTGCGGCATTGAAAGAGGCAGCTGCATTTAAGCTTGAGAGATGGTGCTTTTTCAAGAGTTCAGTGCATGGAAAGTTCTCAGCAGTATCTGCAGTTTACTATTAGACCTTCGGCTATTAAAACTGATGTGCTGCATTTGAGCCCATAGCTCTTGGTGCTTGTAAAACCCTCTGACTGATGATCTAATAAAGTGCTCTTACCGGACAATCTCTGATCAGATACTTTAGGGGGAAAAAAAAAATAACCACAGCTCTGAAAAGGATGGAGGTAGAAACACATGGCTGTACTGAAAAGTTTGCTTTTGCAATCGGCGGTGGAAGTGTTAGTAAATAAGACTGTATATTCAGTTTAAGTATTTTAAAGGCCTAATGTATTGCTCCAGGATTAATTTTTATTTACATTTGTAAAAGCGAAAATCGAGCAGAAAATATTAAAAGTTTTTCATAATGACCAGTCTTCAACAGTTGAAGTCTTACATACAAGTATATAGAGGGAATGGTTTCCTGCACTTTAATTCTGTGAATTTCCTTTCGTCTTTCTTTTTTCATTCTTGGGGGCTGGCAGGGGAAGGGAGGGAAGAGGTGAGGAGGATTAAGGGGTTTTCTTTTTTAATTATTTCTACTTTTTGTTTTTTAAATAGCTACCTGGAAATTAATTCTTAAAACTTTGGAGAGCCTGTGTGAGAGCAGCATGAAAGCAAAGTAAACCTGAACAAGTTTGTGGGTTTACATTCTGCATCACCTAGCAACCCCCTGGCTCAGCCAGTTCTCTTGTCTGCCCCCAGTCCTGTTTACAGACCATTCAGACTGCTCTTCGAAACCATGAAAGATATTCAGTTTCATTAGTGCCATTCTCAAGGAGAAAATAATTAAACTTAAATGAACAAACATTGCTTAGTGATGCTTTAAACTTCTCTAGTTTAAGGTGACCAGACTGTTGAGACCCCTTTCTCTGCCATTACCTTTAACTCTTTTGAGCTCCTCTGAACCTACATACCCATGGATGTGCATTACCACTTTTAAAGTTTCAGAACTCTGTTAACTCCTTCAGTATTCAGAAATGTTCATAACCATATTGCAAAGATAAATGCTTCACATAAACAATCTTCCTGTCTATTTACGAGCTTGAAATGTATACCAGAGTTGATGAACCTTACTGTTGCTGCCATGTATATGAGCAAAACCTTTGTGTGTTCTGTTGTACATCTGATGTCTTGCAGGAAGTTCAGCATGACAAATCTGAAAAATTCAGGGACTGTACAAAAATTTGAGGGGAGAAGAAAGGTAACAGAATTGTGGAATAAGTGGGAGCAGTAGAGTGTTTTTAGCTTTCTAACCAAAGTAGAGGCATAGTTTTTAAGAAATCTTTTGAGTTCTTACTGTTTGTCTGTTGCTAGACCCTTTGACAAGCAATACATGGATGGGCTGTATGAGTTCTTTGTGCTTTGTTGATAGTTGACAGACAAAGCAAAATTTTTTCTGAAGCAAGGTACTATACTTAGTTGTGACCTATTGTAGCCTAAGAATATGGCTTCCTTTGAGTTGTGTGAATAGGGAGAGTATTTTGGCAGAATGGACTTAAATATCCTTCTAGAGGTTTTCACTCAGTACAGAAATGTGTAAGACTTCTTTCACTGGTCCTTTTCTCAATGTAGTTTTCCATGTGTAGTCATTTTAAGTATGTCTTCTCTCAGTTGCTTGCTGAAAATCCAGTTTAGCTGTTTTCAGGTTGTCTTAAGTGAAATAAAATTGATGGTAATAGCTGGGTCTCTTTGTGAGTGTTATGTTAGCCTGAGAGCACTTTTTAATCTTTTACAGTGTGTATTTTGGTGCCTAGAGCCTTATTTTAGTGAAGGTAAGAAGACCAAGGTATTGGATTTGATGTGAAGTAAAGCAGAACATATTTGCTAATTTAGTTTGTAATGTACAACTGTTAAGGTTGGAATTTGTCCACTTGTGGTGCTATTACATGTGCTAAAATGAGGGCCACTGTTTGCATCAAATCTATCACAAGGGTTTGGAGTGCTCTATTATCCTTTCAGCAGGCTGATGATGGAGCCTGGTCTTTGCACAAATGAGATCAATAAGTTTCAAATAACTTTTATGAAATGACACGTGACTGTACATCTAAAGGTATCTTTAAAAAAAATCAATTTTTAATAACATGTAAAACTCTGACATTGACCTGCAAGATATTTTTCACTTACGCCTTGTGTGATAATTTTGTTTAAAACATTTTTTATGTTAGCTTGAGTGTTTCAGTTCTTGGGGTGGGGGGAGGCTGGGGTGCATTTCTTGCTTCTTCAGTTATCTCCTGCTTTGATCACATACACACACCTCCAAGACTTTTAGTGGTAAAACTGATATGACAAATAGCGCTGAGAATAATATTTTCTTGAAAATAATGAAGTTTTCTTTTGGTCTTGGATGGTTTCCTCATTATTAAAATTTTTTTCCAGTTATGGATTAGAATGCAATTCAAGTTTTGTTATTTTGGAATATTCAGAATTACAAAATATAATTCTTGAAACTCTATGGACTTTCATTTTTGGTAGCCTCTAAACAGGCATTTGATGTTCTGTGGCTGACATAGCCTCACAACAGTGATGCATTGCTGATTGGACTGTGAGATAAGCAAGTTCTGAAGGAACTCCTAAAAAGTATGCTACAGGACAGAATTTTGTTGTGGGCTAAATCCTCTCAAATTTATATCCATTTTCCATAATATCCAAAGGGGATATTTGGATGTTTTAGATCAGCTGCATTTGGCAGCTTCACTTCTCTAAATACATGGACTCTCTAAATGGCCACCTGGAATCTACATCAGAGCTTTTACCTTTCTAGTATCATCAGCTTTCTTAAGATAGAAGGTCATTTTGTGTTCTGAGAAATTCAGGTAGTATTTATGTCCTCATTCTTGCTTTCTTTATGGTAGCAAGTCAGTGTAGCTACATTGCCTTCAATTACAGTTTGTGTGGTTGCTTTGGACCTTCAGTATGGTCCTGTGAAGGTGTAGTTCCCATTGATGCCAGGTTTTCCAGTGGGGAACTGAGACAACAGATACGAACTGAGACAACAGATATGAGTATCTCTGAGAACGGGAGTATTTTGTAGTGGGTGTCCTTCTCTTTTGCCAGCACTGGGTATCAAAGTGATCATTTGCCTTCCACTAGGAAGTTACTGGCTAAGATGCTTCAGTTTAATAACATCCTTCAATGTGGGTCATGTGATAATAATACTGGATATATAAACAGTCTTCCCCAGGATCTGTACTGCTTTCAAGTAATTCGCTTTCAAAAGCATGTTTCCTTATTTCATCTTTCATTTAAGAGACAGTTTTGTATTTTTCCTGAAAGATCATGTCTATCTGTTCATCAGCCTGGATAATGCCGAATTCAAGAGGAGCAGAGTGAACATCCAGGAAAGGAATTTCTTTTACTAGTTTTTGTTATCCACTCCATCCCACAGCTGAATTCTGATCAGTTATATAGGCCAAAACTCAAGAAGCTCTGAAAATAAGGAAATGCTTAGAAAAGCAATTGAATTCATATCTTCCAACTTCCATTGAAGTGAGGCAGCATGAAATGGAGTGTGAAATGCTGTGGTCACTGTTTACACTTCCCCTAAATTGGATGATCAAGTAGCATCAGATTCTAAAAATACTCATACTGGGAAATGTAACCTATTTTTTTTTTGATCAGGAGCTAGCTACAATATTTATTGTACAGAAGAAGAAAAATTAATGTGAAGTCAACAGCCAAGAGTGAGTTGATAAAATAGGTCCTTCTCTTGTAGTATGAATAGTCATATACCACACTGGATCTGTGATCAGGGATCAGGTAATGCATTACAGTTAACTTCATGTATAAATTTCAGGAACTAATTTAAGTTGTTGGTACTATAATAGTTACAAAAACAATTGGCGTTGCCAAAATGTACACAACACCTAACAAAATATCCGAGAACATACAATAAACATTCCCTGGGTAAGGGATTGAAGCTGTAGGGTAAATGGATAAAGAATTAATGGTAACCTAGGGTGTTTCACTATTCTGAGCATGTGCTGCAATATCTTTCAGCTACAGCAAGCTTGGCAGCATGTTTAACATGGTACCTATTCCACTTAAAATAAAAAGACAAAAGCTCCAGTTAGTCAGCATCAATAGTGGACTCTTGACCCAGTTCCTTTTATAAAACAATTTATTTGAAGAGTCTGTAAAATATCAAAGGAATTTATTATTCAGAGATGATTAAATGTTACAGTGGTATAAAACCTTAAAACATTCTTGAAAACCATCTTATGTACTCAAATTGGAGTACAAATATTTCAGCTTAGTTCTAAGATGTTTTTGACTTAAAAGTTTTGGTTATGCCTGACAGAGAGACCTTGCACACTCTCTTTGCTGTGAAATTCTTTTATGTTTTAAAATTCTTGGATGGAGTTCAGACATACCTCTTCTCTAGCAAGGGATCTCTTGAACATAACATTAGGACTTTTGATTTAGTATGATTTGATCTCCTTGTAGTAACATATTAAAGAAGTGGAGAGAGCCTCTCCGTTAATTTTTTGTTGAAGCTAAAAGAAGGCTGGAATGCCTGATACATCAATAACAATGTCTCTCCATATAGTACTTTGAGATCCCAATATGTCCGAGCTCTCTAATTGAAGAGGCTTTGCAAGTCCCCTGGGTTTCCTTCATAGATAAATTGAGATCCTTCTCATGGTGTCAAAGATAGATGTTTTTATTAGTGCTTGGTAACTCATCTGCTTGGAGAATATCAAGCTTTGCAGGATCCTGAAAAAGTTGCTGACCCGGAATTCCACATTAGTGATTGCTTTTAACTCCATTACTCCATTTTTTAGGGTTGGTTTGCACGATTCTTGTAAATAGTGTGCCTGTTTATTACTTATCAGGGAGATAGTCCTTGATAGGAAAAATGCCAAAACACGTAAGATGCTCCTTATAAAGGCTTAATTTCTGATGGTGGTCATTTTGGGGGTGGGGAGGAGGGGGGATGGAAAGAAGGGAAGCCTGATGGCTCATTTTCCAGATATATTATTCTCTTCTGTGGCAGCACATTCTTTTTGTTTCCCTCAATTTTTTTTTTCTGACAAAACTATCTTAGAATTTTGCCTTTATGAAAAATTTACTTATTCTTTTCTTTCCTGTGCCCAAAGAAGGGGGTGACCAAGAGGTAGGTTTTTAAGCATCATGAGGTGTCTCTTTCATTTGTTCATCCAGTCCTTTATAAATTCAGTTAATCTCATCTCCAGGTTGTTTCCATTAGTAGCTGCAAGTTCCAGACGAGTGGCTGTGTCTGCTCAGGCTGTCAGGAGACACTCAGACTTGACAAAGTCAGATGTCCTAAGGGATCACCTGTGAGGACCCTGCTGATCGATACGTTCTGCAGACAGTCTGCTTTGGTAGTCTCACAGATAAGTTACTCCATCCATAAGATCATTCAAGCAACTCTCTGATGTGTCTTGTACTTGCTCTGGAAGGACATTGGAAGTGTTCAGAAGGTGGATCGTGTTCAGAGCAGGCAGGCACCAGGACACTACAGAGAGTTACTGTTCCTGCAGGAGAGAAGTGCCTCTGATTATACCAATCCTAACCTTGGCAAGTCCTCCATCTTGAAAAACCCTTTCAAATGTTAAATGAGTCTGTGACTTTCTTGTGTCTGACACATTTCTTGTGTCTAGCAGCAGTAGAATTGGTTTCTTTATAACAGTGGCTCCTCTGAGGTTTTTGTCAGGTATATTTCCCCACGAAAATGTGGGGTGTTGCTTGAGGAACCTAAGTTGTGCTGAACTTCACAGAAGTGGTGGATTCACCATCCCTGGAAGTGTTCAGAAGGTTTGTGGGTGTGGCAGTTGGGCTGCTGGGTTAATGGCTGGTCTCTGATCTTAGAGGTCTTTTCCAACCCTAATGATTCTACGATTCATATTACTAAGTTCGTAAAGTTTTCTGGTGGAGTCTAATTTCACTATTTACGATAGCATTCCTGACCTGAGGGGATTTCTTCTTGGCGTTGTAGCAGTGGCAGGTAGGTGTCACTCAGTCTGCTTTGTCTACTGAAATTCTGGTGCATAACACTGGTTCTCACACTGTCATTCGGATTTTCATTGCTGCTGGGATCTCACCAAGGTGATGCAGATGCATTGGATTGTGCCAGTGTTACTACTAAAGTATTTCTTTGTTCTGAACAGGCAAGAAAGCAGATTAGAAGTTGAAATTACTTTGAAGTAATTTGGTGTCTGGTACGCAGCAGAGAAACCTTCCTGACTTTGCAGCAATAGCTCATCTTTAAGTCAATATTCATATCACCTTTCACGTTGAAAGTGTAAAATCATGATGTAATTCTTGAAAGATGTAGTTACTACTGATATTCAAAGCATTTGCCAAAGAACATGCAAACAGAGGTTTTGGTTCTAGTTCCTGACGTGTTGTCTACTGCTAGTAAAGTTATCCTGTTCCCCCAGAAATACAGCTATTTACAGAAGACACCGGCAGGTGGGACAGGGAGAACACACCACACGTGTGGAACAAGTTATTGCCATTGGAACTGATAACTTTCAGATCACTGAGTCAAGTCCTCTGTTGCCATGATGAACTGCCTGATTTTACTTCATAAAATCATCTATCTTTTAACATTGCTTGGGGGGATCAATAGATTTGATAGTGTACTCCGTAATGCAGTATTAGTGGAATCTCATCCTTCCCGAGGATTTCAAGCCACTTCAGCCAGATTTGCCCTGTTAGGCAATACTATCCATAATAATGGATGTTGGCAGGAAAACAGGTTTTGAAGCTTCTGGTCTTGGAATGAGTGGAAATAACATGCTTTTGTAAGAGTAGTATGAAAAGAAAGGCCAGTGTGAAGTGAAAGTGGCCTGATGAGCAACTCACAATGGTACCTGGATCAGAAAATCTTCCTTGCATTGTCTCTCACTTTCAGCCTTCCAAAAGCTGGTTTGCTTATCAGTGGCATGAGCAGCAGGCTTAAGCTGGCTGACTAGGACAGCATGGTCAGGCTGGGTTCCTGTGCTTCCCTTCTGGTGCGTTTGATGGTGTAAGGTGATAATTTCAGCTCTGCAGTGCTGGAGCCACGGGTTTCAGGTGTAGTGTGCTCGGATATGCCAACCGTCTGAGATAGGGCATCATCCACCAAGATCCCATTTTCAAAAATCCACATTAAGATTGTCTTCAACGGGGAGAAAGATTGCAGAGAAGCAGGCATGAAGTAAATTCAACTCCGAAGTAACTGACTTCTGAATAATTTTCAGTGCTTGCAGCTTTCTGCTTTTTACTAGTGCATGTTTTTCATTCCATGTGAACTTTTAAAGCGTAGTAGTGCCTCAGCATCCAGACTGAAGGCAGGAACAGATGCAGAACTGAAGTGTCATAGAGAAGCACATTCAGTCCTCTACTGTAGCAGGCAACCAAGGTACATTGTCAAATGTAATTTGTAAAAATTATTAAGATAAAGCTCAGTAAGTGCATGTTGTTGACCCCTGCAACTTCTGTTTGAAAGGCTGTTGTAAAACCACTTGCCTCTGTATTTTGGGGTAATATTTCTAATGCTTGTTGATCATTAGAATGGGAGAGGCTAATTCTCAAGAACAGACTTACAAAGAAACAAAATTACTTTTGACTTGCAAATTTCTCCCTATTAGCTACAGTTTGTGGAGGTAATACTCTTCAGAGATTGTCTTTTATCTCGTGCATGTATCTCAGGGATTTTTTCGCATACTTTTTTATATTTTAAAATTATTTAAGAGTTTGTGGGCAGGATGTTTGGAAACGCTGGTTGCTTTTTTTTTCCCTCTATCAACTTGTATTTCATTTCCCACAGTGTTGCAGATACCAAGTAGAACAAAGCTGAAGGTTCCCTATTATAGTTTTGTTTGATGTACTGCAAATTAATTTACAGACTCAGTGATAGCTGCTGGGAAATGAAGGATTGGTTTTGTTTGGTCAGTGAAGATGACAGGCATGGATCAAATAAGGGTTAACAATAATGCACTTGAACAGATTGAATCAGAACATAATGCATGTATTGAATTTGATTGCAACATGCATGTCCATGGAAAAGTTTTTTGTTTAAAACAAATCAAGGCTATGGCTTAATTATCAAAGCAAAACAAGAGACATAAAGAGCTACATGTTTCTGATACTGCTTTTTTCAAAAATAGCTCCCTTCACACAGTTATCTACATGTTTAATTTCCATGCATAATAGCAACAGTTATTGTTGTCATTTGTTAAGAGAGATTAACAGATAAACACAAATAAGGCCTGAATAGAGAGGTGACAAAGAAGAAAAGACCTCTTTAATGTTAATTATAACTGGTAGGAAGTCTATACAAATGATATTAACTGTTTTCTATATGAATTGAAGTGACATCTAGTTTGTTAGTGTCTACGCAACACATTTGGGCATTTTATTGTAGGCAATAATGTAAATCTTCATTTTTTGATTATTGTTTATTGAGAAATGTACTGCTCAGTAAAACTTGTGTATTTTGATCATTATTTCTTAGTAGCTGAAAACAAGTATAATAGTAAGCTGTTCAATTTAAGTGGTTATTTTTATCCTAAGCTATGGTTTTGAGTTTAATCGGGGGTTTTCAGTCTTTTTTCACCTGTTTTTTGTGACCAGCAGAGCCTCCCAGTGCTTTCTTCAGCAGTGACTGTGTTAGACTGAAACAATTGCATACAGAAACTTGCTTCAAATGTAATTATTCAGTGGTAGTTTGAGAGGACCATCTGTGCATTCCCTGTAAGACAGTAGAAGCTGTACCTTGTGAGTGGTGTAGTCCTTTGTTCCATAATTGTTAGCTAAAAAGGCCAATAGGTGGCAGAAAACTTTTATCATACATTATTTTCATGGTTGTCTATTTTTGAGTATTCTGTTCCGCTGAAGCTGGGATGCTGCTCCCATTCCAGGCTTTGTTTTTTCAGTTGCACTTGCATTCCCTAACTAAATACCTTACTATCTGGCAGTTTCCATGATTTGTTTTTCTAATATAACAAATTGTTTCAAAGTTCAAATGTAGTCATTTAATACATTTTGAGTCATGAATGTTCTCTTTGTGCACAGAGAATCTTTTCATAGTTACAGCTGAAACAATTATGCTCTTCAATAGGAGGGTTTTGGAATGGGTGAGGACACCCTCCACACCTCCCCCTGCCTGGCTGTGTATTTTAAGGTGCTCTTTATGTCAGACTGCTGCTATGTTGCATAGGAAGGTAGAGATGCCACAGAATAAGAACATGTGACATAAACAAATTTCCACAGAGAGAATACCTTTTGTCTCTAAAAATTAACTTAATGGAGGATCTGTGACAGTTCATTATCCTTACAGAAATATTTTTGTGTTTTCCCTCACAGTGGCTCTAATGATATTCTTGGTACTCACATAGGTGAGTGCCTGAAGATCTCAATGTTATCCTCGAGTAGCTTTTTTTTTTTGGTAGAAGGTTATTCCATGTCTGGTAAAACTGAGTTATTTAAACAGCGTGAGGCAACAGATAAACACCTTCCTCTTTTAGAAATAAATCTTAGGTTCATTTGCAAAACCTAGCCAAGGCCTGTCTTTTTCACTTGAGGCTTATTTGTGCCTGCTGACTTCAGAAGACACAGGTCAGCTGTCTGTGTTAGGTCAGGTCCTAAGTTAGGATTTCTCATGGTGAACCACGTGCTGATGAAGTAGCTCAGTCTTGGTGAGCAGTGTCTTACCTTTCTAATGTCAGTTCTGAAGTATTTGCCATAAATAAATTGTATATGGCAAAGAAAGTGGTACTAGGACTGCTACGGCAACAATTGTGCAGGAGACCAAATTAAATCCACAGAAGGTTTTTAAATTCTTAACATTTTCTCAACGTGCAGTATTAAATGTCATGATTTACATTGCTGTTCTACATAACAATAAAGTTCACACTTAGTGATCAGATACACTGATCGTACTGCTTCCAAAACCCCTTACTTTAATAGGAGGGTCTAGACCAGGGACGATTTCCTCATCCCAAAATCTGTTAGGTGAATTGCTTTTCAGAGATGCTTTTTTCTTCCTTCATTTACTATAAATGGATTGTAGGATGATAAGCTTAAACTGGGTATCAGGCTTTTAGATGTCAGAGTTGGGTGAATCTAACTGCATATGTAAATCCACTCTTTCCATTCCTGTACTATGGGCTGAAGCACATATTTTAGGAAGTGCTATATACATTTCTGTTGCTGTGATGTTCTCCATACAGTTTTTCTGGTCTGCCCACATGGACATAAAAGCTCTGCTCTGCAAGGGCAGCAGGAAGTGTTTTGATGGACTTGGCACCAAGCGAGATAGTACTGAGTATATGACGTGGCTGTAGAAATGCTGAAAGAGGAAAGGTCTCTGGAATAAATGAAATTATTTGGAAAGGATTCAAGGTTTCAGCTTAAAAAGATAAACAAAGGAAAACTGAAAGAGTATTGGAGCACTTTTGAAATTATTATAGAATATATTTTTAAGTCGAAATCTAAGTAGAAATTAGGTAGAAGTCATTGCTTAAGCATAACATAGGGACAGCTTGTCAAAGAACTAGTGAGAATGGAAGCAAGCAACTTTTGGAGTTGTCCTCTGATTCATAATGTTTCTTTGAAATAATGAGAGATCCAAGTATGGTTAGATTTAACTTCTTAGCAGGAGCAACAAAAATTTTGGAAACAGGCAAAAATAATCAGTCGCTATTCTCAGCCAAGACATCACCAGCCAATAGTCTGAAATGTAGAGTTTCACAGGGCTGAGCTGCTCAGGGTGGTAAAAGCAGGAACTGCTTGAGAAGAGTTGCAGGAGGACTTTGACTTGTCAGTTAACAATTGAAGATTAAATCCTCTGTCAATTGATGTGAAGTGAGGCAGATACTAAAAACACAATTTTGTGTCCAATGTATGTATTGACCTAGTAAGGAAGAATAAAATTATAATTCTTGAAAAATAATAAATATCTTTCTGGAAATGACTGCTCAGTGCCCAAATGCTCAGTAATGCTCTAGGCAGACAGAAACTGAGGAGAGAAAGGAGCAGAGAGCAAGATGATAAATACCCTTTTGTTTCTGTATAAATCCATGTTCATCAGTATCCTGAATACAGTGTGCAGTACTGGTTTCATCTCCCTCCCCACCATTTGTCCCATTTTCCCACCACCCCTTCATTTCCAAAAAGACCTGGAAGAGATTCAGGGAAGGGCAACAAAGATTTGGAGTGGTTTCCAGGCAAGGAACAACTAAGTAAATGAGGATTGTGGTTTGGAGAAGACTTTGATTGAAGGTGATGTGATGGAGGTCTATAAAATCACAAGTGGCACGGAGAAGGTGAATGCAGAATGATTTTTCCTAGTCTCTCCTAATGCCAGAACTAGAAAGTGTTTAAAGAGAAGCTGCGTATGTGTGTTCAAGAAAAATAAGGTACTTTTCCATGTAGTTTATACTAGTTCTGCAGGATGTTGCAGGTGCTAAAATTTTACATGGGTTTAAAAAGCACTTGAAGTTCATTGGGGTCATTAATGCATCATTAATGCATTAAGTCAGTCACCACCAATACAGAGACAGTGATTCAGGTGGTCCTTGAGCCATTTCCAAAAGCTGGGAGTATCTTTGGAAGAGTTTTACTGCCTCCTTTCTCGTATGCCATTCCTTAAGTATCTCCTATTGGTGGCTCTTAGGGATGAGGTATGGCATTGTTTTTAGCCGATGGTTGAACCTGGCACAAAAAATTCATCCTTACCAGTCCTGGCATCATTCCTTCTTGCATACTCTTAAGAGAAGCCTTCTACTTTGTCTCCCTGAGCTGACATAGAGCAAACCGGCTCAGATTTTATTTCATTTTAACTCAGCAAAATGTAAGGTTTTCCTAAATTAATTGGCTTATATTGTAGTCTTGGAAGCTTTCTAAAAAAAAAAACAAACCAAAACCAAAAGAAACCCAACAACTTAAAAAAGAAGAAGAAAGGAAAGCTTCTGGCTGCCATCAGAAAACAGAAAACTTAAAACTGTTTCTCCCCTCTAAAGCACAAGCAAA
>VWZT01005510.1:128533-176033 GCA_013397055.1 Pachycephala philippinensis
TATTACCTGTTGTAACTAGACTCTGTCTATATCTGTTTTGTTATCAGTGCCATTATTACTGTAAGTTGGTAATTTTAATTAATTTGTTTCAGTCTTTTAACATCTTTAGTTAGGTTTCAAAAGAAAGGATGTTTTCTGCTTTTTTGTACGAGTTTTTAAATTATTATTTCTCTATGCTGTATATAATAACCCTTTGAAGGCTTGAAAAAGCAACCTTTCCTGGAGTTCAAATTCACAGTGGTCCATTGTGAAATATCAAATGAATACTGAATAATAGTTATTGATTTTTATTATTATTTTTAGAAATGGGAACATTTAACTTCATGCTTTGAAAAGTGGAGTAAAATTCTAAATAATTTGCATGTAATTTTTTTCAAACCATTAAGTACAAAGTGATTGAACATGGATCCTGCCAGTTATGGCAGTCCCCCTTTTTAGAGTTTAAAAAGCTTAATATGTATGCTTTCTTGCACATTCTAAATCTCAAAGTACTTTAGACATAACAAATGGATTTACAAACTATATATAGGTTCACTTACTTTATCACTGAAGTGCAGCTACCTCAAAGATTGAACACAGCAGCTGTTTAACAACCTAGAGAAACATCACGTGGCAGCTGAGTGAGAGCTGAAGAACACTGTATCAAAGGGAGCTTGAGGCATTTGAGCAAATTTTACTCCAGTAGAGTTAATTTGGCTGGGTCGCTTAGGAGAAACTACCAGAACTTATCAGAAAGTGCCCACAGGAC
The DNA here is from genome assembly GCA_013397055.1 of Pachycephala philippinensis. Lineage (NCBI taxonomy): Eukaryota > Metazoa > Chordata > Aves > Passeriformes > Pachycephala > Pachycephala philippinensis. Next base: position 129,282 of record VWZT01005510.1, read on the forward strand.
CTTAAATGGCCGTGAGTCACCTTAATTTCCTCTGAAAGACAACACTTTATTGCCTTCTAGAGATGGCTCCAGCATGAGGAACTCCCTAGAATCTTTTGGTTTTGGTTGATCTCTTGTGCAGAAACTGACTAGGAGTATAGTCCAAGAGTGAACAATTGTAGAACAAAGTGAGAAGGGCTAGTGGAGAAGAATTAACTTCTAATCAGAATAGTTCCTATGGAGTTGATTGTTACATGGGAGGACATTTCATGAAGTGTGAAGAAATTAATTCACCACCATTTTGGATTTCCTGATATTTTGATGGCACAGCTAATGACATTTCTTCTAGAGCATAAGTGGGGAAAGTTACAGAAGCTATGAAACAGCATTTGTTAAAGCTGTGTGCTTGGAATGAACTTGTAATGGTAACAGTTTTCATCATGAGACAGGTTTTTTTTGATCTTATTTTTTCTTTGTGGGAAAGTTTTGAACAGGTTTTGATAAAACAGTTATGGTGCTATGTGAAACTTTCAGCATAATTTGAGCTGAAGAATAGGCTGTCTTACTTAGTCACATGGTGCTGGACAAAACTGAAATATTCATGTTCTGTCTCATAAATCCAAAACTCCTTTTGAGAACTTGCACAACTCTGTGAAAACCTTTAGGTTTTTTGATAACCCTGTGACGAGACACGTAGGGTAAATGCTTTTCTGCTCTATAGGTTATCTCCTGTTGCTTGTGAGCTGGATGTATTGACAGAAGTAGTTAAAATAAAAAGGCGTATCTGCATTTGGTTACTCCGTTTTCATGATCTAGATGATTTGTTGAATGTCATGCTTCCCAAATACCCAGGTAGCAGAAACCGAAAAAATAACCTTTCAATACTTCCACATGGATGAGAAAATGTTGCCATTTTCTCCAATTTGTATTTTACTGTTCATCAGTGCTCTAATCCTGCTGCCTAGATTTTTGCATGGGTGATCTTGTTGAGAGAGCTCAGGGGTTCCAGCTAGTGCATAATGCAGATGAGTGCTCACTATAAGGTTGAGAAGGCTAGAATGCTCTTCCCCTTGCTGAAAACCACTCAAAAATCCTCACCTAACAAAACAGTCTGTTGGCATGGGTAATATATAGTATGAGGTTTGGCTGCTTTCCTGCTGCCACACAAGGTTGTTGTTATCTAACCTAATTTGTGTCTTCCAGTCAGATTTCAGCTCCATTCCTCATCCCAGTTGTGGAAATACATAGATGCTTCAAACAATGAGCTAGCTATTATAAAAATTAATTTTCTGCTTGAGACAGCTCCTCTGGTTAGTTGTACTATATGTATAAAAGTTATTAATTGTTTGTTACACAAATAATTTTTTTAAATCCACAACTCCCCCAGCCTCTTACAAAAAAAAAAAAATTGAACTTGCCATTTTTCCTTGTACTTGTGTAAACCTTAACAAGAGAATTGACAGTTCTGGACTGAATACATTCAGTGTATCACTGAACAAAAAGTTATTGATGACCTACCGCAGATAATACAGTCTTGAAACCTTGTGAAGAAACACTGTATTAAAGATGACATCCTTTCAAGAGACAATTTCCATTGCAGAATTATACAGTGGAATGAAGATAAAATTGAGTGGGATATATAAATTTGGTGAATAAAGATGAAAGGCTCTAATGAAAGGACAATGAAAAAAAGTGTCTGCTGTAAAAGCTGTAAGATTGAGGGTAATGCTGAACTTTCCCAACTGGCTGTATTTGGCTGTACTGTACTTGACATCTATGCACCCTTACCAACAATAGTCTTACCAGGAAGCTGAAAAGTCCTAAAGACTTCCCTTGTGGAGAGCCAAAGGTAGACTGTGGTATTTCTGAAGAATTCTTTTGGTATTAATTCAGGTGCCCTCTCACCTGCCTTGATGTGTGTTATGGACCCAGCCTCATCATGAGCAGGCTGCTGCTTGTGTGTCAGAGTTGCCATACTTGTGTGTCAGAGTTGCCATACCTGTGGAAATCAGCTGCTTTGCTGTGAAGAATTGGAATGAGCTTTTAATTATGTAAGACTAAAGAATAACAATGTTAAAATCATAATTTTGTGAGGATAAAGTTATAAGAGTATAGAACAATAACAATGATTTGCTGTGAGTGTATTTTATTAGGTGCTCCTGTGGTTCTGTCTAGCTTATAAAGATGGCTAATTAGGCAATCTAACTTTTTCTAGGCCAGAAGTTTTTCAGTTTACTTTTTCTAAATACATTTTTCAATTTACTTTTTTAAAGTATTGTTACTAAATCCTCTGAGAGCAGCGGCTCTGGGCAGTCTGTCCTTTCTCCACTGAAATGGAATGTCCTCTTCCTTGTTCATCTTTATTCCCTGTAATTTGGGCATGGGGGTGCTGCATGATACTGTAAAGGATAAGGTCATTTTTTTTCCAGCCTTACTGTAATTTAAAATTACATGATTGACATTTTTATTGCATGCATGCATGAGTATTTTCCCTAGTCCTAAATTCCAGGTTGATTTTTTTTTTGTTTGGCTGTCTTTTAAATCTCAGAAATAGGACTTTACTAGCTTAACAATTTAAATGTCTTAATTATTCGTAATTTATGTTCCCTGTGAGATTCATCGTGTTTTGCCTCCTACAAGCTTTTTATACAGTATAAGACACTTCTTTTTTTTGATGGGAAAGATTTGGAGATGCATTTGAGAGTGGAATGGCCAAAATGGCTGTGCACTGAGTACTGTGATGGTAGTAACACGAGTTCAGTAGTGGGTCCCTGCTTACAGCATCAACACACTAAGAGGTGTGTGAAGGAGAAGCTCCAAGGAGAGCCAGCATCATGCCTAGTAATGCTTTTATTCTGTTGGATCAGTTATGAATTTCTCTGAACTACACATCATGACAGACAGCTTGCTTAGCTGCTTTTTTGGATTGCTGAAATCCAGCTTCTGTCTCTACTTTTATTCTTTTACAAGGCAGATTTAGCTGGCATCTAAAATTGTGTTCAAAAAGAGGCAGAGAACATCGCTGTGCAGTCTCAAGATGGGCCTGTTTGGTATCTGGGGAAAAGTAAGGTGGTTGCTCAGAGGATGAAGTTCAGTGTGCAGAGATTGTGAGCACAGATAAGTTACTTAGATGAGGAGGAGGAGTGAATCTTTGCAAATAATTTTATAAGTTGCTAGAAAAATTAACATGCATTCTGTTGTGATTGGGCTGCTTTTTGTGGGTATTTAGGTAAATGGTGGTGATGTTTATTCTAATGCCAATGTTCACAATATGTGACAAAGTCTCCAGTTTCCTCTTTTGTCTAGAATTTTGGTAGACATCAGCTCCTTCTACTAGAAGTGTTATACCTGGTGAAATTTACCTCTTTGAGTGGAAATGAGCATTTTTGAGAGCAATACAACAGTTTTATCTGAGCTGTCCAGTTTTAACAAATGTTTTTACAAGCATTGCACCATGATCAAGAACCATCTGACTGACACTGAAATTCAGATGTCACTTGTTCTTGCTGGAAAGTTACTGAAGTGTCTGTCCTGTTAGTGAAATTCTCTGTTCCCCTCTTTCCTGTTTTTGTGGGTTGTCTTGTTACAGCTGTGCTGTAGCTGCAGTCACAGGTTTGGGAAACAAGGGAGGAAGTCCTATGAGGAAGCTGCTGGACTTTGTGCACTCTGGGGCCATGCGCTTTTCTTTCTCAATTTATCTGCTATTCTGGATTCTCACCCTTGAAGCATGCTTGAATGTTTGTGTAGCTTTATACTGCAGGTGTCTGTATGTTCTGTCTGATCACTAGAACGGAGGGAAGAGTTGCTGGTAAGACTTCTGAACCCATAGGATTGCTTCTTCATGGTAAGAATGTTTGTCTTTTATTGTTGTACTTCTCATTAAATCATCTCAAGCTTCAGAATGTTATACTTGCTCAGATTCTGTATTTGTTGATTACATGTTTTAACTTCCCTTGTGGGACAGAGTCCAATATTGAAGCATTTGATCCAATTTCCTGTCAGATAGTTGAACTTCTTAGGAAAATTTTAGTTGCTGTCATCAGAAAGGTGAAGTATCTTTCTAATGAAGTGCTACTAGTTCTAAATCTGAGACAAAGAGTAGTAGTCTAATGAGAAAATTCTTTTAACTGTGAAAAAAAAATGTTCAGACCAGCAGACTGCTGCTAAAGGGAGTTTTTCACTGGGGTGTTCTATGTCTTCCAGTCATACCCAGCTGCTTTTCTTCTATCCTAGAGACAAAATATCCCTTGCACTTGGAGGTACTAAGTCTAATAATAACTATACCACATTCCTCTTGCAGCTTGTAGGTCAGAAGTTACCCAGAAATGTTGCAAAATAGATGCATGGTTTTCCTGTGAAGCTCACACTCACCTGGACACTGCTCCTGAGCTTCCTACAGACTTTTGCCTGGAAGTCCTTTCTCATGAGATCTCTCGCTTTGCCAGTTTGGAACCGTACAAATTACTTTCTGTCTTCCTTTTTATCTGGTAAAAGAACATATTTCATTTTTAAAGGAATACCTGACCTGCTTTAGTGTTTTGGTGCCAGGGCTAAGAAAAAGCATGGTGTTTTCCTGTCTATTATTTTTAGGAGTTTGTTGTAAAGTTTGAAAGATTAAATTTAAGATTTCTTCACTTGCTGAATGTAAACATTCAAAACTCCTAATACAACCAGATAGTTCTGCCCAAATAGATGTGTACATCCAGGGCAAAAAAACTCCAAACTTAATTCTAGCCCCTGAGGGAAACATTAATCTTCAGAACACTTTTGACTACACTTTTTATCCTGGAACATAAACACACGCTATTGACCGACAAAGTAAAAACCTGAAAGTTTTTAATTCTTGCCTTGTTCTTAGGTGGACTTACTCTTTTTCCTTGAGGATAATCTTAGGATTGGTGTCTTTCTCTTCATGTTTGGATTTGTCAGTTGAAGGATGCAGAACAGGACAGAATCTGTGGCTTTTTCTCAAAGCAGTCTAAAAACTTTGCAGTGGTGACAATCAGTTTTAAACATGCACTGTCTGGTGAAACTTGTGCCATCCAGAACCTTGTTAGACTGGTAGGCCTTTAATGCCATCTTCTCTGCACAGAGATGTGTGTAGAGAAGATGGCATTAAAAACTAAAATACATCAAAATTAGTTCACGCACTGATGGCAGTGCCAGTTATGGTGCTGACGGATCAATTTTGAGTGATGGAAAAGGAGATTGAAAATAACATATGTTTTACCCAGAAAGGAAAGTGTGTGAGGATAAATCCTCCATAACATTGACTCCATGTGGAAGGAGCAGCTGGAATCTTAGTGGTGTTGTCTGGTACCTAAGGTGTTGTCATTGATTTCGACCCTTGGCTGATAAAGTTGCCTCATAAGTCACTGAGATGTGTCTTTGTGCACAACTGATCTTAGCATTTCAGTGCCACCCACAGAAAAGATGCTGTCCTGTACTTTGTCAGCTGTGTAACATTACTTTTCTGTAGCATTTAGTAGAGAGCCATTCTATTAAAGTCTAAGGAGCTGCCTCAGAGATATCAGATCAAACCTTGCTTCAGGTTAGTTAACTACTTGAGCTCAAATAACAGTTCGTTAAAAAATAAGAAACTAGGAGTTGAAGGTGAAAACCTGTCTTTTCAAACTTTTTACTCTCTTGCTAATACCTAGAATTGAGGAAGTTGATTCCTGAAGTCTTGGAAAACAGGAATACAGTAATCCAAAACAGTATGTTTAGTTCCCTTGCTGTAAGTGATACTTTTTTTTGTTTTCACATGCATGCTTTTGCATCTAAAACATATTTAGACAAGCTTATTTGCTTGTGTATCTAGCCTATTTATAATATTGTTTATTTAATAATAAACCATTTTTTAAATGATGTGCTTGTTGAATGATAATCAAGATGCCGCTAAAAAAAGGCTTTCACAAATATTAATAAATTATTTTGTGGAAAAGAAATGCAACGTTACCAATTTCTTAACAAAATCGTAATTTAAATAAATATGTATAAGGCAAGTTGCTTACACAGATTGCACTTTTATAGTGTATGCTTCTGGATAGCTGACAAGTGCCAAATGTTTGTGTAAAGTCTATCTATCAGTGAGGAATAACTTTATTTCTAAAAGAAGTAAATAAAAATAAGGTTGGAAGTACAGAGCTAGATTAAACGCATTTATGTAAATAGAAATAACTTACTTCCAAATTGTTACTTCTACTACAGCCTAGATTGTGAGGACAGGACTTGTGCTACCAGCTTTTTCCATTGTTATCCATAGCTTCCTGCAGCTGAACACCAGAAGTAGCACCCTCTATTTTTGCAAGCAGACAGAAGACTCAAAATGTGCCTCAGATAAGATAATGAGGAGTAAGCTTTTGCTCATCCTTGGCAATACACAACCATTCTTGAACATGTCAGGAGATTGCATAAAATGGTAAAAAGCAGCTCTATACCTGCTCTGCAGAGGCCTCCAGGAGACCTCTAGTAATGGCCTCTCTCTCTCTCTTTGCCATGGGGGAGGGCTGTGGTGGATAGATGACTGATTTGTGGTCTGGTCTGGGAGGTACCTTATGCAGATTCTTTCCCTACAGGCAGAATTTACTCCTCTTAAGGTGGTTTCATATAATCTCTTGCATTGGGCCCCACTTGATTTGTTTTCCAGCTGTGAGAAATGTGAGTACTGAGCGAGAGATTGAGTTGCATTCTCCATGAGTAAGGATAGAGGTCTTGTGCAGATTTCAGCTCAGCAGAGTCCTAATTGTTTGATTCTTTCAATTGTAGTAGCACATCTCTTTTAAGGTAAGTTTCCTGGATATTTACAGTTCAGTTCTTGTTTGTTAGAAAGAGCATCATGATTTTATAATTTTTTGTGGAAATACATGAAATTACTTGCAAATTAAGAGTTCTGTTCAGTGATGAGAGATCTTATACATGTGTTTATTTTTTCTCTTTTGAATAAGCAGATGACCTGTAGTTAACTGCAAGTGAGTGTTCTTCATTCAGTGAGCAGATCCATCAGCTCTCTAGAATGAGACAGAGCGCTGGAGCTGTCCTAGCTTGTTCTGTAACACTTAAACTGGCTGGGGAATACTTGGCCATGGCACTTTATCTCCAGAGCAAAATGACAACTTTGCTTTACAGAGGTGGTTTGCAATTTTGTTTCACCAAGCGTTTTTTGTTAACTTCTTTTTATCCCAGATTATCAAGGGTTAGATAATTCCAGAAATTCATAAATGAATGACTTACTTTGAAAGTGTTTGGGGTTTTTCCCTTAAAATTGTAAACATGGATTTTCTTAAAAATTATATTTGTCTTGTATACCAAGGAGAGGATATGTTATAGGAGAATATGTATATGCTGCTATTTCAGGCAGAAATTTATTTGAAGTGTGCAAATATTCTTGATCAGAGGCTCTTAAAATACAGTTGATTTTGAGATCATGTGGTAATTCTCCAGAGTAAGGTTCCATGCATCTGGTTGAATACAGTTTTGTAGTTTTGCTTGTATGTGCTGCTGGGTCAGTCTGGTTCCAGAGCCATATCTCTTTCATTAGATGTCCAGTAAAGCTCATTTGCTTGGTTTGGCATGGAAAACCTCAAACCTTAACCCTTCTGCTGTAGATGATAGTTTTGAGAATTTCTGTACAGAGAATTTCTGTACAATCTGTACATCAGTGTGGGATGGATATTCAGACTGATTAGTCTGCACATTCCTCAGTTACACAATGACACTGCTTTCAGAGGGAGAACATGAATATTCTAGAGGCTCTCCAGATCTGTGAGGCAGATTACAGATGAAATTAATTTTTAAAAATGTATTTTGTTCATCTGATTTAGAATGCAAAGCCTTGAATTATTTGATAAACCCAGCTGTTGTACCTTTTTCTCCTATTGCACTGTCATTATCAGTGACAAGTATCCTCTGACCAGAAACCTCCGATTACAGGTGTAAGTCAGTGGTTGGCCACTGGGTGTGTTTTGTGTATGTTCAGAGCCCTTAAAACAACATGAGAAAGATCATCCAGTGTCAACCCCTCTGCCTCAGGCAGGGACACCTTTCACTAAACCAGTTGCTGAGAGCTTCATCCAACAATTAGTCATTGCTGTTAGTCATTAATTGCTGTTACAGTGTTCTTACCTCGGAGCAGATAGTGTCTGGTCTTGTTAAAGGCTCAGTCACAAGTTTTATCTGCTTGTCTCGTGTACAGTTGTATTAAATATTAGTAATACCAAAAATTAGTCATAAATATATTGATGCTGAAAGTTTCCAAGTGAACAACACTTGCAATGACAAGTGTATACTGAAAGCACACGAGGCAAGTGATTCCCACACGTCAGAAAAAGAGTGATTCTCAGTTAAGGCTTGTGTTTCACTACCGGGTATGATAATTGTGCTGCTCAGATGAGTTTGAGTGCTGGGTGCAAGGCAGAACTCAAGCCCAAAACTAAAAGCAGGGAACATCCTGTCTTCCCTTAATAGCAGCAGCTATTTTGGCTTGTTCACATCAGCCACCATGCAGTTTCCTGTTTCACCTTGTGCCAGCTGTTGACCACATGGGGAGGCAGTTGAATTTGGGGTTAGTTTTTGGCCAGATAAGAAAAGAGGTGAGTAATTTTAGCTGGATTAATGAGTTTAACATGGTTTACTACGTGCTCAGATGAGCTGTAGTGCACACACAAGACCAGGATGAGGGGAGAGTGTTGCATCCCGTTAAAATGAGAAACTGTTTGTTAAGCATAGATGACATGCAGTATTACTGTTTAAAAAGCAACGTATCTCCAAGGAAGAGGAACAGAGCTTTTAATGTTCTCATTAATTGCTAGATAGGACTTAAAACAGGAAAAGCTCTTTTCATTTTAATTACTGATGGAAAAAAAAAAAATCCCATAATGTGCAAAAGTGTCCAGTCTTCTGCTGGGCTTTTTTTCCTTTTCATTGACTCCTGCATGTACACGTAAGGACCTCTTCTTTTGTCGTACAGTCCATGTTAGCACAACTACTAGGTAAAATTTCATCCCATCTAAATCCTGCTACACCTGTTTTCAGTTTTCTTTTACTACTTTATGGACTTTATGAGTCAAAATCGCTAAAAAACCCCAATATTGATTGAATAGGTGGACAGTTTGGAGAGTTAAGAAGGAAACCACATACACACAACTCCTCTCTATTTACTTTATAACCAAGGCTTCTCTCAGGAAAGATGGTGACCCAACATCTCTTGTTTTTAATGGAATCGAGTGTAAGTGGTGTACACTTTATTTCAGCCTATTTGACGTAGACCAGCACTGTGTTTTAACCAGGGTTTGTGGTGCACAAGGAGACCAGACTTCAGTATACATCAGCATGAGGTGAGGAGCACACACATTATGGATGTTTAATGTAACCTGAATTCACACTTTGTGAGCTCTTGTCATGCAGGAGTGTCTGCCTTCAGAATCTGCTGGTGAATAGGGGTTGTGGGCAATGCAACTGCCCTGGGTTTGCTAAAAGAGTATGTGAGGTGTGTAAAACACGACACACTAGTTTATTGCCTTGAAATCACTGCAGCATGGATAGAATTTGGATATCTAAACATCCACAAAGTTGAACTCTGTCCTTTTTTTTGAAAATAAAAAATTGCTGCATGTTAAGAGACATGATGGAAGATATGTACAGTCAATACAGTCTTCCAGCAGTAGATTGAGACCAGTGGCACTTCCCCGAAAAAATAAATTACCCGAAATTTGCAGCACATTCATATTCAATTTCATCACAGCAGATGCTCATTAGTATGTTGTTATTAATTGGTATTCACTTTAGGTTTTGTTTAAAATGAAGATAATAATTAGGTTTTAATTACTGCATCTTTCTAAGGGGGGGAGGGGAGGAAATGCCTCTCAAAGCACTGAAGTATTTCCTGTATGCTTTGCTCCATTACATCTGAGCCTTGAAAGAGTCCCTAAGACACATTTTTCTGCCAAGAGACTTCTTTTCTGTTTGCTTTTATTTTTTTCCGTTTTTAAAATATTAAGGATTTGTTTGATGGACATACTGAATCATATCACAGGAGTAAGAGCCACTATTCTTTTTAATCAAAATTATCAAAAAGGCTTTTCACAAAAGTAACTCTCTCAAGCAGCTGATTAATGAAGTGGTGCCACTGTTTTGTATTATAATTAATTGAAGTAATACAAATAACTTCTGTAGCCTGTGGAAATTATCTCTTTTGCAAAGCAGTCTATTAGAGTTAGCAAACTAAAAGTGGGGGGTTTTTTGGTGGGTTTTATTTAATTTCTTATTGCCTTTATCATCCTTAAAACCATAGATGGCACAACAGTAAACAAAGAATACACCACAGAGAGGGCTTGAAGAAATGGGAGAGAGTCAGGTGCAGAAGAAAGCAAAAGGGCAGAAAAAGTGAGGATGCAGAAAAGATTTAAAGGGTTATGAGTGTGGTGGGACTATAGAGAAGTATAAGAATTTGGGAGATGCCAAAGAGTAGATGAAAGACTGCAGAGAAATATGAGTAATCTAAAGTTTGACCATCAAGTATTTGGTTAATGCAGGAACTCGCAGTGAAGTTTCATGCAGGCAGATAATGACAGAACAAGGGGGAACAGTTTTAAACTAGAAGAGGGTATATTTAGATTAGGTGTTCTGAGGAAATTCTTTACTGTGAGAGTTGTAGGCACTGGAATAAGCTGCCCAGGGAAGCTGTGGATCCCCCATCCCTTGCAAGTGTTGCAGGCTAGGTTGGATGGGGCTTTGAGTAACCTCGTGGAAGCAGTCTAGTGGAAGCTGTCCCGGCCCATGGCAGGAGGGGTGAAATTAGATGATCTTTAAGATGCCTTCCAACCCAAACTGTTCTGTGATTCTAAAATTCATCTGAGTAAGGGCATCTGGTTTTCTGACGTGTTTAAACGTATACTTTAAAGATATTAAGGTTTTACGTGCTGGTTAAAAGGTGTTTAGTAGAATAGCACTGCATCCAGATAAGTAAAATATCAGAACTAGAATCACCAGTTCAGTCCTCTTCTAATTTGCTGTTCTGAGTTTCCACCAACTCTTCCTTCTATCTTTTCCTCTTTCTTTTCCTGATTTCTGACCTGATTTCCCTTCTTAGGTCGCTGTGCTGCCCTTAGCTGCTGAATGGATTTTAAAGGCAGGTGTGTTTCCCACTGGAGTGCCCTGTGTTAACAGGAGGGACAGGGAGGCAACCCAACTGAAGTTTCTCGGGATGTAATTTAAACCAGCCAGCATTGAAGGAGGGGCCTTCTAATTTCAACACCTTAATGCAGCTGCCACCAACCTTTCTTAAATAACAGAAAGGCTGGTGAGAGATTGTACATCTTAATTTCTCCTCAGGCACTGTGTTTAGGGTAGGAAGATGGTTGCCAATGGTTAAATCTTTCCAGGGCCCCTTGCTTTCAGAGAGTTGGGCTTTGGCATTTCTAAAAAAAAGGAGGAAAGGTGGACACTAGCTACTTTTTCACTCTCTCTTGCCAGATTAAGAAAACCAGTTTCAATTCTCACATCTTGTTACAGAAGGGTCGCTTTCCTCTGGAAAAATCCTTACTCCTTGACTACACTGATAAGGACTGAGGGAGCTGGCTACAATGGCTACAGTGAGTGTACAAGGGAACCTTGCTCCAGAGCTGAGTTTTTAGGCAGTTTTGAGACAGGAGAAGAGATGGTGCTACCCTTCAGTCCAGTGTCTTGTTCAAACACCAGCAGCTGCAGGGGCAAGGCAAATGCTGAGCCAGACATTGCATTCGAGCAGGGTGGACTTAGCCTTGTGTGGAGGCACTGCTGTCCTTCAGGAGCTCCTGGGAAGTCTCCTTTCCTGATGTATACCCTGGTGGGCATTCTCTGGCGTGTGTGGTAGCTGAGCAAGATAATTGTCTTCTCATGACTGGGTGCTTTATACCCTAGCTTTGTGTTTAGACATGGGAAAATTTGCTTTTCCAGTGTTTGTAATTCACCAGTTCTGTTAAAACACCATCGGTTTCCTGCTACGTAATCTCTGTAATCCTAAATTCTTCCTGGGAAGGCAGTTGGAGATTTGCAGTTGGCCTCATGATGCTACAGGAAACAATTCTACAACCATTTTAAACCTAGATTTAAATTAATATTTTGTTGGCTAAACACAATGGTTTATTTTTCATACATCTGTTATTTTTATATTAGAAGCCTTATTTTTCTGTCAAATAAGTGAGTAACTGTGAATGAAAACTATATACCTTTTGTTCCTTCATCTGTTGATTGTGGTTTTAAATGCCATTTAAAAAAAATAGTTTGGTTGCATGAAAAGAACGAAGTGTTCCTTCCATGAGTGGAAGCTCTGAAAGCAGCAGACATACCTGCAGAAGTTAGTTCTTAACGAAGTAAAGAAATCAAAGTCATAGAGTAGATAATGACTTCAAAATAGAGTTTTATTTTTCATTTGTTCACCATTCAGTCTTTCATGGGAAGAAACAATGCATAAATGGTGATACAAGTTTAGCCCCAGTTCTTCCTGTAGTGCTGGGGTGTTGGGTTTTCTTTACACAAAATATTGACCATTAAATTAAATATTGTTTGAGGTTTTAGGGAATGGGATTTTTTTTCCCTTTTTTAAAACCTACAGGTTGTCAGAAATTAAGGAAATGTAAGAAGTGGTGATATAAGTAATTCTTAAAGTCCTTTCAAATTTAAGGTGCCTTGTCCTTGGATTCATAAATATGCCATGATATTAATACTTACTTGCATGAAAATCTTGAAACGTTTTGTTTTCCACCAGTTACTAAGTGTAAGATGCAGGAAGCTAAAGGGAAGGAGATATTAGGACATTATCACTAAAAAAACCCCATGTGTGTATATATATCTGTCTATGTGTGCATGTATACATTTTTACATACTGATTTTTGTACTTTCTTTATCCATTTAAGCAGTGACTTTCAATTAGCCTGCCTACTAATATCAGGTCACTAAACTCTATAGCTGATGCTTTATTCTTTCATGTGAGTTGTCATTCGTTTGCTTCAGTTGGCTGGCAAAGGTTGTTGTATATCCATTACCAGCAACACAGCACTTTGCATTTCTGAATTGACAAGCAGCTATATTGACCTAGCGCTTATTATGGGTCAACAGCTGCGTTAACCGACGGAAGGACTGAGGGGCAATTAAAATGAATTGGCAAAAATATATCTTCCTAATTTACTCCAATTTGTTATTTATGCTAACATTGTATGGCTTCTATGGTGACACTAAACAGAATGGACCCAATAATGGCAATTAACATAAAAATATAATGGCTAATCAAATTGACAGCAACTGTTTCTCATCATCTCGACACACAATACATTATCAAAACAAACTATTATGAAGGAGGTAATTTCAGTGTTCTATTCAACCTGCTTCATGTGTGCAGTCAGGGAGATGTGTACCAGCAATTACAGCTGAATCTAAAAAACTAAACAAATAACTTAATCGCTGTCGTCCTCCTTTTTTCTTCTTCAGGAAGCAGTAATCAGGATTTACTAAAAATAACTGGTGTATAATAGTATAATGATGATGCATATCGTAGAATAGCTAATAAGGAATAAAATATGCTTCTGTGTGTCTTTTTTTAAAATAGGTTCACATGAAGTGGGAAAAAACTATACTGTTAAAATACATAAAAAATAACTAAGCAGTAGTAATAGTAGTCAAATGTCTCAACATGAGTTGCTTAATAGTTAAAGATACTTATTGCATGTCAACAGAAGTGTAAAATTAGCTGAATGTAGTAGCAAAACTTGGCTTGATTGGGCAGAAGACTGAAAAGCTACATTAAAGTGGAATTCCCATAAGTAGAAGTAGTTTACCAGTTGTTCTTCCACTGCATTTTCAGGATCATTCCTTGTAGTCTGCTGAGTGGCATTTTACATTGGTCTAACCACATCCTTTGTTTTATAGCTCATCAAGAAAATCTTTGAGGGTTCATATATGTCTACCTATGCACTAAATATATTAAAATGGACACTACTTCCAAATTTGATGCTGTTAAAATTATCTTATTCTTTCTAATGAACAACTCTTCAAACCATTGTTGGCCAATATCTAAAATCCAGTATCTTCAATGGCAGGGAGTGGAATGTGGTTTTGTGGAACAAGGGTGCAAGAGATGAATTGAAAGGTTTTAGTTGTAGTGTGGTCAAGATGGATCTCATGTCTATTCAAGCAATTTCTAGAGCACAGAACGGTGGCAGTGATAGGAGAGCATCCAGACGTGTACTTTGGAACTAGAGGAATAGCACAGAGGCTTGACATAACTGGCCTTCAGAGCATTTCATTGAGTATCATATTCCACAGGTAGACATCTGCAGATTTTTGAACTGCATGTGTGATTACTAACATGCAGTAGCCTTCACAGACGTGTAGAGCAAGGTGATGATGTACACCTGTGAAGGTGTATATGCGCCTGTTCTTATCTGGATGACACATTCCCAAATTATGTAACCACAGCTGGGGTGGGAAGAAGGGAATACAGGCAAACACCTGTATTCATAAAAAAAAAGACATTAATTATTTTTTTCTTTTTCCTTAGTTCGTTATATTGTACAATATACTGAAGCACTAAAATTACTCCTTTGACCCATCATTCTTATGCCTTTCATTTTCTTGCTGAGGCATCATTGTGATACATATATCTCTAAGAGTGGATAAATGCATTTTAAGTTTCTGTAAGAACTGATAAGTTTAGTTGATTCGTATAAGTGCTCAGTGTAAATTCTGAGGAAGAGTGTAGAGGTGTAGTAAGGCCACTTTCTAGCATAATACTAATAATAATTCCAAAAGCTGACATGAACAGACAAACTGTTGGGAAAAAAACAAATAGAAATAATCACGTTTTAATAGTGGACTTAGAAATGGCTGCAAGAGACACTTTTTGAGTTCGGTTTTTAATTGCTGTCTTCTTACATTACAGTATTCAGATAAGGCCCTGTACACTCAGCTCTGCTTCTACCGATACATTTTTGATGTGGACTATGCGATGGATAAAGTGGTTACTGAGGAAGAGAGAGGTATGTTTAAATTTTTTATTAATTAACTATAGTAGCAATTTGCATGCTAAGCACTAGAGCTACTGTACTCTTCAAATCTGAACTATGAGGCTGTAATCTGTAACAGAAAATACAAGAAAGTATGAATTTAAGAATCCCATATAAGGGGAATATGTTCAGCTGGAGTTCACCACTTTAAGAATGTATTATATGCCCCCTTCTTTTGAAGTGACTGTGCTTTGGAAAATGTGCTTTTCTTGCGTGTTACACCCTTAGAGAAAGCTCTTTGCTTGAAGTACACGTTAGCTTCAGTAAATAGATTAATTAAAACATATGTGTACGTAATTAAAACTTATGTTCAACTGTTAGTATTGAAAAGACACTTTTTATCAGGGAGAAGAATGAGGGCACAAGAAAAGCAGTAATGCCAATTGTCTACAAACCTCTCTTAAATAAAATACAGGTTAATCTGATCTTAGGAAAATTTTTTTCTCTTCTCCCAATTACCATAACATTTCTGAACTAAAACATTTCTAAGCTGTAACGGATCAATGGGTTTTGTGCAGCTAAGTGATTTTCAAGCTGACAGAAGAATATTTCTGAGAGTGAGCTAAGCTTGGAATTCTGAAAAAAGACATGTTTGGGTCCCACCACTGAAGCGTGTTGTCCACAGAGAGCACTTGGCTGTGTCCTCTGCGGATCTGGAGGTGCCTGTGAGGAAAAGGTGCTGCTGTCGGGACTGTGTTCTGATGGCTGCTCTGCTGTCAAAATCATCCCCACCCCTGCCCCGCATCTGCAGTTAGGTTGCTGGGGGGTGAAAAGAGATTAAATAAAACCGAGTGTTTCTAAATGTTATTTTGATAAACCATGTATGGAAATGAAAATAGTGTAAAAAAACCTCTTAGCTAAAAACTGCTGAAATAAGCAAACAGGCTGCTTTTGGCCTGTTGTACTTAAGTTTCTTCTTGTAGAAGTTCCTGTTTCCTCTCCCTAATTCCTCTAAGTCAATGGACTCACTGTGGTGGCTGCACTTCACAGTGGCTTTGTACATCTAAAGAAGTCACAGTGTGTAGCCATGTCAGTCTGAGACAGCTCTGTAGTTGTACTGAAGGAATGTTACAGAGTGGATGCTACTGGTGGCTGAAACCAAATTGTATGTAGATGTCTTACCTAATATAAGGACATAAGAGTAGAAAACACTTCATGGGTGATGACACCCAATCCCCTGCTACAGCATTCCACTGCATTTTTCAGGACTGCAAATTCCTGGAATTTCATTTGGAAACCTGTGAGTGATGATTCTCCTTTTGCTGCAGTCCCAAAGGGTGTTCAGCCTATCGGTCTGTGATGACTGAAAAGTCACTATAATTTTCGTGTTCAAACTTAGTTTATGGCTGTTCACTAAATGTTTATTTATTTTAGTTCCCTGATGTTCTCTGCTATGCTTTTGGAAATAGTGAGAACATCTCTGTTTTGTTTTGCAACTAAGGCAGAGACACTCTTAGCTTTCTTTAAGAAGAATTGGTCTCTGCTGTATGATTCTTCCTCTTAGCACCTTTGTGTGCAGTCTTTTCTAGGTTGAATTAATCTTTGGAGTATGAGAAACTAGAAATGGTGTGGTATTTTAGATAGTATCTCTCCGGTGTCTTGTTCACTGGGTCTGGTAATTTGCTGGAATTACATCTGCTGATGCTTTCTTGAGCCACCTACATCCTGTTCATAGCTATTCTTATCATTAACTTGTAGTGAAGTAATGATAGACATCCTGAGGTTTGAGAGGGTTTTTTTCCTCCTGTCATTTCCGAATCATGGGTTTATTCATATCTCAGGTTCATGCCACTTGTTTTACCTAATTTTCCTGGTTTCATTAATTTTTGACTGCCTAATCTCATTTGTAATATTAGACTTCAAGGTTAATAAATTCTCTCAGAAAAATAGTATGGTGGCTTCTGAATTCACATAATTTACCACCTTCTGTTTTAATGGGAAGATGTTTCTTGGACCCTGACCGCTAAGTTCAATAAAATTAGTTTTCAGAGTAATTCTTAAGGAATTTTAAGAATTCTGCTAGGACTTTCTTCTCTTGGACAGTTAACCTTTCAGCATGGTGTATTTTTCTCTTTTTTGTAGCTGTTTGAAAATTATTGTATTACCTTCTTCAGCGAGCCAGTGATTTCAGTCTTGGTGTTGCAGCAGGTGCCAAGGCCAGATAAATTAAATCTCTTAATTTTCCTTTGACAGTTGATCCTCTCCAAAGCAATTGGCTGTGTGGGTATAGTAAACACATATAACTCCGTCCCATTTTTCAGATCTCTTTTGGGAGGAAGATGTCTTTCTACAATACGTGCAGAATTTGACAATAATTGTCTGTGGCTGTTTGTGCCACCTTTTTATTTTATAGATACCAGTGTTCCCTGTTTTCTAGTAACATGTGTTACTGATTTGATACACTTAATGTTAAATTGTGTAGGATTAAATAATTTTCATGTACCATTTTTGTTGTAGGTCTGAAATGGAAATCTAGTGAACTCCCCTTTATAACATGAAGCCAGTGTTTATTTTTCCTTGGAACAAATTTGTTTCCATGCAATCTTTCACAACCCATTCTGTCTTTGATCTGTGATCAGAATAATTGTCTTTATCAAAAGTGGTGGCAAAATATAAATGTAGGTTTTGTACATCTTTGGAATTTTCAGTCTCCTCTTTTTATGTGACTAAACCACTGCTCGACTGTTGTTTTGATTTTGGTTTGAGGAGGTCTTTTGCTTTGTTTTTGGTCATTGTTTCTTGAAGCCCAAATTGCATGAACTTTTGTTGTTTCTACCTCTTATTGCCATTTTTCCTGAATTTTTAAACACCAGTTCTTCTTCTTTTTTGTAGATTCTGTTTATTCCTAATAGCAGCTTTAGTTGTTATTTATCTTGGAGTGTTCTTCTATAAAAATGAAGACAAAAAGGTTTTGATGGCTAGAGATTGAAGATTTAAATCTGTTTTCCACCATAGTTTGAACGAACTCATGTCTTGTCTCATTCAGGACCTTGATATTTCACTACTAGTTCACTTGCATTTTCTGTTCTTGCCTCTTCAAAATACAGAACCTTAATTACAGAGCAGGTTTTGTTTGTTAAGCTATTTACACTGAGGGCCCATACTACTTATTGAAATGGAATCTAAAATAATAATTGTGAAATCAGTGGGAGTTCAGAAAGATATCCAAGCTGCTTCCTTTCCCTGCTAGAGGATCAATATCGAAGCCAACTTTTTACAGATGGGCAAAATGTAACAATCCTCTGGCAATGCAGGTTCTACAACTTGGCAAGTTGTACAGCCGGTTTCTTGTGGTGTTTGGTGTGGTCACTGTACTTACTGTAGAGAGCTGCTCTTGATATCTGAGGTGAATTCTGCTTTCTGAAGCTTATTCTGTGCACGATGAGTGATACACTGTTCTCTTAGAGAGTTTTACATATTTAAAACATGCAATGCTGTGTTCTAAGTCTCTTTCAACTACTAACCTGTTTTGTGGAGGAACAGCGGGAGAGTTTTCCACTTCTCTGTGTGTTTGGTTGTTGGCTTTTTGTTTGTTTTTTTTTATAGACCTTCAGTGGGTCAGGCCTACAACAGAGGAATACAGCAGAAGGATTAATTAATATGTTTTGCAGACTCTTCTTCTGCTTATTTGTACCAGTGTGGTGATTACAACATTGTTCACTCATGTTTCATTTGGGATCTACTGTAATCATTAGATAGTTATTGTTCCATCTTTTTCCTGTAAGAATCAAGAATAAGCTGATTGGTCTATGATGTTTTCTTGTTTCAGTGACTGGTAAAGTTAGCTGTCAAATATACCACCCAGGAATATCTGGATGATAAGAGTTATGGGTCTTTTGTCCTATTACTAATACTAGCATTTATCCTTCAAACCAATGTTTCCTTTCATCTGGTAGTTTAAGGTCTGTTATGATGCTACAATTTAATAGGTTAAGGTTGTGATACAGTGCAAGGTTCTTAGTTGTCATACTAAAAAAAGTGAAATTCTGAAAATTCTTGGCTGTCTTTCTTAGGAAATTAGGAACGGTTGCACAGTTAGTAGTGGGTTAAAAACCAGTTCAATTTTTAATATTGCTATGCCCAAACCCCTGATTTAAGATACCAGTAATACTAGAAGGGCTGTTTGTTGTCAATTATTTTTTTAATCCAAAAAGGGAAAAAATGCTATATTGTGAGTAGCAACATACTCAACACATTTTCAGCACTTTCTGACAGTTTTTTGAAGCTAGGCTGTGGGTTTAATCAGACACTGCTACTTTGAGCATGCAGAGCAGTAAAAGCAGCAGGAGTAGCAAAATCGTAGCATCCTCTCTTCATATAGATGAAAAAGGATGGGTCAGCTATCAGTGGTTTTGAACACTTGAGGCTTAAATACAGGAGTATGCTCACTGTGTATGCCTTAACTTCAGAATGGAAACCAATGTATTTTTATGGCTATGTCATCAGGAGATCAAGATAGAGTGGAGTAATCTTTGTATCATTATTCCGTTCAAACATTGCTATTGTTCAATACTCAAAGATATTACTGTTTTAATTTTGCTTCTACCACAGTAAAATGAAAACTTCTGTGCACAGATATCTCCAGT
Organism: Pachycephala philippinensis; assembly: GCA_013397055.1. NCBI lineage: Eukaryota > Metazoa > Chordata > Aves > Passeriformes > Pachycephala > Pachycephala philippinensis. The sequence goes on from VWZT01005510.1 coordinate 148,885, forward strand.
TCAGTTTCCCCTGACATCATCTGACATCAAATAGAAGATAAGGATGCTTCAGTCTCCTTACTTACGATGCATTGGTATCACTGAGGCTGTTTATGGTGCTGTGATCTTTTTGGGGAAATAGGATCCTGGTCATAGGATTTTTTCTGTGCTGTGCAACGGGGCTGCCACGTCTGCCAATACTGCCTTTCAACTATCCCATTTCTCAGAGAGGGAAGGTCGCAAAGGTTGTTTGCAAGACATTTAAGTATTTCAGAGACAGAAATTGGAAAGCTGCTGTGGTGGATTCTTTCCCAGAATATATTCAACTATTGAGCCCATGGCTGTTTGACTCAGCATATCCTCCTAATGGATAAGCAGAAGACAATGAGGATGGGAGGAAGATAACTTTGGGAAAAGCAGTTAAGTATTCCTGTGTATTAGGAAGACCTACATCTTTGAAGTATATGCCACTTTGTGGAAATAGAATGTAATTGTTTTGATCATATACTTACAGGCTGCGGTTTTGTAAAACCAAATGCATATTCAGAGGATGTTTTCACACTTTTATTACAGCTTTTTGTGTGCACCTCACTCCACCCTTCCATGCAAACATCAAAAATCCCTAGTTTACTTTATGGATGAATAAACTGAAAAATTATGTTGGGAAAAAAGAAACTCTTCTGGTCTGTTAGACCTAGATGTAAAAAAAATCAGCTCTGAATATTTGTGTGAATCCTGTCAGTTCAGTGGTGAGTGGTTTTCCTCAGTATGTTCATAACTTGGTGTGTCAAGTAGCAGGTTGAAGTGATTCTTTTTTTAAATGGGAGACTTTTTGTAAATCAGAACAATTTGCCACATTTTTATCAATATACAGACAGAAGACTGCAGCAAAGTACTTGTTGCAATAGATAAGAAAGGGGATGTAGTTTTCTATATTCCAGTGGATGATAAGGAGAGATTGTATAAATTACCTAGGTGTGTATGTGTGTGTGCATTTATTTGTAAGATGGCAGCAGCTGAAACCTGGCCTAATCTCTTTTCAGAGGGCACAGTCCAATAAACAAAACATTTCTGATGGCATCACATCTCCAGACACCATCACTAAGACTTCAGTTCACTGTAGTGATCTCTACATCCAAGAAAACAAAAGCTCCTCTGCACATTTGCTGTCAAGTACTTTGTCTTCCAATCACGTTGTTTTGAAGCGACTGGAAAATAATAATTTTCAAGAATTTAATCTGAGTCTTTCTTCAAAAGCACTTGTTCATTTTTCCTTAATGTGTTGTTTTGAAGAGGAAGACTTGTGAACTTTTTTTTAAATTTGGGTCACTATTTCTTGAGTATTTTTAAATCTAACTTTTTTTGAAACCAAAAGCTACTGAAAATTATTTGCAATAGGATTTTTGAGCCTTTTGAAGTAATGTATGGGCAGTTATATTATCTTTAAATCTTAAGTCATCCTCCCCTAATGATCATGCCTTTTTTTATTGCCACTTGAACATTTTTAAGATCTTAAGTGTAACTTTTTCTCCACTTGATTTCTGTTCATGTTGTCTTTTTGTTAAACCTACAAAATCTAAATAAACCCCATTAACACTGTACATTTCTATAACTCTTTCTCTGAGCACAAAACACAATGGGTTGGGACACCTCTCTTGGAGTAGTTATTTTCTCTACTTGTAAAGGAAATAAATAGAAATGATGAGTTAAAACAGGTATAATATGTCTACAATGTGGGAAATCTATGGCATGAGAGGAGTGCATTTACTGTGGCTCAGACCACTAATAAAATGGTTTTGATTAATGAAGACTTCTTTTCCTTGCACATTGTATTAATGTTGCAGATGGGATGAAGTAGTGCCTTAGTTAATTTCTGACTCCTCATAAATTGGAATGGTTATTTGACCTCTTCAAATAAATATCCTGCTGCTACTGATAGGGTTGGGGGAATTTTCTATGTGGAAAAAAGTGAACAGAAATATCTTCTCATTTGCACTTCAGGATTTTTTTCCTCCTGAAGTATGAATAGATGCAGGCCAGCTTGTTATCTCTAACCCATGCAATGGCATTGTCTGGTGTCATCTGCCTCCTCCTTTATCAGTTCTCTTGTGAGTTCCTCGAAATAGAAAATATTTCTAAAGCAGTTTTTTCTTCACTGTTTCTTTTTTGTCTGAAACACTGACATTTTTATTATAGAGACCTTTGTCTTTCTGGTTTCATCTCCTTAGTAAAGTTTGTGGTTGTTTTTTTTTTTTTTTGATGGGGGTCAGTTCTGCTGTTGTTGATAACGTTTTAGTGACTACTGCTTCTCACAGCAGTTTGCTCTTTTCTGCCTGGGAAAGTGCAAGACTAGCATGTTTTTCCTTTTAGAAGACCCAAAAGTTTTGTGGATCTGACTTTACTAAAAAAAAAGTAATAAATTCCTGTGTTTCAGATACCAGAATTCTGACATTGATGGTATTTTTTTAAAAATTATTTTAGTAGAAATTGGAAATATGAATGTAAACAATTTAACTCTGTAAAGTGCATTCAGTATATGTATGCCTAGACATCAGAAGGATAATGTAAAGCTAAGGCTTGAAGAGACTTTTAAAAAGATACAATTATCTGTATGATTTTTAAGTCTCATAAGAAATGTATTTTAGAACTTGCCAGTGATGGCTGATAATCACTTTGATATTTTGAGGAAAATGGTAGCTTTAAACAGATGATACAGAATTTATTTTTAAAAATGTATTGTGCTTATACAGTTGATGGCTTTTATTTCCATAATGTTTTTTACTACATAATTATACATCTTAATTACGTAATTACCGTCATAATTATTATGTAATTACATGTAGTTCCACTAATTACAAAATCAGGAAGTGTAATTATCTACTAAAAACTTTCTGAAATCTTATTTGTTCACTAGAGATTATTTAAAAGACCAGTGACCTACTGAAGATGGTGTGCAGTGTTGTACTTAACACCAGCACTGTTTTTTCCCCTTCCTCATGGGCACTACAGTTTGACAGGGTTGTGGAAGGACTTCCATGTCTTTAGTTATGACTTGCCTTGATGTGAGGTTGGAGAACTCAACTGTGTTGCCTGCAAATTTAGAGCCTCTTAATTTTTGCCATTGATACCTTATGTCTTTAAATTTAAAGACTCTGTAGGTGAACATGCAGAAAGTTGCATGGTTTGAGTGAACACCTTTGTGACATGGTTTGTAGTCTGGTTGAGGGTGTCTGGTTCAGGTGTTTGGTGTCAGGTGCAAAGATGTTTGAGAAAGTTTGTTCGTGGCCATGTGTATGTGGAGTGAAAGCTTGACTCCACAAAAGATAAAGGGAATGCAGCTGATTTCTCATGGTCCAAAGATTTCTTTTATTGCATAAAACTACTTTTGAAAAAATTGTTTTCCTGTATTGATACACACTAGTGTCTCTGTGTTGTTTTATTACTTACTATGGCACATACTTGATTATAAAGTTGTCTAATCATGCAGTTTGAAACCAAAATCAGTTTACTGCATGTTATAGAAGAGCAAAATTAATATTCAGGACAATCTATGGTTCTTTTGTCTGGGTGTTGTATTAAAAGAAGATAGTAACTATATTTTCTATATGTTAAATCATGTGCTACCTTTAGTGGTTTGAATGAAAAGAGTACTGTAAAGCGTTAGATCTGGTGATCTTTTTCTGTTCTGTAACTCTGTGATGTTTCAAAATGGCATCAGAGATACAAGACTTTCTCTTACATGCATTATGACATCAAGCATTTATTTATTATGTCACAGTATTAAAATCACCAAGAAGAAAAATACTTTCAGTAACAGAAAGCAGAATTAATGTGAAAGGGATAATTTTTTTAAAAGTGATCACTGTTTGTAATACTAAAAAATATGAAGATGAAGATTGTAATCTATGTCAGGAGGGAAATGGTGAAAAGGAAACATGAAGAAAGGGGGGGTGCTGGAATACTGAAATTTCTTTGGAACACCTCAAGACTTAACACTGTGTTGCACATGTATCAGAGTGTAATTTTCCTGTGCTTGTTGCATAAGGCAACTGTTTTATTGTATACTTGCCAAAAGCTATTCTTAGCTCCCAAACGTGGCCTGGGTTCGCAGTTGATGTGAATGTCATCTTCATGATGCTAAATGTAATTACCTCAACTCACATCTCCTAAGTATATGAGTCCTAAGCAGAATTTGTCTCCAAACCAGTTTAAATTATACTGACCATTAAAAGAAACACATGGAGTCATTATTTGTGAAAACCGGAGCCTTATTTAATCTCCAAGATTTAAATTATTGCTGCAAATAAAATTATGTTAATTATTATACTCACTGAAATATAATAACTGCACGGGAGACATTTCTTTTGAAATACCTTTCTGTATCCTCAACAAACAAAGGATTTCTATCAAATACATTATGAAAATATAGTTATGCTCTTTTCTCTAAGAAATGGATGGAGATAATCTCTTCTTTTTATTAGGGACTAGTAAGCCATGTAGAGAATAGCATAATGGAAATTTTTTGTTTTATTCCATAGGGGACACAAAAATGGTGCATGATACATGTATAAAAATGCAGCACGAGACAATGAAGTGTCTAAATGCAGCTTAAATTTGGTTTATTTAAATAAAAAAATACTGCCTTCCATAAAGGAGTATTTTTTGCCATCTCTGCATCAGAAAGTTGTGGTGGTATCAACCAATCCTGATTGACGTATTTCCGGAGGAGCAGGGGCAATTGAGCACTTGAAGCCATGGGTGTTGCTGCCTTGAAAATCAGGAATGCACAAGACAGTGTTTGGAGTACATAGTCCAGAAAAGAGATACCTCTTTGTCTCGTGGGCAGAGCCTCCACTTGCAGTTTTCAAGTCCCTCTCTCAGCAAAGCCACACTCATTCTGTGACCTTGGTGGTTACTCTGAGGTTGATCTCATTCTAACAATCCAGCTACCAAATTTCATGTTTCAGTCTAATGTAATTGGCTTTTGAGGACAGATTAGTTATCTTTGACAGGCCAAAACGTGGCTCAGCCTTTAAAAAAAAAAATCACAGCAGGATGTTCTTCTGTCCTGACTTGTCCTTCTTCTGGGAGGGGACTGAGATGGGTGCGAGGGGCAGCTGGTCAGGTTAGGGAGCTCCTTGTTTTTATCTGGCAGAAATAGGTTTGGAAGAAGTTGATTTGATCCTGCAAGGATTACAACTGTTAAATGCATATCAAAATGTTTTCCTATGTTATATTATTTAACTCGGAATATAATAATGTAATTATTTTGACATGAAAACGTTACGTACTGTAGTATTTCCACTTATCTTTAAATAGACATTTTTCACTTTGTGAGAGATGCATGCAGTAAGACAAAACAAAAAATGAATAAAAAGACATGAGTGACAGCCTAAGCTAGTTTATTTATAAAAACAAATAATATTTGACATTTATAGAATTTTACAGACTTGGAATTAAAATATTTAGCTAGTTATGGTATTGTTTTTTATTTCTAATGTGATTATATATATTCCATAAACTAACAGTAGGACATTTGTCAGATTAATATTTTAATTTGAGATCCTGTTATATAGCCATGGGGGAGGGCAAAAAAGCATTAAAGGGACTTTTTTTTTTTTTTTTTGGATAGATCTGAGCCTGTAGTTAAAAACATAATGAAAAATAGTGGTGAGTGACCAAAACCAATATAGTTAACATACAAAGAGCATTAACTGCTATGGTTTTGAAGAGTAATGATAAACTATAGTAACCAGGAACATGATGTGAAATATTTTTACTATTTCATACTTTAAATTTTTTATTTTACAGGAATTAGTGGATTTTGAATTGGTTGTCATGAATGTGATGTCATGGTAACTTGAGACATAATTCAGTTGTTTCAAGTATTACAAGATCTGAAGTGTAGCTTCTTGGTTGGAAACAAGTGCCATGTGTTTTTTGAGCACTCTTGGGGATGGTGATTCCACCATGTTCTTGGGCATCCCGTTCCAGTGTTTAACCATTCTTTCAGTGAAGAAATTTTTCCTAATATTCCACCTAAACCTCCACTGGTGCAACTTGAGGCTGTTTCCCCTCATCCTGTTGCTGGTTACCTGGGAGAAGAGGCTGACCCCGACCTGCCTACACCCTCCTTTCAGGGAGCTGTAGGTAGCAGTGAGGTCTCCCCCTGAGCCTCCTTTGGTCCAGGCTGAACACTCCCAGCTCCCTCAGCCGCTCCTCACAGGAGTCATGCACCAGAAGAGAAAGAAACAGAGGTTCTAATCTGAAGCTTTAGTTTCTGGAAGTCTGGGTACAAGTTTAAAACCACTTTTTCTATTTTTTTCGATTCATGTTCTCCAAAGATTTATCAGCTGTTTGCCGGTTTAAGCCCTATTTTGGGTACCACAGTGATGCAAGCAGCCATAAAGGTAACCTGGATGCAGCTTAAAAATATTTTTCAGTGTTTCCAAAAAACCAGGAACTCTGATAAAATTCAGAAATTACAATGAAGTGTCCATGCCTTTTTGAACTTTTGAATACAATCTGAAGACTTTGCTTCATTTTGGTTTTATTGTATTGTTCTGGAAAATTTTGAAGAAAAGACATATTCAGTTAGGAGCTCCTATTTAGACAAAATATGCATTTTCTTTCACTGTTTAGTCTATTAACATACGAGCATGTCTGTATTTTCTACCAAATACCAAAAAGTATCATTTTTGTTCTGTTATGGCACTTAACACTAGCGATTTTTGATACATACATGTGTTCTCTGTCCTACAGTGACTACTAATGCTGCACCCACCCGTAGGGTCAACAAATATGCTTTGTTTTAACCTGACCCTCCAGGGCCCACTTTTGCCTGAGGTGTCTGTGGGTTTTGAGGCAGCTCTGATGTGTCTGGCTGCTGCTCTCCATGCTTCTCCATTTCCAGGCATCTCTGCTGCGCTGGCAAAAACCACTTTCCCACTCATGTAGGTTCTGGGTTTGCTCAGCTCTTCCAGTGTAGAATCATAGAAGGGTTTGGGTTGGAAGGGACCTTGAAGATCACCTAGCTCCAGCCTCACTGCCACAGGCAGGGAACCTTCCACTAGACCAAGTTGCTCAGAGCCCCATCCAGCCCAGCCTTGAACACTTCCAAGGATGAGACATCCACAACTTCTGTGGGCAGCTTGTGCCAGTGCCTCACCAACCTCACGGTAAAGAACGTCTTTCTAATCTAAACCTACTCTCTTTGAGTTTGAACCTGTTCCCCCTTGTCCTGTCACTAAATGCTCTTCTATAAAGTCTCTCTCCATCTTTCCCGTAAGCTCCCTTTAGACCATTCTCGTTTTCCTCCTTCCAGTTCTATTAATGGCTTTTTAAAGGGGAATTACAATCATCAGGATAGATTCTTGAGAAGTGATAGGCGTGCTGGGATTTCAGGAGCCCTCATCTTCACACTTTTTTACTTAATAAAGACTGTTTAGAGATCCTTTCAAAATAGCTTTCAGTTTCCTGCTGCCATCATCATCCAGTGTCACCTGCTGCACGTTTTGGACCTGTGTCCTTCCAGGCATTGAGGTGCTGGTGCTTTACTGTCATGAAAGCCCTGGGCTGCTCTTGGGTTAACTTCCTTCACCAAAAAATAGATGTGAAAGGAAGGTGACAGTACACTCAGACTTTGCAGAAATTTCATGAGGATAAAAGAAAGAAGAGTAAGATACAACCACAGATTACCACAGGATAAGGTAATTTTAACATGGTGAAGCCTTACATTGCACATTTGTATGTTAGGATGCCTTGCAGGTACTTGTCTGTGTGCCTCTACCCTGACTGTGGAAACAATATTGGTGGTTCAGCATTATGCTTCAAAAATTATGTTGCACTTTGGGGGGATTTGAGTTGTTGAGGATTTTTTGTAACATAGCAATTATAAAGTAAACTTCTCTTTCATGGGGAAGGAAAGGGCTGTGGGTTATTCATTTAGTCTTTGATTCTTAAGAGACAGGTAAAGAACCTCCAGTTGTCCCATCCAAATCCATGGCACTATGGCACTGTGCTGGTACTGTAATTAAAAGTCCAACAAAATATTAATTATTGTTATTACGGTAACATTTTATTAGGTTGCCACAGGGATTGATGTGGAATTTTTTGTTAAAGAGGTTGTATTTTGTAAAGGAAATGAGAAATGCTTGTTCTGAACTACATGAGGAAAGAGTATTAGTGCAAAATAAGAATAAAGACATAAAAGAACAGAACAGATGTGTGAAGTGAATTTGACAAGAAACAATCCCAAAATTCTCGGTATGGAAAATGTGGGCGAGAGCTCTGAGAAACAGAAATGTCAAAGGATTTTATAGCGGCAACAGTAAATGAAACTAATTTGCAGTACAGCTGGACAGTCAAATAGTTCATTGCAAAATGTAGCCTTTAATTTTATGGGTTGTTTGAATCCAGTGTGGTTAAAATCAGGTCCTGCGTTTCCAGCAGGAGCTCCCTAAACTGTGGATTTCATTACATTTGTTATCCTGTGAGAGGTTTTTCTCAATTAGGGAATTGTTAAATAATCATCTGTTAAATAATTGTTAAATTATTGTTAAATAATCATACATCTGTTTATATGTATTATTGAAAACTGTTGCACAATCATAGGCACAGCCTTAAATTGGCATTAGTCATTGCTAAAAGAATTCTTGACTTGGGTTGGTTTGAGAACATATAATTTTGTATCATTTTGTTCTGGATGTGTACAGTGAGGAGTCTGGAAAAGTACGTGTCAAAGAAGGACTTCTTTTATTGTCCTTTAAACATAAAATATGATTTGGGAGGCAATCTTTATTTGCAGAAATCAGCTGTTTTACAGATGGAGTACATCCTTCTTGGGAAGTTTCTTCAACAGTTGCAGGCTGATGTTTTTGAAATGTCTGGAGTAGGCCAGTATTTCTGTTGAATAGCACATTTTTGAAGGCCATTATTATGATAAACCGTGTTCTTAGCATAATTCAAATTGGTATATATACTTTGATTTTTAAAATTGAGTTCTTTTCAAACTGGGAACTGCAAACAGCACTCAAGAAAAAAAATACTGTTGAACTTACACATAAATTTTTACATTTAAAATTTTCCAACAGTGTGGGTACTTTGTGTCCCCAAGTGTGCCTAGCTAAGACAGGCCCAAGGAATGCCTGAAGATCAAACAAACATTTCATTATAAAGCAAAGCTCTATAGGGCAATATATCCCAATTATAAAGGTAATATAAATTACCCCAGTGACAGGCCTTTTATATGGTAAGAAGCCACCCTTATCTTTCAACTGATAGACATTGCCTTTAGTAAAAGAGAGCCAGCACTGGACTCAGCACTCCAAATGTTTTTCTCCAGGGCTGAGCAAAGGAGAAGGGTCACCTCCCTGCACCTGCTGGTGATGCTGTGGCTGATGCAGCCCTGGGTGCTGTTGCCTTCTGTCTGCAAATGCCTGGTTCGTGTTCAGCTTGGTGTGTACACACTCCTTACCTTGTTATGCAGGTAGCTAAGTCTGTAAGTACTGTGTGAAATGGGGCTTTGCTGTTCCCTTTCTGTCTCACTAAAGCAAAGCAGGCATTCCACACCAAATATCACTGGTGGAGAAAATTCCCTGCAAAGGAGTGCACTTCATCACTGCTGGCTTTAAGGTCTCAAAGTTCAAGCATTTGTATGTGAGTTTATCAGGCTGTGGTCCTTTGTATTTGGGGGAGAGTTAGGCGGTTCTAGGACATGGCTCAGATGATCTTATCTGTGCTAGGCTGGTGTGGATCACACAGGAGAGATGCCTCCTTGTTTTGCTGGTTATAAAGGAGGTCTGGGGTGGTGACTGGTTCAGAACTACACAGCAGTATTACTGGAAAAATTGTACCAGGGACATGTTACCCTGCTAGATGCCAAATGGGAAAAACTGATGTGTACAGCACTCCAGTCACCTCGAGGTTTTTCACAAAAGAATAAAAAGTATCATGAAAGTAGTTTTCTTTATCCTTCTCCAGTTACAACCTATGTTGACTAAAGGAAAGGGAGAAAAGTGTGTTCTGAAATAAACCATTTCTGCATCCTGGAATAACCTGTTTTTAAAGTGTACACAGCTAATTGTAAAGACCCTGGAAAAGGTATCTCGTGGTGAATGTTAACCGTGAGGACACAGAACAATGTAACTTCCACCACTCCTTCAGAAAAGTCTGTCTTGCGGTCTGCAAACCAGCCAGTTAAAAATCACTTTCAGAATGGAGTTCTGGCTTCTGTCACAGGAGCAGGCTGTTGTTTTGTGGTTATTTGTAGAGAAGCAGAGGTTGTAGTTCTACACTGGTACTATTTTTTGAAGGGACAAATCTAGAGACTAAACTTTCTTGTATTGGGTCATTTGAAAATTAATTTGCAATCTTCAAGGTGAACGGTTGTTATCTATTAATAGCTATTTTTTACCCACAAAAGATTCTAGCAGTTAAAAGCCAACTCCATCAACCTCTGCTTTTTCATATGCAGTAAATACAGGGATTTTGATAACTCCAGACGAAGTTATCATGGGGAGGAGTTTAATATTCTACAGATCATAGCACATAATCTTTCTTCCTTCTGCTTCAATGTCAGGCATGAAAAAGGAAAATATACATTTACAAAGTTGACTTTAGAAGGGCCTTTAAAATATATTTTCTTATAGCAGAGCAGCCTCAGATAATCATTATTTTACTTGTAGACCCTCTTTAGGGAGGGCAGAAGACAAAAGGCACTTACGGATTTGTAAGTGTATCAAGTTAGTACACTGAGATCAAAGGCTATCTCTGCCTGAGGGACTCTGCACATTCTCTTCCAGATCAGCTGCAACATCAGGGACAGAAAAACCTACAAAGCATTTTGTTTGCTGTGCGTTCAATCTCCTGTCATCTGCTAATGCAGTCTTTGTCAGAAAGTACTTAATGTTGTGGTACCCAGGTAACCTGCTTCCTTGTTTCACGTCCGTTGTTCTGCTGAGTGCATATCTCCTGTATTCCCTGTTCAGGATTGCTGACTTCCCAAACAGGAGATGATCCGCAGACATGCTTCCCTCGCGGCAGGGGGAAGAAAACAAATGTATTAGCATCCTAGTAGTGGAGCTGGTTGCATCAACGGGACAGAGGATTTTGTTGTGTGCTTGATGTATTAGTGGCAGCTGAGCCTGTTACCTCTCACTATTTCAGAATGGCTCATCTCGTGTGCTCTTGAAGGGCAGGATAGAGGATACGGACTCTAGTAGGTCATATGGATAGGGGTCTTTGAAAAGAGAGAATTTTGATCACTGTATCAGAATAGCTGCAGGTATATATTTTATCCACTTCTTTAGTGTCTTGTGAAGAATTGGGAGGATTTGGGAGGAGCACACAGGGAAAAACAGGAAAAGTTGTTTAAAAAAACCTGAAATCTGTTCATTTTCTTTTAAAATTGACCAATGTGTTAAAACAGAGTAATGCATTTCTTAATGTTACTGTATGCTAGGTTAGAGCAGGGGTGATGTTCCCAGGTGCTAAACCCTGGTGATTGTTCATTTTCTCAACTGCTTTTCCTCAGCATTGCAAGGTAAAGTTGGCAGGGAGTGGTTTGTCTCCTTTGCTTTGTGAAAAGATTGCTTTTCAGAAGTTGGCCCAAGTTGCTTTCCTCAAGAGGGTATAAGCTTCACCAGCAGTGGAACTTCAGTTACTCAGTGCCTTTCCATGTGTGAATGACTAATTATTTCTTGGATTCCTTCATCTTTGATAAAGTCTAATTAAATTAGGGACCAATAACTTAAGTTTGCCATAAACGGTTTACTTTTCCCCAGTTTATCTCATACCTGTGATGATGACTGTAACTGGAAGTGTTCCCCTGCACTTAGTGTGCAGCACCATGACAAGAGATAGCATTTCAACTCTGGTCACTCTCTGTGGTGTGACAGAGGAAGGAGGTCCCTCTGTCAGTGTGTGCTGGGATGGTTCTTGCCCATCCCTTGCACTGGTAGCTTACAGAGTTTGTAAACCAGCGTCTGTAACCATCAGGGAGTTGGGTGTTCCTGGTCCCAGAAAGAAGTGCTAAGGGACATCAGGTGAATGTAGCACCTATAACTCATGAAGTGAGCTCTGTTCTGAGGAGGTTTGTCTGTATAATGCTCAGTAGGACAAGTCTGACAGGGAAAAAAGAGAAAATTTAAAACTTAAGAAGGAGGGGAAATTAACATTTTTTCTTAATTTCTGTAAAGCACATGGGTGTATTCAGGAAGAACAGTATGTTGGTGGTTTCTTCAATTTTAATACACAGATAGAAGCTGTTTACCTCTAGATGCATCTATAGATATGAGTCCCCTGAAAGCAACTGCTGCATAATTTGATGATGTTCTTCTAGAGGATGATGAAAGACTCTTCTGCACATGGTCTGAAAGAATCCTGTGTTGGGCACCCATCCCAGAAATGTATCTAAGCAGCCAGATTCTGTGGGATTTTTTTCTGGAATTATGTGTATCACTAAGGATTATACATTTGTTTGCTCCTCACAGTCAGATAAGCATTTACTTTAGGGTGAGCAGCATTTCATTAAATGGGAGGGTGTTTCAGAATAACAGGTTCCCTGTCAGATAGAAAGGGGATACACTTCTCTTTCATCTTAATCTTTTTTTCTGGTGTTTTGGGGATCTGCTTTGCCTCCCAATCTGTAAAATATTGTGTGAAAAGTAGATGAAGGTGAAAAAATGATGGTGAGTTAGATCTCATACCTTTGAGAATGTAACAAAAGCTGATGTTCAAAAAAATGTGCTGTTAGGAAGTTGATATGTAGCTAACAGGCTACAGCTTAAATTGGAATAAAGGTAGCTGTTATCAAATACCTGAACAAAAAGTCATTAATAAGTTGGGCAAGTGTTTATTAAATATATATTTTTCTGTTTTTATTTCAAGCCTTTTTGGATTAAATGTTTCATGTGGGGGTTGTTCTTTTAGTAAGGTTATGGGATTTTGTCATAAGCAAAGTAAAGTAACGGTATTTAATTTCGGTCACGTGCTTCATCCAAAACTAGATCACAATGGCATTTTTCTTTTGTTTATAGTTGATCTTCTATGCCAGCAGCAGATGCTTTAGTCTGTTGTCATCTCTGCTGTTTCAGTGACTGTTTTTGACAGAGCAATTTGCTTTCAGGTGTCTTGTTTTACTTTTGTGTATGTTGTCCTTATGCCTGATGTTATGGGAAAGTCATTTCCTCAAATCGGTGATGGTAATGATTTGAGTAAGTAAATGGCAATTGAATTCCAAGTCTTCCAACGGCACTGATGTGCTGATACACGAGATCATAATTCTCCAGAAAAGGCTTGTCTACCAGTCATCTCCTGTTACAATCGAAGCTGTGTTTTGGATAATTCTGCTGGATTTGAAACTCTTTCAAAAATTTCCTCTCATGAAGATGCTAATTAATGACTGAATGGATGCAGTCTGGTATGGTGCTGTTCCATTTGTAAGTTAGTTTCAGTCTCATTAATCAGAATTGGTTTCAGTAGCTTCTGGATAAGTTTTCTCAGCCAGAGAAATCCGTGGGGCCTCCAGGACCAAAATCCACAAAGTTAGAGCATGGCAAGCATGACAGATGCGATAGGTAAGACAACATTGCTCTCAGTATTTTTTGAGTGGGAAGTAATGAATCTGTATTTTTAATTACATGGGAGCTTGTTCTGCTTTTGAAAGTGTGTATTCTTTGCATATGACAGGCTTTATACAAAGTTACTAGTAATCTGTGTACTTACTCTACTGCAGCCAAATATGCATACTTAGTATTAGCAAAAATTAATAAAGTCCAGTTAAATACAAAATACAGTTGAAAAACATCATAAAGAGCAAACTTTTGAAGTGGAGTTACAATGGGTTATTGCTGTTAGTGGACCACCTGACTGCACCTTTTTATTAGAGATTTGGCCTTTCTATTTGAATATTTTGGCTTTTCTGGATTTAAGCAATAACTTGATGTGTAAGATGCTCTTACTAGGAGAATTCCTTTCCAGTCTCCTAATAGTATGTTGCTTTAGCTGATTTTGAATATTTTAAGAATTTCTGGTTCTGTAAAAACTGATTAATTGCTTTTGAAAGCAGGCCATGTTACCAGCTCTTGATAGGTCTGCTTACATCTCCTTTCAGTGTTTTTGTGAACAACTGATCAAATTAGATTCGTCACTCTTGGCTTGTGGTGATTTTAAATTGAAATGGAATATATTAAAGCAGCCAACCACGCTGATTCTATTGCAAGCATCATTTAATTTCGTACATTCACCCATTATCGTGAAAAGCAGGATTTTTTTAAAATGCATGATTGTGACTGTACCTTTAGCATCTCCAAAGGTCCTCTGTAATCGGTGCATAATTTATTAGTGTTAGATACCTGATTTCTGAAAGCAAGTTCCACAATGTTACATATACGTTAAAGGTGGAGAGCAAAAAAATCAAATTGTTACAGTTTCACTGATAAGCTGTTCTTGATACTGTCCAAGTCCTTACTCGTCAGTTTAGGCTCCTGCATTGAAACATTTTTATGCAATTGGTCAGTTGTTGTCTGTAGATCAGAGATGTGTCTGTTCTGAAATACTGAGGCACTGGAGCATGCATTAGACATTATCACAGAATGGCAGAACGGCTTGGGTTGGAAGGGACCCTAAAGATCACCTCGTTCCAACCCCCCCAGCACGGGCAGGGATGCCACCCACTCGATCACATTGCTCAGGGCCCCATCCAGCCTGGCCTTGAACACTGCCAGGGATGGGGCAGGTAGATATGGCAGTGTGTTGTTATGAAGGTGTTCCTGCCAGGTTAGCAGATGACAATATTTTCCCGCAGTGTTCACAGTAATAAAATATGTTTCTTAAAGCCTTTCCTTCTGTTTTATTAACTGGCACCTTCTTATAATGTATGAGAAGCTGGGTAGAATCTCCTAGTTGAAAGTCAATTGAAATGCAGACGGAATAAATTTTTACACAAACTCCCTATATCCCTCTCCTTACCATTATCTTTGAAAATAAATCTGTGATTTCCGTGTACTTGCTCAGATGTAAATGTCCTGGAAGTTAACACTGTGAATATTTGGTGTTTGCAAAGTGGTTAAATTCACATTTCATAATAATTTTTTTTCAGGTTTGTGCATTGCTTAATGCAAAAGAATAGTATTTACACGGTAGCTTTCAACAGGGATTCTTGTATTATTTTTGAAAAACCTTGCATAGGCTTTTAATGTAATTTATGCACAGAAAAAATTATTACTTATTCCAGCATTTTGAAAATATTTTACGGTGCTGTGTCATTCTGTGTATGACTATTTTCCTTTCTAGAAACCCTTTGGGAAAGCAGTAGATACACCTTAGAGTCCAGATTGCAGCTACTAATCTGGGGAAAAGTGAAGGCATCAGTTCCTGGGTGTGGATGTGGATGCCACCAGCACTGGGTGAGGCTGGAATTCCACCCCATTAGCTTGGCCCTTTGATTTACCAGTAGCCAGCTGGATCTGAAGCAAATGTTTCCTGGGATAACCCGGTCAGAATCAGTTTCGTGCTAAATCTCAACTGTTTAAAATTAGTTAGCATTTTCCTTTTGATTTGAGTAAGTAAGCATTTTTATACCTTTTGAAGAAAAGACATTGCAGTGGCTTCTGTGGCTAAAAGATAACAGTTAAACTCTCAAAAATGTTTAGTTTTGTTCCTCCAGGAGACCTATGACCAAGAACTAAAAGCGAAGAGAGGTTATCATAGAATACTGGTTTGCAAAGACAGTTCACCTTATACATGTTTTTACATACGTACACAAAGCAGCTGTAGCCTTCGTATGGTCCCTACAGCAGCAGTTGCAAGACATTTCCAGTTCTCCTGAATAACTTCAGTGTCTGCAGTGGGTTTTTGCGCTTGTCTGTCAGTTGTCTCCATAAATTCTATGGCTTAAATTTTGTCATCAGACTTCAAGTCTAGTTGCACTCAAAATCTTTACTTAGCTATTTCGTATAAATTTGTTCTCAGAATAAATTGTATCAGTGCCATATATGACATGTTTGGATGTTGTTTACTGGCTTCTTCGCAATCTTGCTTTGTGTTTTTCTTATTTTGAAGTCTGATTTGTTAAGAAATGGTCAAGAAGATGAGCTGGATGAACTTACAATCATTTGCAGAAACAGAGTTGACAATGCAAAGGGCCCTAGCCAGTACAGTAGTGTAAGCTATTTCTTAACATAAAAAAGAACTTCCTTATCCAGCTCTGTGTCAGAAAGGTGCTCACAGGGCAAAGGAATTATGTCCATTTTAAATGTGTATGTTAGAAGCCTTGAGCAAAACTTTCATCAAGGTGTCCCTCACACTGCTGGGTGTCTTTGTGGAATGCACCTCTCTGTCTGTGTCTTTTCTGACCAGCTCAGGTTCACATTTGTGGTTCAGGGGTCTAAATAAGAATTTTGAATATAGGCTTTTCACTGACATGGTGTAAGCACAGCACCTGAAAATCCCTGTGTAGAGTACTTAGAATTTCTAGAGGCTTAATGTGGATTTTGGGAAGCTGTTGCAAGATCAAACTAATGCCACAATATTTACTAAAATCTAAATAACTATATTAGCCAGTTCTCAGCACTGATTCTTAGGCTTTTCCATTGGCCCAAAGTGTTTGTGTTTGGTTCTAAATACAATGGTTCTATATACTTGTAAATTTTTAAATAATTGCAATGTTTCTTCTGTTTAGAGGAGTTTCAGCAATAGTAGTTTTCTGTGAGGATGAAGTTCTAATTGTTATCTTCACATAAACTTTGCAGTTAAACACAATAATATTCTTTCCTTCAGTGTCACAAATCCAGAGCATTACTAAGAAGACTTTGGGGTCTGTCATCTGCAGAGCAATAGATTTGTCTGACAGAGTGGGCTCCAAAGTTCATTTTCCTGCTCAGCCCCTACCATCCAAACTGTGGAGTGCTTAGTCACCTGAACCTGTGATTGTGTAGTGGATTATGTGTTCTAAAAACCATTATAGCTGTGAATAGTACCTGGTATTGTCAAAAGACCTTCACAGTTTAGTCTCGTGAAAAAAGCTGTGTTTGTATTAGTGGAGACAATTTCACTAGGCACAACGTGTTTACATCTTCCAAGCCTCAGAGCAAAACTGAGTTAAATGGGTGATCTCTAACAAATTTTTTCTTCACTGAACCTTTACATCCATCTTAACCCTTAGGCTTTTCCTTCCCATGTAGTGAGAGATGACATTCATTGTGTGTGCCCTACTGCATCTTGCCCATTTCATTGTCTATAAAGTAGTGTCTAACTGAAGGTTTAATTGCAGTGAAAGGTGGGTACTGGAAACTTTCAGCATTAACATCTCAATTTTCCTCAGACTGAGTTTTCCTGCCATGCTTTTTGAGTGTGCAAGCTAGGCCTTATCCAGTGTGGCTGCATCCTTTAGTGGTTGGTTTTTCTGCCTGTGGTGAAGAAGGCTGAACTATAAAGACTGTGAGGCTTGTTCCAGAAGTGAGTGCCCCATTGGTGTGTGGCTGATGGTGTTCAACCTCCTCTGTTCAGGTGGGGAGCGCCAAGGCTGCCCGTGGTAGGCAGAAACCCATGTGTAACTCACTAAATGAGATAGTGCTAAATGCTTAGAGATCTTTTTAGATTTTTGCAGTGAATCTTCATTGTTTTCATTTTTGTCTTTTTAATGTTAGTCACAGCAACACGTGGTCATTCAGCACATCGTTGGTGTAAATTCTGTGTCAAGTGAAAGCAAGGTAGAGCAGAAGCTTCTTCATGAAATTTCATTTTTAGCTTTCTAATCCAACTTTTAAGAAATTTAGCAAGTTTTTAGTCTTGGTTTTGGTTTTATCTTAGTTTTGCACATCTCATTTGAAATGTGCAGGTGACTTCTATCATGTGGTAGATACCTGGTTGCATTACTGCTATCAAAGTTAAATTTACCAGTTTCAGCAAAAATAAGATTAATACCTGCTCTAACTACAGATGCAAGTTCTTAGTTTCAAGATCCAGGTCTTCCATTGTATTCTTTCCTCCCTCTCTGAGATACAAGAGTGGAGCTTTCACCCTTAAAGACTTGTGAGCTTTTGATGAGAATGAACACTGTCCAAATGTAAATAGTATTCAAACTGTTGAAGTGCCTCACATGACTTACAGCAACTCTGACCTGAGCATCTTCAGCAGTTGAAGAGGGATATTTTATGCCATCAAAAGTACAGATGCCAGCAGAGGCATCTCTGAAACCAAAATTGGAAATGTGGTATATTGTTTGCCTCTTCTCTGAGAAGACTGGTTTCACATCACTAGTTATTATTTGTATTCTGCTGCTATCTAGAGGTCTGGTGCACCACAAATAGGCAATCTTTAAGACCATTCCTGCCTATGGAATTTGTAGTACAAGAGAAGCAGTAGGTCAGAGGAGGAGGTGCCATCCAACCTGTTGTGCCGACAACAAATGAAGCCTGAATTGAGCAACTGGTCTGGTACAATGCTGGAACATGGTGGCAAAGCTGAGTGTAGCACCTTGATCTTCTGAATGAAGATTCTGTGCTCAGCAGCTGAAAAAGCAGCATGGATAGTCTGTCCTTTTTATGTTTCCCTGATGATGCAGATAAAGCAGGAAACTGATAGTGTCTTCCAGATAAGGATATATATAATCAGTTTCATGAGCATTTGCAGAAGAGAGATTTATATTAAGCTTTAGTAAGTGCAAAGAACTGTGAATGCTTTTAGTCAAGCATTGCTAGCAGATATCTTAATTAAATTTTTTCTAATTTATTCTCTGGGTTTTGTACATTCCTTGTCTTGTCTTGATTGTCTTTGGTCAGTTCTGTTTTTGATATTGCAGGGACTTTCTGTTTATTTGCTTTTCTGTTTTTATACTTCTTCCCACTTGACCTTTATTTTGAACCAATGCATCTCTAAACTGCCTCTTTCAAGCAAATGCTTTCCAGTATTTTCATCTTCATGGGGTGATAGAATCATTAAGGTTGGAAAAGACCTCCAAGATGATCAAGTCCAACCTTTGACCAAACACCACCATGCCAACTAAACCATAGCACTAAGTGCCATGTCCTGTTGTTTCTTAAACAGCTCCAGGGATGGTGACTCCACCAGCTCCCTGGGCAGCCTGTTCCAATGTCTAATCACTTCTTCTGCAAAGAAATTCCTCCTAATGTCCAGCCTAAACCTCCCCTGGTGCAGCTTAAGACTGTTCTCTCGTCCAGTCACTGGTTGCCTGCTTGCAGAGTCAAAAGCTCTGCAAAGCTGAGTCTCATTTTGAACAGGCTTGCATAACCCAGTGCCTTTTAGTTCTATTACTCTACAAAGAACTGTTTAATCTGGGTTTGCAACTGCTTAACCTAAGGAAAATCAGTTTCAGGCTTACTGGATTGTTCATCTCCTACTGCCATCTCATTTTTGCAAGATGATTAGCTATTTTCCAAAAGGAAAAATGGATGATTGTAAAACAGACACTGAGAAATTCAATAAGTATGTTTTTCTGTTATAAAATAATTCACTGGAAAACAGGAAAAAGAGGATGCAAGGCCAGTTACACATCTTGGGGAAATGAACGTCTTCTGACTCTACCATAATAATATTTCCTCCTTTCCCATTTCTTCTAAGCAAATATACTCGGGGTACTCTTCAGTGATAGTATGTATAAAGAATATCCTCCAAAAAGAGATTGGCAGGTTTAATTTGTTTGATGTGTGCAATCACAGTCCATGTTAAATTTGAAATGCTTGTCCAATCAAGGGTTCAATATAGAAAAGAGGCAGTAACAAGCATGCAGTACGCTGTAATAAAGAAATCTGTTGATTGAAAACAGTTTGTATATTTTGGAAATGATAGGGAATGTAATTGGTAAGAAAGAAAAGAACAGGGCTTCATAAATAATAGGAAATAGAGCATATTTTTTCCATTGATAATGCTAACTCAATTTAACAATATTCTGGTACTGAATTTTCCTGTTCAGTAAAATAGGTCTGGTAGATCTTCCAGTATTCTAAATTTCATGATTAATGGGAGGAGCTCTTTTATTTTGATGGTGCCAACTTCAATGTGTTGAATTTCAGCTATAATGAACCTCTCTTTTTCTCTCATCCTTTTTTTTCCTCTCTGTCTCCTAACCCTTAGAAGTGTATATGAAGAAGGAGAGGATTTGGCAGATAAGCTTTTCAGTCAGACTTGACTTTTTTAAAATACAGCTCTCAGAGTGCTTTTATGAACTTTTAAAGGATATTTGGTAGACTAGATAAGATGAGAAGACCTGGATGAGTCAGGATATCTTCATTATGTCTTACAAACTTTAATAATCTAATCATAGTTAAAGCTCAGGACCAGTTCAACAATTCACCCTTGCTCTGCACCAAACCTTCCATATAGTCTTTCTTTTTTCACTGCAGTTCACTGACAAGAACTGTTTCTATTTATGGAGCAATAAGTACTTGAATAGACTTTTAGCATATGGATCATATCTATGCAGTGTTACAACTCTGCCAGTCTTGGAAATAGCTTTATTTCATGTCATTAAATTTCTGAGGATGAGACTGCTGTTTTGTTTCTTATGTTTTCTGTGAGCATGTGTGTAAGCTTATATTAGGGTATTAATGTATATTTCTCAAAAGACTGTGTTAAATGGACATATAGCTGCAGCTGTTTATGCTGTAATTGTTATGGTACTTTAAAACTCTTACAAGCCAGGAGGAGGAAGTACTTGAGAGTCAAAGCTAGGAAATAATGCAGCTAACAATGCTGTTTTTTGTGGGAAAGATTCATTATTGTTAAGTTTCTCAATAATTTTATTTTATGTTTTGCATTGAGATAATATGTTAGTCATTGTGTTATATGAGGTTAACCAGTATTTGGAGATAAAATTATACCTAAGTGGTCATGGTAGTTATGGGGAATATAATGTGTCAGGCTGAATTTTTGTTCAAGTATTCTCATCTAATGATCATAAATATTATGACATTTTGAAGAAGTGCTCTTAAGACTAAAAAAAAAAAAAAAATCTATATATGCAAAAATGTGAAAATGTCCGTATTAGTTTGAGCAGTTGGGCTATATCAGACTCTGTGCCCAGGCATGAGGAACAGCGATTCCCAGGAGGCATTTGGTGTCTGCAGAGTGGTGGCCACTGCGGGTAACTCCAACAGGAGCTGACACTTGGTCCTAGAAAGTCAGCTCACATGAAGATCTACAGAGATGATGTGATATCCCTAACAGATTCAGAATGAAGTAACATCAGTTTTGAGGTATTTAAAATTACTTTACTCTCTGTGGGCTCATTGATTTCACAGGGGCAACCAATCATTTGCTCTTGTGCTCAAATAATATTTGAGTCTTCCTTTATTGAGTTTTTGGGCTCGACACGTCCCTCCCCAGAGCCGATGCAGTCAAAATTCCATAAAAGCATGCACGTTCAAGGCTTCATTGTTTCTCAAGAACTTCAGGCTAAATCTTGGGGCCTCATCAAATGTTTGTTCTGTAAAACCCGTGATTCAGAACAAAGATGATTTTTACATAAACCTGAAGTGTAGAAATGATAATAAATGTGATTTTACAGTGAGTAAAGAGCAAAAAGCAATGTGTTTTTTTGGTCACAAGTTTTTAACCAGGTATCAGCATAATTGGAATGTTGCTACTGGTTGAGAAATTATCATAGAAGGCTGTCACTCAAAACAGTACTTTGAAGGCTCTATTGAAACCCTGTAGATACTGGGGATTTCTCTCTGAGGGGTAGTTGTTTTCTTATAATCAGAAAGTGCAATTTAAAATCTGCATTAATACATTCAGACTAAACCTTTGAATATTGTAGACTGCTGCCAGTTAACTGACTCATTTCTAGTCACTATGTTAAAATACATGAAAAAGAATTGTTAGTATGTCTAGTAAAATAGCTGTTTCCATTATCTTTGCTCTTTCTATGTACGTGTTTTAAGAGAGAAATTCTTACTCTGTGTATTTTGGTGTCAACAGTTCTACTCTTAAATGATGGACAACAAGTTAACAACATAAAATGGGTGTTGACAGTTCTTGAAAATGAAATAATGTTTTATATAACCTCAAGTTTCTCTCTGAACTTTGACCAAACAATAAAAAACCTGAAAAAGGAGGGGCCCTGTGCTGTCAAGCACAGAATTGCACAGGAAAAAAAAAATAATCTAAATAGTGAGGAAGAAGTCTGGGTTCTCTTGCATGATATTTAGCAGCAATGGTAAGAAGAGGGATGTTTCTTTCTTTGTGTAATGTGCAGTAGTTACAATAAACACAAGATTTCCAAATCTCAGAGGACTCTCTTGACAGTTGCTTGATAACAGCTTTTTTCACTCCATAGTTTTGACAGTTTGTATGTGTTGCCATATCTAGTGTAAACTAAAACATCACTGTCATTCTGTTTTTCTTTCTTATGTGGCTTCCTTTTCTTTATTTTTTTTCTGTCTTCAGCATAATGAAAAACATGGGCTTTTAATTTGTCGACTTCAGTGAGACAAGTTGTGTGTGGAGACTGGCATGTGTTTGAGTTTTGAAATCTTCAGATTGAAAAGCTTTTTCTTTTTGCCTTTTTTTTTGCCTTTTTCTTTAGAAGTGTATGTGTTTGTGTCCTAGTTTTGACCTGGCCTGTCAGCATGCACCAGTCACTGCATGTGAGTGTGTGGGGGGGGAGGTATGAAAACACAGGACACTTCCGTGTTCACTCTGGCATTGCACATTTTTGTTGTAGGCTTCCTTTTTTATTCCCAGAGAGGTCCACAAAACTGCAGCATTTGTGTTAGTAACTCTTCCCAGCCTGGTGTCCTTTGCTTCCTTTCTCCCCTGTGTTTCTGAATTGCATCGATGGTAATACTGGAGCAATGCACCATTTTAGAGGAGCTGCTGGGAGGTGAATGTTGCAGGGAGGGACTTGAGGGATGCCTGTTCAGGAGAGCCCAGCCAGCTCCCGGGGCACCTTGGTTTCTGCAGCCACTACTCAGCTCTTTTGGTTTACCACAGTCAGGTTTTGTCCCTGGGTAAGGGATAGCTTTATTTAACCTTTTGGAGGGTGGGGAGTGCTGTCCGATCTTTCTAAGGTTATTTTGTCATCAAACCAAATTTGCTTTAGCACAGCAAAGTGCCCAGTGTCGTCATCTGGCATGTTACAGACAAATTCCAATTACTTTTCTGCTTCAAGCTATTGTTAAACACTACGAGCTAGCTGACAGTAAAATTATAAATACAGGTGTTGTCACACTACACTATAATCAGAATTTTAATTTGAATTTTCATTTGTAAAGCCTTTTTTTAACATGAAAATGGGAATAGAATTAGTTTTATTGACAGTAAAAAGACATTTTGAAAGCTTCCTAAATCATTACCTGTATTTAGTTGTGGGAAAAAATTGTATATGTCCGTATAAAAAGAAGAGTTTTATTATCACATATTTACTCATTATATTTAGTGGTAAATAAAACTAGGAAGATGTGTTTGACAAATGATTGACGTAACTCAGTACGTTTTCACTTCATCAGAACAATAGACAGACATAAATATATATTTGCTTTTGTTTTGCTCTGATATTACTAATGCAAGCCTGCGATAAAATCTTCAAGCAAATTAAGTAGTGCCTGTTGAGCCTGCATGCAGTGCTAAACTTTTATTTTTGCAATTTTCTCTTCTTACATGGATTCATCATTCTTTGCTTTCTTTCTTCCCTTTTTTTTTCAGTCTCCTTCTTTTTCTTTGCTTGGTGGTTGGAGTGGTTCCCCCTTCTCAAGACCCTTTTTTTTTTTCCTCAAGGCATTTAGTGTCGTGTCTGCCAGATTTCAGTGATGAGCAGCGAATTGCTTTTAAAGTGGGCATTATGCCAGTTCAGCAGCACAATGGAAAACCAATCTTCCACCATTCTACTTTTGATGCTGTTATTGTAGCATTTTAGATAACTGCTGCCACAAAAAAAGATGTGCTCAATTGCTACCAGTTAGTCAAGTTAAATCCAGAGTAGCATTAAAATTACTCTGAAAACTGTTTGTCAGAGGTCATGTGTTGTCTGTGGCTACAGCGCATAGGATAGATGTTCTGTGCTGTGTGGGGTTTTTTCTTTTTGCGTTGTTATTATTACTGTGACTGACCAGCTCTCTAAATAGCCCTTCACTACCTGTTTACTTATTGTCTTCACCTCACTGCTGAAAATATGTGTCGAACAGAAATGTTGAAAAGTTTCTCTAAAGTGCTGGAAATAGCAGGGGAATGAGTTGTTCAGGGTGCTACAGTTTGTACGGTGTGAAAGAAAAAAAAAAGAAAAAAGAGGGGTAGAGCAAGAACATAATTCTCTGGTTTCTGTAGCAAGATTACTGTTTTCATCTTTTTATCTTCACTTTTCAACCACTGAGTTCACTTTTCTATTTTTTTTTTAATAGCACAAACGGAATTTATCTGCTTTCTCGCTCTCTTCCCCTTCAACTCCTCCTCTTCCTCTTTATTCCTCTGGCTTTGCTCGTGAATGAAAGGGTCCGTTACTCCCGCTGCAGGACAGATGGCAGTTGTGAAGCTGGGATTATAGCACTAGGTGACTTTTAAATCAGTTGTTTTCCAATAAAACACAAACAGGAAGATTATTTATGGGTGGTGGGAATTAAAAGAGCAAGGATATTTCACTCGCCTCTGGCCGAGTCTTTTTTTTCATGAATAATACAATACCCATGCAGCCTGAATACTTGTTTCACTTGCTTGCACCCCTGAAAAATGTATGTTATGCTGTGTTATGTTCTGGTCATTTTTAACAGGGAAGCAGCCTTCTGCATCTGTCACTAGGTAGCCACTGTGGAGTGTAGGACTGCAGATTGCAGCCCCCGGCAACTCTTGTGGGACAGTGAAAGGGCTGATTCAGCTGTGAATTTCAGCCTTGCACTTAGGCATCTAAATTAACACACACAGCTTTCAAAGGACATAATATTTGTAGCCTGGTAAGCGTGGTAGCCCTGCAGTGGTCCATGGTGAAGGTGAGAAAATGTATTTAGGCATTAGGTGGGCAACCCTGGTGGTACATCTTTGAAATTCTTCCCCTTGATCCACAAGTTGTTCTTTTTCTGTGGGACAGGAGTGGTGTCTGTCTCATGGTAACACCTTCTGCTAGAATTTGCTAATATTTATGAAGTTCTTTAAAATCTCCCAATAGGTGGCAGTGTGGAAGTGCACACTTGTCACAATTAGGCGTTTTTAGCGTCCCTTCTTCAAGATGGGCATTTCCCTACTGGTTTGGTGGCATTTTAGCCATTGAGGGTTTGCTGCTTTAAAAGTAGAAATGTTGTGGACTCTTAGATTTTTCTGTCAAGGGAGCCTCTTGGTGGTGCAAATGGGTCACAGTTGTTGTTGCTGCTAAGACTAACACCTGTGAGTCAGGGGAACTGTTCTGTCCAGTGGTTTTTTTTGTCAGAGCTGTGTCCATGCTGGGTAAATACCTCGTGAAAGAGAATACCTTTGAATGATTGTTATGGAAACTGAATGACTGGGAAAGTGAAGGAGGGTGCTTGTCCCTGGAGTTCAGGGGAAAAAAAAGCAGGACCATCTCCCTCAGGGAAGTAAAACTGTGTCCACCAGACAACATGATTGAAAAGTTAAAGTGCAAAGCACCTAAGTGATACAGACATACACACCATTTATTATGTAGGTAACCTTAATAATAGTGATTTAAAAAGCAAGGTGAGCACTAGATGAGTTCTCAAGATAAAAATGGAATGTAACTCCATGAGAAACACTTAGTACTTAAAGTAATTATAATTATATCTACATTTAAAATATCCCCTTTTTGTCTTTTGGTTTTGTTTTTCTTTTTCCTTTTTAAAGTAGAATTTCAGTTTTGCAGGGGTTATTGCACAAGTTTCCTTGTTTTCTGATTACACATCAACAGAACTGTCTACCAGGAAACTTGCAGGATTCAGCTACATGCATTTGCATAGTCTCTGTATGTCAATGATTCCTCAGAAAGACCTGTAGAAATTGTGTCCACTAAAGTCAAGTCTTACATGTAGCTAGTGCAGAAAACCAGTGAGATGAATTAAGAACAGAAGGAAACAGAAACCTCTGGAATTTGGCCACAATGTATTTCTGCATTAAATATTTTTGCTGATGGGAGAGAAACTTGAATCCATTGGGGTGGTTTTTTATAGTTATTTATACACATGGCACAAAGTTTTTCTCTCTTCTTGGCCTATATTTTGAAGATACAACATGGAAAATTGTCACATGCACTTGGTTAAGTGCTGTGGAATTCCTCACTAAAGAGCCACCTACAGGAAACAATACAGGGAGCATACTCAGTGCAGCAATTTCAAAGCTAATATCTTTTGCAGCCAAGGAAGAGGGAGGGAACTGACTTTTGAATGGAACAAAAAAAACCCTCTTATTTTTGCAGATCTCAATCTTATTATTTGGTTTCCCAGAAAATACTTAACATAAGGCAAGCTTTCTAGGAAGAAAATATGAAAGTAAGGATTGAGATGCCTACAAAGTGCTTAAAAAGTATTAAAACAAAATGGCGTTTTAGGCTGTGAAGTCAGCTGTTTGTTTTTTTAAGAAGGAAAATTAATTGGGGTGACTATTAGGGCTCCTTGAGGAGAAAACATTAAGTTGAACTGAACACAGTTTAAATAAGGACTAGTTAAGCTGGAGCTTGACCCTCATCCACTTCTTTTCTTTTCAGTTTGAGTGGAACACCAAAGAATAGCTTATAACAAGACACTGGCTTTATATTGAAGACAACCATTTATAAGTATATACTAATGTTGTCACCTTTGAATTTTCAGCCTTAAGTGTATGTACTCTTAGTAATATTAATGGAGTAATTTGAAATTTTGAAAGCACGTGCTTTTCAGTATAAGTGATCCATATGGACTGGTCTGCAAGAAGTCCCAGATTACAATTCTCTGACAAATTGCTTCTCTGCTCAGTCATTTTTGTCTTAGTGCCCAAGATCGAACCCTTCAGAGCAGGCAACAAAACGTACAGAATGGTTTTCAGAGCCTCTCTAAGAACTCCTTTTCTATGAAGAAGCCTACATATTGTTCTGAAAGTATTGCAAGCATTTCAACTTTTTCCCATTTCACTTTCTTTATCTCTGTTTTTTTCATTTAAGTTCTTCAATTTCAAAGTTGAAAAACTCTATTAAATCCAAGTTAAACTGTAAATCTGAGAGCTAGGCAACTTAAAAATGAGGAAAGCCAAGACTGAAGTTA
>VWZT01005510.1:181033-189016 GCA_013397055.1 Pachycephala philippinensis
TGGGGTGCTGAATTTTACAGAGACATCCAGAAGTTCAGACTGTGTTTTGTGAAGGGAAGGATGGGGCAGTTATGTTGGGAGGTGGAAGGAGGGATTACCTGCATGCTTGGTGGTATGATTCTGTAACAGTTACCAGATTCAGTGATTTACTAACTTTAGAAAATACAGTACCTGAATGTTAATTGCATACAGTCAGAGGCACATCTTCTTTATTTATTTCTATTAAAATAATTGCATTTTTAATTTTTATATTTGTTTTGATAGTGTTTTTTGTATGTTCTGCACGTGTATAAATATATCTCATTATATATGGCAATGTATACATTCTGCAGCAGTGGTCATCTTAAAAGATTGCTGATTGCCACTGAACTTGGATGTTACTAAAACAATGATGGGGTGATAATGGGTATAGAACTACTTCAGAACGTGACTGAGTACTGAAAGGCAGTTTCAGTCAGTTTGTATAGCTTAGTTTTCAGAAGGCGTTAGGCATGTTATTGATTAAATTCTCATTTAGGAAGAAAGTAGGAGCTTTTATATGCACCTCTAAGTTGGATGATGTGGTAACTCAAAGGTATTGACTAGCTGTGTGATATACGACGGTCACAGTTGTCTTTTACTCAGAGGAGCACAGAGTGATGCTGGTTGTCATTCTTACTCTGCTGTGTGGCAGCGTAAATAGTCCCCTTTCTAACCAACCTGGTGGGAAAAGTCAATATCCCATCAGCAAAGGAGGTAAACACATCAGGAGCTGTGTCCTCTCTCATCTTCCCCTGCTCTGTATTACTACAGTTCTTTAAATCTCTTCTCCCCAGTCATCAGATGCACTTGTGTCATTCAAATGCATGGTGCTGCAGACACAGCCCTGCCTGCTTCTCCTCCTGGAGCTCCCGGCTCCCATTCTCTTATAATTGAAACTTAAAATTGGCCTCATTACTTCAACGAGGCCCCTCATATTTCTCCTTTTTTTTCAGTCCACCCTTTCCTGCCTGCCTCTACGAGGGTAATTGCATCTAAGAAATGCTTGAAGCATACTGTCAGAAAGGTTATTGCGTATAATTGGAGTTTAGATTTAATGTTGGGGGGAGCTGGGAGCTCTGTTAGTGGGATGGCTGGAGCCCTGAAGCCTGAACTGGAACTGTACACTGGCCTGTATTTCTGTTCTCTACTTTCAGCCCTGGTTTATTGTTTGCCTCGATGTTCTAATGATTAATGTGCCTTCTTGCTCTGTTCCCGTGTGCCAGCTGTTCGCATTGGTGTATTTTACCTTGGTCCCTCCTGAGCTCCAGGAAGCTTTAAACTATTTTGGCCTAGTTTTGAGGTACAAAGATGGTATTTTCCACAGTTCCTTGGTATAAAGGGCATGGTTTGATTAACATGAGCAATTGCAAGTGAACCCACTTACTTAAAAATACATAAACAAGTTAGAGCTCAATTTGTGGCAAAGTGGGATTGGTGTTTTTATAGATGTGGTTAAGACAATTTTCAAGGTTTGTTTAATTTAACCCTATATTTAAATATTTTCAGGATCGTTAAATGTGTTTATGCCATAGTGACTTCAACCTGTTAAGGAACAGATCCACGTAATCAAAGTTTTTATTGTACTGGAGGTGTAGTTTAAGGAAAATTCAGTTCTGCTAATAGACTTTAAGTCATTACTGTCTGAGTAACAGTAAAAATATGGTATTTTCAACTAGGCATCTTCCTCTGCTTACTGCCCAGACACAAAACTGAATATGACAGCACAATACATAACTTTTTCACAACAATGCATGAAAGGTGCTTATCAAAGTGCTTTTAATCAGTGTATTCAATTACTCAGTCTGGCATCCCTAATTTAAATTTTAGTTTAATTTTTAAAGGGTTGATAGCTACATGCAAAACAGTTGAGTTCAGTGGAACTTTGTGAATAACATGGAAAACCTAAGCAGGTGGCAATTGCTCAGTAAGACATTGCTGTTTGTATTGTATCCAGCGCTAGTCTGCTGAGCTCATACTACAACATCTGAGGCTCTGCAGAAATATTTGTAAATCCTCAGGGAGGAGAAATTCACAAACCTCAAACTGTAATAGCTCTTTCTGTCACCATGCCTCCCATCCCTGCCATCTTCTCATGTAGCAGTCCTTGACTTGGCTGCTGAGATGAAGTTGTGTCTGATGGGACACCTTCATCTCTGTCACATCACAGAGGTGAATCATCACAAAAATGAGTCATTTCATCCCTTATACAGAGAGACTCAAAAAACCCAGTATGTCCCTCTCCCCCAAAACCTTTTCAGACAACTGTTTTTTCATCTTAACTTGTGCTGCATAGTAAAAGCTGTTTGAGAGGGGATGGAGGCTCCTCTGTTATGTTTGAAAGACAAGGAGAGCCATGAAGTTGTCAGGGAGAAATGAAGCAACAGCTTTCAGGCAAAGCTGTTGAGAATAGAATGATGGTGTTGGTTGCTCACAAGACACAAGCTTTACCCTGCTCCTCAATGGCTTGAAATCTTGACCTGTAAGTACCGATGCTGTGCTCTCCCTAGTTCTGCTGGAGCTGGAGTCCCTCCAGTCTGAAAGCAGGGAAGCTGCCTGGGAGAGCACCTTGTTTCACCATGTGTGTGCTATCCAGTGTTCCAAGGTGTAACTGCAGGAACAGGCTGCTGGGTAGGAGCTGGTGTTTCTAGTATGTGGAGTCGGTTGGGAAGTAGGAGCACAACTGTACCAGATCTGCATCCACTTGGCATTGCTGTATAATAGAATAGTGGAATATTTTGCTCTGTTATTCTTTGTCCACAGCTTTTGTAAAGGAAAAGCAGGACAATCACCCCAAAAAAATCACTTGGGATTTTTTTTTTTTAATGGCATAAAATTTAACAAAAAAAACCCCAGCAGAAATAGAACAGTGTGGTCTTTGCTGCTGAAATATGTGCAGACTCATGCACATGCACATGACCTTGCAGACACATAAAGGTACAGGTGAGTAAATGTCCTCCAGACATCTCTTCATCAAGCATTTGGGAGCCTCTTCATTCATGGGTCAGGTGAACCTGACATCTCCTGGTTGAGATACTGGGCATCTTCTCTCCATTTTAGGGTAAAGTAGCATGGAATTCCCCTTGTTTGTGCTACATCCTTTTTCCTTCCAATGCCTCTGTAGTGCCGAGGATCGCGATTCCCATCCTGCACATAAGGTGCATGTGAGAACGCAAAACACACAAGGTGTAAGTCTGTCCCAGGTTGTGCCAGTGGCAGCATTAACAGCAGGGACAAGGGACATGAATTGGACATGAATTGTGGTCTTCTTCACTTCCGAAGCCACCCTGGGGCAGAATCTCTCCCTGCTTCCAACCCCTGGGAACTCTGGATAGTTCTCACTAAGTTAAGGCACCTGCCCATTTTAAATTTGATCCTTTCAGAGCCAGCCCAGCTATTGCTTATTTTCTCTGCTGTGATTCAGTGAACCCCCATTTCACTCCAATTAGGTGACAAAACTGGACCAGGGGTGGTTCTTGCCAGTTTTGCCGCTGCACCCACTCTGGTGGGCTGAGGGAGCTTCAGCCTTGGCTCCATGGCCAAGGTTCACCATGGCTCCTCACCAGCTCATGCAGGAAAGGCAGGGAGTGCAGCAGAACTTGGGAGAGCTTGCCACAAATGTGCTCTTTGCTAACTATGACATTCACCTCGTTTTAAAATATCGTGATTCACAGCCTAATGAATGCAAAAATCCTGTCTTTTTGTGGTCATTTAATCCCTCTCTGTTTTTTGGGTTTTTCCTCTTTGTTCTTCTAGAGTATTTGAAGAAGAAGCTAGCCAGGAGGGAAGTCTCTGAGGCCTACAAAAGACTGAAGAGCACCGTAGACAAATGCCTGTCCATGAGTGGCTACTCAGAAGTGAACCTTGGCAAACTCTTCACCGTCAGTATAGGAAGATCTGTGGGAGCGTCCAATAATGAAAGACAGTGATTGATTAAAAATGGAGGGAGCCTAGTCCCTTGTTTATCAGTAATGATCTCTTCAGCAATACTCTCTTTCAGTATGTACAATGATGTTTTAATAATCTTGTCTCTTTGGAGGAGGAAAAATGGAAGATGAAAACAGGATGTATGATTCTCGTAGACATGAAGTATTCAAGGTGTTTTTATCTTCCTTTCTTTTCTTCATTGAGAAACCAGGGTTATTAAAATATGGAGTAGTTGATTTTTGCAATGTATTTTGTTGTGTATTTAGACCTATGAGGGAAAAGGGGGTGGGGGAATTGCTGCTTTAATTGGATAATTCCCAGTGAGAGTTGCTGGAATGTAAGTGATCCTAGACTTTGCTCCAGGGTATTTACTAGAGGTGCTCTCAGGAAGAGAGGTTAGTAGAGGTCTCAGTAGGAGCACTAATGTTTTGCCTTTTCACGGTTTATCTTCTTCCTGATCATAAACATGCCAATTAAAAACAATACTAAACCTAAATGCATTTAAATGTCCTATTACCTTCTGAACAGAGGTAGGGACGCTTTACTTTGAAATTCATTAAAGAACGACTGAAACCTGGAGGTGCCAAAAATAGGGGCCATCTTTTTATTAGGAGTCTTTCCAAGCATCTTTAAGCATAGTGTTTTGCCATGTTGAAAATTCCTGTGTGGATGTAAAGACATGCACAAAACCCTTTTCACACATAGAGAGGATATAAATGTGTTTCATTTCTTTCCATGCAAAGTATTTGAAAGTAAGCAGTCGATAAGGAGAAATATTTTTGCGATGGCATTGTTACCAATAACAGGGGAATGGAAAGCAGTAAATCATAGTTACTGTTCTGTAATAATTACTCTGTTGGAGGTTTTACAGTTTTTACAAACGAATTGTATTTTTCATTTACTTCTAATAAAATGACAAGCAGGTAAGACGAGAATAAATTTGGGTACATGCTTTTGTACACAAAATATTGTTGTACTCATGTTCACTGTTAAGTTTGCAATGTGATATATTAATGTAAGGTTACAAAAATTTACTTTTAAACAGTATAAAATGTAAAGTTTTTTCACACTTGATGGAAAAAAATAAAGTTTTCTAGTAAAAGAGAATTTGAGTCTATGATCTGATGGTTGAAAATAGTCCATGCTAGGTCGTATTGCTGTGGACTTTTCCTGGTCTTACAGAATTGCTTGTGTGTCTGTTTTTAGGATGAACAGCCAGTAACAAAGGGAGCTTGAAGAAAAAGTAAGAGCATCAGCATGAACATGTTGGGCACTGTAAGGATACATGTGTCTGTTAGTGTTAAGAGTGTTTTATGACATTCATTTGTCCCTAAAGTGGTATTTGGAAGAGACTGTGTGTCAGTATGGGTAGTGTCAGTTTGAATATGCCTGATACACAGTCATTTTCCTAGCAACTTTTGGAGCTAAATCCTTTCATTTCTGCTCACATGGAATCACTACATTGAGAAATGGAACCTGCTCAGTCTCTGGTGTCGTGCAGATGTTGTCCCACCCTGGTGAGCTGTCGATCCTTCCCAATGTGTTTAGTTGGGTTAGTACTGTAAAACAGACTTTATTTAGAGTCTTCTCTTGGAAGGAAGGTGTTGCTGCCAAGATGACATACTGAAGTTGCAGGACTTCAAAAGATCCTGGTTTCTTGTAATTTCACACAGGGATTTTTAGGTTTTTTTGTGTCTGGCCCAATTAGGGTTATGAAGATAGTACTGAAATCAACTGGATAGAATGCCTTAGGAAAGTGAAAAGTGTGACCTTCTCCTCCAAACATTAGGTATACAAATAAAATGGATAGATATGGCATAACCTGACCCTGTGGCACTTGTATGTATCTGTATAATTACAGCTGAAGAGCCTGTTAATTTGCAAGTTTAGGGATGTTTAGATTAAATGAGAGTGTTGTGGAATGACTGTGTAGGGTGCGGCAGCACGGAGTGGCCCTGTGAGGGGCTGTTCCCCCCACACACCGAGGCGGAGGAGCCGTGAGTGGCACAGCCCCGGAGCCCCCGCCACCCTGGCCAGCCACAGGCCGGCGTGGTAGGGGATGGGAAATGAGGGCTTTTACCCCGAATGGAGGCTTTTTTGATTCCTCTCAGCAAAGCTGGTCAGATCAGAGCTGAAGTCTTGGCAAGGAGTAAACCGGATTTTTTTTCCCCTCCCCTCTCTCTCTCTAATCAGCTCTGGGCACTGTGCCTCGTCTTGGCCCCGCAGAAAGGCTGGGAAACGCAAAATCATCTTTATAGCATTTAATATTAAATGGAGCTGGTAAATGCTGCGCTGTAAATAATTTGGGAAACACTGAAGTTCGGAGGTTTGTGTTCTGAGGCTGGTCTGGCCTGAATCGCCTTCCCTTCCTTTCCCTCCTCGTATCCCCCTCCCCCACCCCGTGCTGTTAAAATTAAGGTTTGTGTTTATTTGTATTTATTTGCAGTTGGGGAAGAGGAGTGTTGATATGTGGAGCCGGTGGCCAGGTTTCGCTGATGACATATGCGATATGAAAAACAATTCCCATCCGCAAACACGGTTGCTGCTGTGCCAAAATCCCTCTTTTCGCCGCCAAAGGCAGTTTTCTAAGGCCAAAGCGGAGCACATCTTCCCCTTCGAATTCATCCCCGTCTTCTGCAGAGCACCTTAAATGTGCCTTAATTGAATAGTTCTCCCGCACCCTCCTTATAGCAGTTTAATAGATTAACTCATCTGTGCCAGCTTCAAATTTCAGATTAAAATTCCTTCATCCCGAAGGCAGCATTATCAGGTTGTTGGAGGCTGTTTTCAAACCTTGGTTTTGAATAGCAGCGGCTCTGCATTAATTTAACCACTAAGCTAATAAGTAGGTTTCGTTTTGTTATGCTAAGCTTTATTGCTTTTCTTTTGATCAGAATGGTGTTGTTGAGCAAAGCAGCAGACAAGGCATTCTTTGATGAGGGAATTAGCGCTCTATTCTTCCTCTATTATTCATAGCACAGTGGAATATGTAAGTACCTGAGGGTGTCAAAGGAGAGCAGGCTCTATTGCAAAGTGTTCGCCTTGTTTCTCTCAATAGCTGACTATGAGATGATAAACCGCTTAATACACTGCACTAATTGGATGAGAGCAAAAAGAGATGGGAATTAAGGCACGGCGAAAGGAGAAAGTGCTACCAGCCTTCATTCACTCTTTCACCACTTTAACAGCACCAAAGGAGGCACAAGCTTTCTATAAGCAGACTAGGGGTTTTGTGCGGAGATAAAATGAACCTGTTAGTGGATTCAGGTAATACACTAATTATTGCACAGTATAAATACCACTACTGGTTTTATAACACGGAGGTAAACTTCTTTTGAGAAGGTTATAGGATTGCTTGGCAGCAGTATAGATCCTAATAAGGGACCAGAGTAATAACCCCCTGGATTAACAAAATTGCTGCTTGCAGAAGTATGATTCGGGCTTTTACGAAGATTTCAGCAGAATGAATAAAAATGACTGAATGACATTTCTTAATGCCTAATGGCTTGATAATGATTCCCTTTTCTTTAAGGCAAAAATGTATATTTCAGGCTGCACTGTTAATAACGTCCGGGGAACAAGCCTTATTTTTCCCATAATTTTTTTTTCGCGCCTATGGTGGGTTTTTAGAACTCAGAAATACGGCTGGGAGCGGGCGGGATTGGGGGTGTGGGATGTGAAATGCCGCGGGTGGAGGGGGGAGTTGCGGGGAAGGGTCGCAGCGGGCTCCCACGCGCGATGCTCGCTCCAGCGGCGCTTCCCGGCCGGTGGCTCCCGGAGCCGGGGCTGCCCCGCGGAGCCGCCCGCCGGGCAGGGCCGGGCCGGGTCGGGCCCCCTGGGTGTGCCCATGGGCTCTTCTCCGGCCGCTGCCCGCCGTTGTGGAGCGCTGCCGAGATTAGACCAAATCACCCCAAAAAAGTCCCCCACACTCCAGCGCTCGGACGGCCCGTCCGGCCCCACGGCCGCTGCCCTCGGGGACCGGGGCTCGGTCGGGAGGGACCGGGAGTCATCACAGCCGGGGAGGGAGGCCGGGGGGCT
>VWZT01005510.1:197749-222061 GCA_013397055.1 Pachycephala philippinensis
GCCCGACCCAGCCGAGTGCGGGAGCCGGGAAGAGCTTCCCCCGGGCAGGGCAGGGCGCGCAGCCTGCTGCGGTGCTGTCCGGCAGCCCCCTCCCCGCCCTGGCAGCCTCCGCCTTTCTCCCTACACACATCTCCCCTTCGCCGGCGCTTTCCACACCACTTCGGGGCCGGAGGACCTCTGACGGGTTTTTATGCTCCCTCCTTTCCCTTCCCTGTTGGGCGGTCGCAAGTCCAGGCTCCCTGTCTGGTCAGTTTGGGCACAATTTTGATGGGCACGGTACAGCTGTCTGTCCTCCGCTCTCATGTGCGCTCCTGATCCTGGATTCCCTCAAGCACAAACACGTCGGAGAAACTGCTCCCGGTCACCACAAATAACCCGTCCGCTCGCTCGGGTGATGGCCAGCCCCGAGCAGCGAAGCGGAGACAGCCCCGATTTCCCTGCTCATGCCACAATTCCCGTGCGGAACTGACGTCTCCTAATTAACCAGAGAGAATTAAGAGAAAAGAAAAGCAAGTGCGTGCGTGTGTCCGTGTTGGCGTGGGCAGAACGCCGCTCTGGCTGTGTCCACGCCCGTGTGCGCACACGCACGCACTTCCAAGCTCTAAAGGTGCGTGTCCGTCCGTGCCGCGCGGGGACAAACGTTACACCCAGAGTCGTCCCCTCCCTGGGAACGGGGCCCCCTGCCCCTCATTCATCCCTCCTCGTTTCCCCCTGATCCGCAGGCCGGGCGATGCCAGCGGGAAGCGCCCCGACGTGCGCGGCCGGCGGGCCCCGCGATCCACAGCGGGGCGGCCCCAGCCCGGCCGGGCTTTGCAGGGTGCTCCTGGGCCGGGTACGCACAGCTGTCGTTTGCCATCGGTGCTCAGCTCTAGGGAGCTTTTGCCAGCCCCGGCACGAATGGCAATTAATTCATTAACCCAGTAACTAAAAAAGATCCACCCCAAATCCCAAACCAAGCAACAAACAACAAAAAAAAAAAAGACAGGAAGACCCAGGGATGCCCTTGGCGAAGCTCGGCGAGCAGAGGGACTGCTGGCTTTTGCTCTCGCCCTGGTCGTGCCGGGCGGCTCCACCGGGGCTTCCCCACCGGGCTTCCCTTCCGGACTTGCCCGGGAGAAGCTGCGCGGAGCCGCGGGCACGACCGGGCCGGGAGGGGCGCTCCGGCAGCCGGGATGGCCGGCCCGCATCTGCCTTCGCTTCGCTGTCGCTCCGGGTGTCGGCCAAGCCGGTGCGGGAGAGCCGCGACACTACGACTGGCAAAGCAGGGACGGGCAGAGGTGCCCGAGATGGGGGGACCCGAACCCGCCGGGGCACAGGCGACAGCCGGAGGGCACGGGGGACCTTCGGCGCGGCATCCGGGAGGACTTCAGCAGCGCCGAGACCCTCCGGTGGCTGCCGGCGGTGCGAGCCGGGGCTGCGGCAGGCGGGAGCTGGAGGCTGTCGGGGACGGGCGGAGCGCAGGGAACCCTGCTGCGGCCTTTCAGCCGTCTGCAACTTGTTTTCACTCCTCTTCCGCGCCGGTCCCTCGCCCTTCTGTGCCCGGGTCTGGCCCTGCCGGGGGGAGCGCGGCCCCGGCCGGCCCGGGGCGCGGGGCGGGCCCGCAGTACTCCCGTTCTCAGGCAAAAATGCTTTGCGATGCGAGCTCGCCTCTGCCAAGTCACTTTGTTGTTTTATTTATTTTTTTAAACAAACTTTTAGTCATTTATGGTCTCTCCCTCGCCTTCTTTTCTTCCCTTCCCCCTGCAACCTGCTAATTTAACACTGGAGCGCGTTATTGCAGTGTTACAGGGAGAGAACGAGAGAGAGAAAACAACAATACTGCAATGATCCAAATGATACAGTAGAATTATAGCAATTATAGTTCTGCTCGGAGAAGAAAACCTTGCTGAGCTCAGCCAAACAAACTGATACCTTGTACGGATAACGAGCCCGGGGACTGACAGCCGGTGCTGAGAGAGGCAGGAGGGCACAAACGGAAATGTTTGCCTCTTTTCACTCCAGCCAGCCCACATTAACACCCTCGACTGCCGCAGCCAGAACAATATCCGCTCCGGCTCCGGGCACCCGGGGCCTCCGCGATGAGTTTCTCCCCAGGGACCGGCCTCCGCACCTACCTGCGCCCGGCTCCGCTCGGGCCCCGCCGGGAAGGAGCGGCCGGAGCGCTGACGGTGCCGGGACCGGCGCTGCCGGCCACCCGCCCTCTCTGCAAACCACCCATTCCCACTGCAGGGGCGAGGGCGCTGCGCCCCGGCGCTCTCTGCCTTGGGACCCTCCGGCCGGGCCCGGGGTGCCCCTCGCCGTCTCCCCCTCGCGAGGGCGGCCGTGGCGGGGGGGNNNCCGCTTCGCTTGGAAGCGCGGGACAGACCCGCCGCTCTCCGCGCTGCTCCGCCTGGCCGCGCAGCGGGGCAGACCGGCCGCGGCTGCTGTGGGACCACCGCCCGACGGCTGCCCGTGGCGGCTACAGCACCAGCACACACCCTTCTCCCGGACCTGCCCAGGTGGCCCGGGGACCGTGTTTGCGATGGGGTTTGAGCTTGTTACTGTTTTTCCCTGTTCATCTTCCTCTCGCGTTACACAGAGCCCCGTCGTTCGGACCGTTCCCCCCCGAAACCATCTTTGCAAGGAGATGTGGCTACAAAATGGCAGTTCGCTGTCAGGCTTGGGGAAAGGTGTTTGATCTTAGGGCGGAGACAGGGGTAAGCTCTGTTTCAGACGTTGCGATTGGAAATGTGCAAGATTGGGGTGAGAGATTGTGTTCACCTTGCAGGGAACAGCGTCTGCCTTGGCTGGAGAAGACCTGCCCTCACTGCGGTGGCCACCGGCGACACAAGTTTGTCGCCCACCGACTGAGCACACGGCAGCTTCCAGTCCGTGAGCACTTTGTACCCATCCCGTCCCCGACGCATCCCGCAACCCTCGTTACAGCTGCTGAAGTCGGGAACCCCGCCAGTGGGTTCCCACTCCCTGCCAGCCCTGCGCATGGGTGGAGCCGCAGCGGCGGACGCAGCCCATCCCCAGGCTTTTACACAAGCTGGTTGTTGGTTTTTTTTTACTTTCTTTGCAATGGAGAAGGAAACGATAACAACTACTTAAAATCCTGATTTATCACTATCCACTATAGATATCACTATTTGATTTATCACTGCCTAGTTTATGCGGGAAAAAAAGGTTTGTATAGAATCTGTCTGTAGGGAGGTATAGAAACTGCCTGCCCTCTCAGCTTTTCGCTGTAATTTCCTCCCCGTTCCTCGACGTGCTTGGTGCCCTGGCCCCATCCTCCCCCGGCTCTGTGCTGTGGGAGCCACAGCTCCTGGGTAACCCAGGGTCAGCCGCAGAGAACACCGGAGTCTGAAGCTACCCACACCCGAGCGCGCAGGAGAGTGGAACACGGGAGACCATTGGTCTTCAAGAGATGTGATTTAGTCGCATTCCTCCCCCCAACACAGCCCCCTCTCTCCCCCCCGCCAAGGGTTCAGGACTGTGGTCCTGTGAACAAAAGCAGTACAGCTGGGCATCAGGGAAGGCGGGATGCCTTGGTACCAGGTAGTGGAGACATGTCTGATGCCGTTTAGATGTGAAGAACTGGCACATGATTCCCCCTGTGAGCCTCATGGCGTTTTACCTCAATCCATATTCAAGATACATTTTTCAGCTTTATGGAGAGTACTGTTCTGAAACCTTTTCTGCGCACAGCCTTGACTTTGCACAGTTCAGTCCTGAGCTGTGGAGATGGGTGGAGATGGGCGGTTGCCCTTAACTGCAACCACCAGAACTACTCAATTCTTCTGCAAGAGTCTTGTAAAACACTTTAAAAATTTGGCTAGTACCCTACAGACAGTCATGGGGGATCACAGAACAGCTGCACATCCCCTATAGCCACGACTGGACAGCTGGGGGAGAACCAGCATCTCTTTGTGTCCTCTGGGGCTTTGACAAGTCACTGGTCACCTGCACACCCCTCAGGGTTCAATGGCTTAACAACCTTCTCATTTCAGGTAAGATAACTATCATCCCATCACTGCAGACTGACAGTTTAAACATTGGGTAATCCAAATCCAGCAGCAATCACTAGGGCGCACTGCACCAAAATCTCTGCAGAATGATGTTGGACTTCAGCACGTTTGAATTCACATCCAAGAGAAAAACTCATTTTGCAAGTATTGCTTTTTTTGGACTCGTATCACCATTTTTGCCAGTTTTCAGGCTATTCCCGTGGACATGAGGCTGCAGCAGCTGCCCACGGGGTGATTTGGGAGAGCCCTGTGCACCAGGTGTCAGTGCAGGGCACAGTTAGCTGGACTGTCTGGCGACTTGCAGTGCTGCTCTTTTCTGCCTGTGAAAGCAGCCCCAGCTTTTGTTGCTCACTTTGGTTTCAGTTCAAGCTCACGGAGTAATTTCAGTAATAATTGGCATCTGGACAGAGGTTTGACATCAGCAGTAGTGGTGACTCCAGAATAATTATTCATAAGCTTCAGATTTAGCCCATGTCTATGTGTAGGAAAAATCTGGGCCACATTCCATAGATGTAATTTTAAAAAAGTATTTTCTCAATTCTTTTTTATTCAGTTGTCATTATTTTTTAATTATTTAGTTTACTTTTCTGTTAACATATGTTTCACTACAGACAGAGGACAGCATTTAATTTAGGTGAACGTGTCTCATCTTTATTTATTTTCTGTTGTCTTCCCATATCTAGTAACCCAAAATTTCTCCTCTGGTCCATGCTCTAGAAGCATCCCCAGCTCATTTTTGGGTTTACCCTTTTTTGCATGGCCATGAGACAGAACAGGTCTGCAGTGATGTCTCTGAGAAATGCTGTCACCAACCATAATTCTCTTAGATTTAGTTACTGCATTTAACTTACTCCCTGAGCCTTGTCACCAAACCAGTACACCTGGAAATCATTTGGAAAAACAGAGCTGGGCACACAGCTTGGTGGTACAACCCCTAGACAGCCTGCTCTCCCTCCTGGAGGCCACGTGCCTTCCTCTTGTTTGTGCCTCAGGTTTGCCTTTGGGAACAGAGGTGTGTGTGTCCTTTGCTGGCATGCCACCTTCCCCAGGTAGCTGCCCTTTATTGGTACGTCACCGCTCACTATTTGGTTTGGTTTGGTTTTTGTTCCTAAGTGCTTGGCTTCATGAAATCCTGTCAGGACTGGCAGTTTGCTGGTTGAGACTGGGATGCCATCAATACTGTCTCTCTCTATTTTGCCAGTTTCCCATCCCATCCCATCCCATTGTCATCTTGGGTCCTTAGAGTTGCTCAAAGGCCTTTTATAGTCTTCTAGATTTACCCAGGAGCCTCCTGCCTTTCCCATTTTTCCCTCTCGCTACCATTTACATTTATGTCCGTTTCCCAGGATCTCAGCCTTCCCACACCTCCACAGGCTCTGGCTGTCCCTGCTGACTGCAGTGATGTTTCTGCAAGGAGGTGGATTTCCTAGCACAGTGTGGATTCAAATCAAGACCACTCCTTTTCTGGAAGACATATTTTGACCTAATGTAAATATTTTGTCTAAGTATAAGAAGAACCGCATGGAGCTCTGTGTCCTACAGCCCCTATGACTGCATCTTCCAAGAGGCTGAGTGATGGAGTGAAATATGGATCTTCTGACCCTAAAAAACGCATGGATAAAACCCCAAGTAGCTTTCTCGCAGTAAGCGTTAGAAACTCAGTGAAATTATAAATGCATTAAGGTGCAGTGGTCTAAAAAAATTAAAAAGATGATCATAGGCTTATTTAATGTTATATTTTCTGTGTTATTTTCTTTTGTATGTGCTGACTAGAACTGAGCAAAGGCTTCATAACAAATAATTTATTTGTCAAATGTATTATCTTCTCCCGCTCGTGGAATATCCATGAGCAAGAGCATTGTTTTCTCAAATGTATTTATCTAAAATGCTCCAGTGGCTCCTTTAAATGAATAACAGAAGGGCTTGCCTGCAAATGGTTCCCGTTGTTTAGCTGTACATGGGCAAATAAACCTCCTGGTATCGACTGCTTCGCCCGCCTGTTGCGCCAGCAACACCCCGGTTGTGCAAATAGGGTGTGAGCGTCTGTGTGTGTGAATGCAACAGCTGGGCTTCCTCAGCTCCTCCGTGGGCAGCCCTCGGCCCGGGCTTTCCGCAGGCACCCGGACCACTGAAACGCGATCGCTCAGCTCGCTGCAGAGGGGGGGTGAACGCAGCTGAAAAGCAAAGCCATTAAAAATTCAAATGAGCGTTCGATGAGCAAAGGACAATGTTGCACCCTCTTTGACTATCTCCGGTGTGACCTTCATGTGGTGCTGTGTTCTATTTCAGTAAATGCAGCCGCGCAGGGGCAGAGCAGGAATCAGAACGATCCGGGGAAGGGCATGAGTTGGAGCTGGTCTGGCATTTCATTGCTCAGGAGATGTTATCCATAAGATCGGAGTGTTTTTAATCCAGAAGCATGGCTGAAGTGAAATAGAATAATAGAGGGAAGAGAGAGCAATCTGTCTGTGAAGCTTGGTTGGACCATCCCACTCAACAAATCTAACCTTAAGACCATATTTATTATTACTGTTTTCTACATCTGTGGGCACCATTGCATCTGGCTGTCATCTAGGGGCACCACTATCTCATAAAGATTGAAAAAAAATGGTTTTGGTTAAGAAAAACCTGCATTTCACGGAAAGGAATGGGCATTTTTCCTGGGAACAGGCTGATGCTCGTGGACACATGGAGAAAATTCTTCAGTGGCTATCTGTCAGTGCTTCTCATAGGTTTTTTGGTGTTGGCCCCTTTGTATGGAGCATCCTTGCTATAAATCAAGGCTGAATGCTGCTCAGATAGCTAAAAGATCTATTCTGATATAGCATATGTGTTTATCTCTTTAATATTCTGCTTCTCCTTTAGTGCAAGATTCAGAGTACTCTGCCGTGCTCTGTAGGAAGGGGATGTGTTATAGATATAAACTGTTGTGTGAGTGCTGAGGTATGAATGAACCTGCTGTCTCCCAGGTTTACACCACTGGGAGCAACACGGAGCAGAGATCTCCCAAATTGCACGGAGGACAATCCATCGATAACACAGCAAAGCCTGTGGAGGTGAATAGATGGAAGAGTTTCTCCCAAGGTATCCAAATCAGGAAGATTTGATTAGTAAAGGAGATTTAAATGGGAAGACAAAAATGAGGAAAAGCTGATGTTCTGAAAAATAATTAAGAATGAAGATTCTTAAAAGTGTCTGTGCTAACACTAGTTATGCTCCCGAAGAACATGGATAGCTGGGGCCTTGGGTGTGCATGGCATTGTACAAAAGTATTAACTAGCTGGTAGGGAGCAGACTTCTTCCTTCCAAATTCAAATGGGGTTTTTCCTTCATGGAAAAAAATTCAATTTGCCTGTAAATTGGCTCAGCAATTCCAACAGCTGTAATTTGTTGAACTGCTGATTTGAAGTTTTCATTTCAAAAATAAAATAAAATAAAGGATTATTCCTTTTAAAATTTCCCCTTCATATACAATTCTTATAAACTTCTATAGACAGGTATTTCCATTCATATGCACGGATTATAAAATCTTGAAATCACTGGGTGTAAGTTATTATTTGGAATCAATGCACTTTCTTGTTTTTTTAGCTTTTTATCAAACCTCGAAAAAGACTTGTCACTTATAGAACTCACCTATTATTTCTATTCTTGAAATCTAAAAATAATATTATGGAGCCACAGAAAACTAATTTTAAACAAAAGGCGTTGGATTTAACTAAATTATTGTTCCTATTTTGTAACCCTAACTCATAACCTTTCATTCCTCCAGCCAATGGGGTTTTCTCATGAGTGAAAGCATATTTGTAGGATGGCCTTTGTGTTAAAAACCCGGGCAACTTATAAAGACTTTATCTGGACTCTCAGGTGAGTCAGGGGCTACTTGAGAAGCCTGGTTGCTTCCTTCAGCAGAGGATGTGCTATCATCTGTTCTGTATAGCAGTGCTGGGGAAAGTCTCAGTTTTCTTCCCTTTGAACAAGAGCTGGAAGGGATGGTTTGGTTTTATCCTATTTTGGGTTTTTTGTTTGTGTTCTAATATTATCAAAATGTCTGAGGGGCTTTGGATATCCATGGGGTTTCTAAAACTGGACATGGCTTTTGATTTTTAAAACTTTCTGTGCCAGAGGTTTTCTATGGACCCATCACTCAGAAGAAGAGCAGCACATATCTTCGTTCTCTGAATGCAAAGGTGAGAATAAATGGGCCATTATTTACACTTACTTTAATTCCTTATCCCATAAAAGGCCTCAATTTTTTATTTTTTTATGGGGGAACAAGGTTATAAAAATTCAGTGGATAAAGGAGTCTTCAAGACCTTCAAAACAGGTGGATTGTGACCTG
The DNA here is from genome assembly GCA_013397055.1 of Pachycephala philippinensis. Classification (NCBI taxonomy): domain Eukaryota; kingdom Metazoa; phylum Chordata; class Aves; order Passeriformes; genus Pachycephala; species Pachycephala philippinensis. The sequence continues at coordinate 206,102 of VWZT01005510.1, forward strand.
CAGGACTGCAGACAGAAAACTTTGTTGTTTTATTTTTTTCCTGCAGTACATAGCAGGAAGACAGACTGGTGATCAGGCAGGGAGCAGAACCAGACAAAAGGCGTTTCCCATGCTTTCTCCCGTTTTTCCAAAAGAGAACAAAAGGAACAGGTGTCCAGGGAGAACCATGAAGTGCTATGAAGAGGAAGAACATGAATACAACCGTAGGGACTTAGGAACCTTCCCATTTATAGGCTGACCACTGCAGTCTGGGTCCGAAGGTAACCTAATGAATTGGTGTGTAAGGATTATCACTTAGAGAAGTGAGGCCAGATCAAACCCAGTATGATTCAATGGAAACAAAGCTATGATTAGGTAGGAAAAAACAAATCAGGTGTTCACATTCTGGTTGAAAAAAGAATCCTTTTTCTGTCACTGAGAACTCTATGACTTATCTAAAAACTATGCAAAACTCAATATGCTTCATAACCTGTGACCTCTTCAGGAACGCCTATATGATGTAGGGTGCCAACTCTTGTTTTCATCAGTGCTTTTAGGGAACCAAATCCCTGTGGATATCAGCAGAATCTGGTGGCTGTGACTTTGGACACAGAATGGACTTTGCTGTATCTTCTGGGCATGTTTATTCTGTGTGTTTAAGAATAAATTTGGGTTGATTCAGACGGTCCAGGAACATGTCCCCAGAGACTTTTCCTTAGCCAGCCATTCTCTCTGGGGTCTCCTTGGAAGAAAAGCATAATGGATACCTTCCAAAGTATCAGTATCTTTATAGGAGAGCTCAAATACAGTAAATATCATCATAAATTCTTACTATACTTATGGCAAAAAGCTGATCTCTCTAAGTTTCTATTTAGATTTTGAGGTTCTCATGTATTTCATATCCCCTGAAACGTGTTTTCCCTACCTGCTGTTTTCAGACCAACAAATTCACAGTTAGAGACCCTCAGCTGCACCACAAGGCCCTTATTCTTTCACAGCTTCCCAGTGAAATCCTTGGGTTCCTGATGGGGGAAGGACCCCGGGCTCTGTCCCTGTGGCATCAACCAGCATTGAGTTGGAAGTCAGTGGCTTTGAGCTGCACAGGTTAATAAGAAGTCACAGCAGCTCCCACAGCCCTTTGCAAAATGGTTGGATGGAAATTATTCTGGAAAAAAGGTGTGTTGCCCGTACTTGGTAACCTTGCCATATGCTCACTGCATGTTCAAGGAATCATCTGGATGGCTTCTGGCTCAGGTTAAAAACTGCTTAGTGTGGCTCATATGTGTTAAGCAAATTAGTTGCATGGAGACATGGAGACCTTGGTCAAAGACTGTGCAAGAAAGAATTTATCCCAGAGAAGTCAAAGCTGATGACAACTGTAGCAACTCTTCCTGAAGAGCCAGCTGGTCCATGGAGTATCAAAACATGCTGACAACAAATCTCCAAAAGCAGCATTTCTGTTCGAAGGCGGTGCATTGCACCAGAAGGGCACAAAATGCGGCAGCGATGACATCCTCTCCTCACATCACTGTCACCACTGCACATCAGCACAGCCCCGTGTCACAGCTCGGAGGGAGCTCCAGGGTGGCATTCAATTTAAGCTTCACATCTATTGGCTTTCTTCTCAGCCCCTTGTGAGCATCATTTACTTCAGATACCAGATCTACTAATGATTTTTTTTTTCCCTCCCCCTTGCTCACACTTTAATTGCAGGGTGTATGTAATACCCTTAGGAATAGCTATTGCCACCTGTATTATTATTTATGCTGTGAAAACGAAGCTTGTGGCAATATATTTATTAACATGGTGCCCTGGAATCACATGAGTTAACAGCTTAATCCTGTGATTGTAAACACTTTTCTCGACATGTTCAAGCACCATCCATGTTTTTTAACTTAGCATTGGGAAACTGTGAGCATGAGCAGGTCATAATTTTTTGAGAAAATCTACGCTTTACTGAAAGAAAAAAAATGAATCTCGTAACAAAAAAGTGATTTATCCATCTAATAGTGCCTGCCTTACTAAGCAATAATGCCTTTTGCAAAAGAAAGAGTTAAACAAAACATTTATGCAGTATAAACTTTGCTCCTTAGCATTAAAATGCACTTTATTCATACTGTAGATTTCTCTTCCAGCCACGGCTATTGTTTGTCACTAACAGCTAGCTTTTGTGAAGTTAATAAATGTGCATAATAAGGACATAAAGGTATGGAGAAGTAATACTGTAATCCTTTTGTTTGGATAATCAGTCTAATGTATGCAAATTAAACCTTATTAGTACTAGGGTTTTGTGTCTGCTTATCAAAATGTGCCATTTTCATGAAAATTGGAAGTCCATTATATAAAGTTATTATTAACAATCATTTAGGAATTATATACGGTATGCAAATTAAAGTTGATTACAACTAATTAAGGGCTTTCTTTGTTATTTGACCTTGTCTGCTTTTTATGTAAATATGTTTCTTTTGGTCTGGCATATTTTTAGACTCAGAAAAGTATATTAAGACAAGTTACATTATGTATTTTTAATATATTTTTGTATTGCATAGAAACCCCCTTGCTATTGTTTAAGAGCCTGGTTTCACTCTGGGCTGTTCTGAGTGACGATATGCAGACATGTGTGCCTTGCAGTTTTAGGATGGCTCTGTGAGATGGACCAGGAGTGGAATTGTAGGAACACACTCCCAAGACCCTCAGTGGTTTAGGGAAAAATGGAGGGAAAAAAAAAGAAGAAAAAAAAAGAAAAAAAAAATCCCCTGTGAAATATAAACAGCCTTCATGCCAGAGTAGCCTTTGTTCCACCAGTTATCGAACTGGATAAGCCTTAGTTTAGTGGCTCCAGACACAGCGAAGTAATAAATGATTGGTCCCTACTTGCAAGGTACATCGCAGAACTTAATCGCTTGCTCGCTTCCCCATGACCACTGATCTCAGGATAAAAGACTTTTAATGCAGCCAACACAGCGAGCTGAGCAACAGCAGCCTCCAGGAACATTTGTGTACCTGTCAAAATCCGAGAAGGTGCAACATTAAGTGATATGAGAAAAATCTCCTGAAGAAAACTTGGGTGAGTTGAATAGTATTTCTATTAAAAACAACAGCAGCATGTAATGCAATTTTGATGTGTTTTCTACCTAGACAAGAAACCTGCCATGCAAGCCAGTCACCAGGGTGAAGACAGGAGATGGATATTTTGTGGTGTGTCAGAAAGAGATGTGTAATCAATACCTTCACACCTTCCAGTGTAAAACACGCAAGAACAAGAAAGCCTAGGAAAGAAAATAGATACAAGGGCTATAAGGTAGGAATATCTTAGAAATATGTATAAAACTTGTCATCACATATTCTTTGAGTCTAAAACATTGAGGAAAGATATAGCATAAATCTCCTCCTTGGTACAAAAGGGTGGGCACAACTGGACATTGATGCTGGAAGAAAGCCTCTGCACAGGCAAGGTTATGTATTTAAGCATAAAAATGGGGATATGCTTCTAAACCCAGGTTTTATTCTTTCCTTTCTACGTCCTTGGTATCTTGCATTTCATCTCAGGTAGTCATGGAGCCTCCTACTCTGTACATTTGGGGCTCACAGGATCTGTCCCCTCTTTCCTGTGGGAAGGTGTCCCACCACCACACCTCCACAGACAGCGCTGGTGCCTGGCTAAGCACAAGCTGGCCTCCTGAGAGCTTGAAGGCAGGGGAGTGTGGGTGTTCAGATCCAGCTGGGAAAGGCAGGCACGCTGGGGTCAGACTGGGAGACGGTGTACACATTGCATCATGGAAAGGGATGGTGAGGGTCTATCTGCTCTCTCTCCTCCTTTATCTTTGGAGATGCTCATGGCGTAGAAAATGCTATCTTTTCATTGCTGAAGGCCAATATAGAAATCTCTTACTTTGTCCCTTGAAAAAGCAGAGCCTCCTGGCTAGATGTCCAAAGCCCTGGGAACCCAGTCAGCTTCAAAGGCCAGGTCGTGAATATGTGCTGCAAACAGCTGGATGGGAAGTCACAAACTGCCAATTACTGGCATGACTTATTCAGCAACTCCTTGAGAAGATACCTGAACAATTGGAGAAGTTGGTGATTTGTTCGCTCACAGTGGGACCATGAGGTGCAATTCAGACAGTGACTTACAATGAATTGTCTAGGGCTGGAGTGGGGACATTTTGCTCAATGTTCTGCTGCTGGCAGGAGCTAAAAAATGAAAAATCAGAACAAGCAAAACCTTCCTCTGCTGCATGGGGCAATGTCCGACCTCAGTCACCCTCCCTTGCACTTGGCAAAGTCATGCTGGAGTCAGGAATGGAGTAGCTGTAGAAGAAGCAAAGTGCGACCTGGGACAGGGTGCCAGCCCATTCCCTTGGGAGGGAGCTGACCGAGGGTCCAGCAATGCTCCTGCTTAATGGGTGGCACCAGGTAGATGTGACAAAAAGGATGTCTTTATTTCCAACATTTTCCAGTGAAGAAAAAAATTCTAACATAATTTCTCCTTTTCCACCTAATAAATAGTTAGTGTTTTCACCTCAGTGTTGGGAACTCAAGGCTCTCAAAATAGGTGGAAAGCAAAGCTAAGAAGGGGTCTTGAATAATTTTCTCTAACAGAATAAGGATGAAACCCTGATGCCATCAAAGGTAATAATTCAGGATTTCCCTCAGGGAGGTGAAAGTCATTGTCGTGTTTTTAAAATAGTTGCAATTTTCTGTCTCTAAATAGCACAGACTACAAAATTTATTGCAAGGGGAATATAAAAATAGTCAAAGTCTTCAAATCTTTTAATTCAATGAGAATGTAATATGCAATTAAAATTAATTATCTCATAATCGAACTGTAGACACTGATTATTGCATCATTTTTGTAAGAGACATGCATCTTGCATAATTTCTGGTATCATTGTGGAGTTGGCTCAGGAAAGAATCTGGGCCCAAATGTTTTCATGCCTTAGCGCTCAGAGTGGATTGGTTGTGGCTGGATGTGCCTTTTTCTCCACAGAGTACTTCCAGCACCTCTGCATGGCAGAGCCTGTACCCTTGCCCTTGGTGTGCGATTGATTAACTCCTCCCCAGCACCTCCCAGTTACTTCTGCTGCCCCATTTTTTTCCACTTGCATTTGCCATCGTAGAATCATAGAGTCCTTTAGATTGGAAAAGACTCTCAAGATCATCGAGTCCAACCATTGAGCTAACACTGTCAGGTCCACCGCTAACTCCCATCCTCATCACCACACCTACAGATCTTTTAAATACCTCCAGGGATGGTGACTCACCCACTTCTCTGGGCAGCATATTTTAGTGCTTCTCAACCCTTTCCATGAAGATGTTTTTGCTAATATCTAATCTAAACCTCCCCTGGTGCGAGTTTTGGTCATTTCCTCTTGTCACTTGTTACCTGGGGGAAGAGACCAACCTCCACCTCACCACAGCCTGCTTACAGGGAGTTGTAGAGAGCAGTAAGGTCATCCCTGAGCCTCGGTTTCTCCAGACTAAACACCCCCAGTTCCCTCATCTGCTCCTCATCAGACTTGTGCTCCAGACCCTTCAGCAGGTCCGTTGTCCTTCTCTGGACACACTCAATATTCTTCATGTAGGGAGGGGCCCAAAAGTGAGCACAGGATTTGAGGTGCAGCTTCACCTGTGCTGAGTAGAGGGGTACAATCACTGCCATCTTGTCTCCAGCTCCCATTGCTCCCCATAAGTGTCCCCAGGCTACTTATCCCAGCCTGGTGAGATTTGCAGAATGACATTGACTTGGCTCATTTTAATTCTGTCTTCTATACATCATCTCTTGGTCTTCCAACACAAGGTCCTAATGCAAGAGACATTCCTGTTTTCTGCCTTTATGTTAAATATAATGTGAGGTGGTACCTACACGTATTTATTTGCTGTCATAATTTATTAGTGCTAAACATTGAGCAGGGCTTGGTTCTACTGCTGGTTATCAGTATGGACTTGTGAGACCCTGAGAGGTTCAGGGCATTGAGGTGGATCTGGCTGTACCTTCACCTGATGGTGAATTCTCTAAATAGGAGCAAAAGTATTTTACACTCCAGACGCCATTATGATGTTCAAGTATAGTAAGTAATGTAAAGAAATAGAGAAACAGAAAATGAATGGGAAAAGCAGAAGAGAGATAAAATAGATTTGTAAACCAACTTCTAATTTTTCACAGTATCTGTGTATGTGAGACCTTGTTTTCAGGCCTAGTTTCAACCACCTCAGTGGTTTCATGGGTTGCAGCAACCTTTTCAGAGCTCCCCTAGGGCTCTGATTCCCATGACATTTTTCTTTCTCCTGCTGGGTCCTGACTGCTATACATATATTTTTTGTAAGATCTTTGAAAGCACCATTATAATGCCTTTAGACAGACCCCCATCAGCCCCTGGGGAGATGATAAAATAGTTTGGGAATGCCTTTTCCTGGTTATGCCCTGCTGAAACACTGCCTTCACAACCCTGATTTTCACTCTGAACTGTTTGTCCTGTTCATGTGCCATGCAAATTCCCTAGGGTTATTTTTTTTGTAGGGTTGAGAAGCATGGTTCCCATCTCCTTCTGGACATTCCTGTCTGTCTTGCTGGAATTTCCTCCAGTGTGCTTGGGCAGATACTCTTAAGCAGATTCCTTCATTTTCTCAGCTCTTTAAATTTTAATTTCCTTTAAAAATAATTAATTTGTGATTTAGAAAAAAAATCATGTTTGGATTCTCAGGATGGCATTTGAGTAAACCAAGCCTCTTTGGTCACAAGTAAGAAACTCCTAGTTGTTTTCAGCAAAGACTGATTTCTATAAACACTGCATATGTGAGCTGTAGGTAAGACACCCTTATCTGTTTGGATGTACAGTACAAAAGGTTTCCTTTTTGCTCGTAATTCATGATGTGGTCTCTGATTTTGATGGCATCATTTTAATAGCCCTGATTTCATTTCCATAAAGGTACCCAGAAACAGCTGACTTTTGCTTTTAACACACTGACACCATAAGGTGGAAAATTTGTGACCTCCAGTTTCTCCAACCCTGTTAGCTCAGTATGGCTGTCAGCCTGCAAGGCTGCTTACTCACCATTTCCAAAAATCCTTCTTTTTCCCCCCTCACTTTCAGAATATGTCTGCTGAAAACGTCCTTTTATTTTCTTGGCCTCTATATCTTGTTCTGTGCATTTTTTTAAAATTACATTCACTTCCTGGGATTCCTTTGGCCTCTGTCTACCACTGGGAGTTGTGTGGACAAGTTCTCTGCCTTTCCCCCTCCTATGGGATAGCAGGAGCCTCCTCCTGTCCCATCGCTGCAGGGCTTGTGTGTCTCTTTTCTGTGTGTGGGCTCTACATTTGCCATTCACCGCAGCACTGGATCAACATCTGGGGAAGCCTTGCTAGGTGCAGCAGGAATCTTTTAATAATGACATATCGAGGGGAAAAAAAAAGGCAGAGAAGTGGATTTGCACATTGTTCATCCTGATAAATATAACTATGAAATTGCTTTATAACTTTGGACACAGTTGGAGCTTTATAATAGGTTGTCAGTGAAGTAGCACCTGTGATTCTAATGCCTGCATCTATTTTCCTGTAAAATTCCATTTTACAACGCTAGTGGGGATAGCTCTGGGTCTGCAGTAGGGGGTGAGGGTTTAATTCCTTCTGCCTTTTCCCCTTCCACCACAGCCTTAGGTTTCTCCAGGCCATCTCAGCTGTACAAAACATCCTGATTTTTGCTTTCATATGGATGAGGGTTTCAAATTTGTCCACATTTTCTTAACTGTACTTACAGTAGCATACTTGTGTCCGTGTTAGACATAGAATTAATTTTGTAGTTCAACTTTCTCAAAGAACACAACTGTCAAATTATTCTTCAGAGGAAAGTAAGGAAAGAAGGATGAAGTGGGTGGAGTGTAAGTAACAATTACTGTAGGCTGATAATGTTTAAAGATTCATAGAGGGATGTATTTCATGGGCCATTCGTGTATGTAACAAATTCGCCTACTCTGTAATCCTTCTCCTTATTGACAACACAACAGTTATCTCTTTCCAGAATGGTAAACTGCAGAACGTTTTTCTTCTGCAAATGCTGCATCTGAGCTCAAATAACTAATGTGAAGAGTTATTACTGGGAAAAGCTGGCAAGCCTAATGAGCAGATTACTGATTCAGGCATAAAACCTTCACTGAAGGAACCTTCAGCATGGGCTTTGAGTCTTAGGTCTTGATTTTCAGATTGAAGGAGGGTGCAGTCCTAGGGGGCTGCAACTCGAAATGGTGCTCATAATGTGTAGAAATTGGACATTTGTATGCTGAGATATGGCAAAGGGAAATGTAATTTGGGAACCTCTTCTGCAGCCCTTGAGCCCATCTGCCAAGAAGATCGGGAAGACAAGTTAAGCAAGTCATGCATGCAGGATGCATGACTGTCATTACATAAACTAACACTACTGAAATATATTTAAAAGTAAGGATCACCCTACAGCAAAATTTACTTCTATTTCTTCAAACACAGGGGTAAATACCCATAACTTGCTTTTACATTTAAATTTAAAAATATTTATTGTGGAGGGAAGGAAAGAGGACAATCTAGCCATGAGAAAGAATACATTTTCCCTTTCCTTTAGCTGAAGTGATTTTTTAATGCAGGCCTATAGTGATGGGCTAACAATAGAAAGCAGTTGTGAAATGCACCAGTTTTTCCCAGCTTATTCTGGTGGCACAGCGTAGTCTAACTTCTGAAGGTGTGTCTGCTCTTCTGATCCTGGATCCTGGTTACTTATTCAGCAAAAGCAATGTCAAAAAATGAAATAAAAACTTTGGCCGAAGTCTAAAGAAAAGTAAGTGTCCTTTTCCTTCCCTGGGGCTTGAGGGAGTTCCCAGTCCTATTACCTGTGAAAAATTCTCACCTAGCCCAGCATTAAAACTTGTGGCTTTGGAGCAGCTCAGATGTTGTCCCATATTCTTCTCCCTCTGTGCTTTTGAGATAGCAGAGATGCCATGTTGTTATCTACACCTGTATCCTGGCATCCAAGCTCCTGGCTCAGAGGATGCAAAAGGGGGAAAAGGGGCTGCAGGTACAGGGCTGATGTGGCTGGTTTGCACCAGCATCCTCTCCCTGGGATGCAAACCACGCAGGAGACTCTGGTGTAGTCCAGTGCAGGCCCCCTGTGTGCTGGTTAGGGGTACAGGGACCCTGAGGCAGCTGTAATTTAAACTGGACCTGCTCAGGACAGATGGTGAGAGCTCTGAGTGCTGTCCTGCTGGAATCCTTTCAGCCTCTCGTACTGAGCATATCCATGCAAGGGAGGGGCTCAGTAGCTTTTCATCTTGCAGAAGGAAAAACAAAGAGAAAAATACTTTTTCTTTTTTTTCCATTTTTGTGCCTGCTTTTTCTCCACTTTTTTTTCTCATTTCCTGCATATACGGGGTTTTCTATTTTCTTTTCTCCCTGTATTTCGAAGACCCTTAATAAATAAAAGATGTGAACACAAAATTGCCATTCAAATTTGATTGTCTCAAATTATGTCTAGAATGAAACAAAAATCTACTGATCTGTGATTTTGTATGGCAAAGGCAGCTCAATGCTATTCAATCCAGTAGGGGAGATATAAAGAAAGAGTATAAAAAACCCCAACCAACTAGCAAAGAAAAGAAGAGGCAGGGAGAGTGTGATAAAGAACAGCATAATACTTTAATGGTCTGAAGAGATTTTTCAACAAAACCATTACTAATACCGGGTATTCTTCTAAGCTCAGTTCTTACCATCACAAAACCATTAGCTCTTTGGTAGTCACAATCTCCCCTATATCTGTATCATGTCTTTTCATTGCTTTTTATTTGTCTTTGTCTTCTTCTGCTTGACTGGTAACATGCAGCACCCTTGTGCTGTATACTTATTTCAAAACTGACTGCAACAGTTATAAAAATCTCCTCAGCACTGAGGGAGGCAAAGAAAAGGTGATGAGCTTCAGTAGCTGCAGTTCTGAATTGCTGCAGACAAGAGAGTCTGTCAATGAAGGATGGTGAAATAAATTTTTTGCTGGCTGTTTTTTGTAGCTTTGAAGAAGAAACCTTTGGTTATTTTCATAATAACAGAGATAAAATTATGATTAGAATTGCTTCTTCTGAGGCATCTGGACATGATACTTGAATAGCCAGAATGTTTTCCTACAGCAGCAGGGCTGTGCTCATTATCTCATGAATATTTGGTCTCCAGGCGTAAATTTGGGTGAATATTTAGCAATAGGCTTTTAGTTCTGGGTGGGGATTGTGGCATTTTGTGTTGTGCCTCCTGCTTGAGAAGGCAGAAGAGCCACTGGCTTTGCTGTATTACGACATACACTAGTGTGCAAAGAATCAGAGACACTTTTTCTGTCAGGTGCTGTGGAAGCCCTGCAGATCTCATCCTTTGTCTCCAACAGCAGCAACACATTTGTTTTTCTCTCTGTGCTTTCAAGAAATAAACACTATGTGAATTTGGTCTCCATGCACAATAAACATAAGTTAAAAGCTTAGCAAAACCTTTTTTTCTCCTTTTAAACCTTGCTTTTTGCCAGTTATTCAGTGTTTGGTATGTGCTTTAAATTAAAAAAATAAAATAAAAATTAAAGCTTCCCACTATTATGTGGGAGTCTGAGCACTTATGCCTTCACCTCTGGTTTTTTTGAGACCTATGCACTGGCTCATCCAGGGACATTACCTACCCTGTGGTCCTCAGCAGAGAAAGATAAATGCTGGAGAATGGATGAGAAGACACACAGTTGGGTTCTAGGTGTTTACTATGTCTTTTGCAGTAGCATCTCCAGTAGTCCACCAAGGATTTATATTTCAGAGGATAGCGGCTGACTGCCTAGGAGTTTGTCAAAGTATGAGAACAGGATTGTCTGAAACAGACACATGAGCATAGAAAAAAGAGTTGCATGGCACTCACCACTCAGCTTGTGGTGTGTTGAGTCCTTGTCCTAGCTCTGTCTGGGCCCTTCTGGCAAAGGCAGCTTTGGTGGGGAATACAGAGAGAAATAACACAGTGACTCTGCAGGGGCCAATGAAAAAGCTCCTTGCAAGCAAGGAGTAAAACTTGGACTTGCTTTGGAGGTGAGAAAGTGGTCAAGTAGCACTGGTGGCAGACTGAAAATAGGAATTAATCATATGGTAAGAGACCATGTGAGGCACAGAGGGATGAGCAACGTGCTGAAGAACCATAAAGGCAAGGACTAACAACTTATGGCCGAAGAGTGAAGACAGATGACAACAGATGTCGCAAATTCACCATCGTAATGAGAAACCAAGGAAGGCTATGTTGCCACCAGTGTCTCAAATGGTGCTAAGGCTCTGCACCGATGTTCCGTGAATGAAGGTTTTGCTTGTGTGATTCCCTGCTCCTTGTGATCCTGCTGGGCAGTGTGTGTGTGTTTCCATTTGCAGCTCTCCAAGGTCAGAGCAACAAGTGAAATCTGGGCCCTATATGATGTTGCCCTGGGCTGGCTTTAGAAGCTGCAGGTGTTTTCATCTCCTCAGCAAGGAGGGTAAAGGCTGGAGGAAGCCTAAGAAAGTAATGATTTGCCCCACACGGGAAGAGGACATTTAAATTCCCCATCACCTGTGATGTCTGATTGTGTTAAGTAGAATCCTTCCAACTCTGTCAATACAAGGAGGACCTGGATATTGATCGTTTAGATGGTGCACTATGGATAATCTCATTTTTGTATAGTACTCCTTATCCAAGCTGCTTTGCTCAATTAAACTCTGCTCAGCAGAGACTATTCAAATCTGCTCCAAAGTTCATGCCATGACCACATTTCCTATCAATTTCTCCACCGGAATATATATTAATGGAAACATGGGGATATATTAATTGTACAATTTTGAATAAATGCAACCTTAGCAGAGTACATTTTTTATTATTATTTAATAATTATGAGTTCAGGCTTCTCTTAATTTCCTGCTGTGAGCTTTTAAAAGTCACTGCAATGCTGAAACATAAATAGAGTACGTGATGCAACACTTTGCCTCAAATATCAGACATTTTTACCTCGGGAAAAATATAATGAAATTAAAAAAATTCATTTGGCTCATTTGAAATTTTGCGCTGTTGAAACCAAATAAGGGAAAACTCAAATCAAGATGGAACAATATTTACTTAAAAAAATTAAACTGATATTTTCTAAGACTTGAGTAGGCAAAAAACTATAAAAATCCATAGAGAGCATGAAAATGGTAAAATTTTTTGAAAAAAAATCTTCTAAAACATGGATGAGAAAATATCCAGCCTGCTGAAGTTTTTCTCAGCCATTACATTCCATATGTAACAAAACCTGGGTAGAATGATGTTCAGACTCTCCCAGACAGAGGAAAGGCAGCAGTGGAGTCCAACGTGAGACACAAGGACAAGGTGACCTGGAACCATCCAGAACAGAGGGATCATCATCGTTTACTCTCTCATCGCTTGGCCATCAAACTCACGCCTTCCCTCCCTTCCCCCTCCCCTCTTTGGTTCCTTCCTATTTCCTCGTCTTTATATTTTTTTCTTTTTGTCTTTGTCTTCCTTTCTTAGCCACTTGCCTTGTTCTGACAATATGATTACTTAATACTTACCTGCCAAATTAACTGACTTATTTTACCAACGAGTGGATATACCATTCCCTGACACTCGGTATTTGACAGTCCCACAATCTTTTCTGTGTCCATGAGGTGCACACTGTAACAGGAAAATTCCACTAAGTGTGGTGGGCTTTCTCTACTACACACTACTGTTACATACCAGCATGAACCAGGACGTGTGTTGGTTTGCCCTCTCTCTTTGGCTTTTAAAGGCAATAAAATATGAACAACTAAAAGAATTTTTTACAACCCACTCATCCTCTTTCCTTTATTCCAAAAATCACACCCAACTGACCTCTTACCGAGAACACTGTTCCGTTCAGTAAGACTCTGTCTTTTCACAATGAAAAGAAAAAACCCTATTCAGCTAATTGAGCAATTTGCTTAACTGGATATACTGCAAAAATGTATAGTGGAAATGCTAATGTATTAAGTATGAGTGTGTATTTGTATACGTGGGGAAAAAGAAATGCTATCTAGATGCTGTAGCTGGAATGCTGCATAAATACCCGAGGCAAAACAATTGTTACTGGAGGTATATTTTCAGGTTTACCCACTAAGAGTTGTTCATTGTCAATAAAATGGAAGCAAATAATAGGAAACTGCTTGAATTTGACCTAGAGTTTATTGCTTATATCTGACCTGATTTTTTTTTTTTTTTGCTGAATGATATATACAGAGCTTGGGAAATCATCTTCTTTTGCTTGTTATTAGCACAGTTTACTTGGAACCTAGCCATGTATCTGGATACTTTTGTTCAGAACCCACTGAGAAACAAGGCAGGGGTCTGCTATGCATAATCCTTACAGTGTTTTGCAAGACAACACCCAGAGAAGGGAACACCTGTAGCACTCTGATGATGTCAGTGAAGGTTCTAGCACAACAATCACCCCAAATTTGGCAATGTTTTGCAGGAGAGTGGATAAAAGGGATTTGAAACAGAATGGTGAGATCACTTTGTGGATGACTATCAGGGCCCTTCAAAGTGTGAAAGAGTATTAAAAATCATGGAATGCCAGCAGGTAGATGGCAGAGGTTGGAGCTGCAGGCCCCTAAGTCACAACCCCTCTGCCCTTCCCTGCCTTTCAGAAACAGTCCTGAGGATGTGCCTTCCACGTTAGGCTCCAAGCATGCTCCTGAGCCTGCAAAACCTCAGAGGTACAGCAGAAACCTGAGGCAAGGAACAGTTTACTTATTACATCTTTGATTTCCCCTTTCCTCTAAGTGGAAGGGGGCTGAGACTTATACAGGAACTTTCTCTGTTGCACAGGGATGTGAAGAGCACAGCTGGAGTAGCCCAAAAGTTGCTTTTTAAGAACAGGCTACCGACTCTTTTCTTTGCTTGCTTTTCCTTCCCAAATATTGCAGCAATGCAGTGCCCCACGTAATGTGTGTGCACTGAAGAATACCCTGCCACGGGATGAAGTATTTGATACTCTCTTTGTGGAACCTGTAGGCCACCCACCTTAAAACCATGGTTGTTTTTTAGGTAGCAGAGACAGTAACATCAGGGCAATCTAACAGGGCAGAGTGCGTTGGGAAGGTGAGCAGTGGAGTGGAATACCAAAGTGGAATTGAGAAGCAACTGAGAGACTGGGATGACATAATAGCCATTTCTTTATCATTGCTTTTTCTTATGTCTGTGACTATTTTCTTCCACATTATAAAAACGAGGTGATGGGAGCAGCTCAGCAGTGTCTGACATTTAAGCTCTCCTAACATAGAAGAGTGTACTGGGCTGCTAGCGGCACACACTATGTTTACAAAACTTGCAAGACTTTTTAAGCCTATACCTTTCTATTGCTTTTTCCTGACACAGTCAAGACCTCCAAATGAGGTCCATCATCCTTCAGCAACACTCTCCTACTGATTCTCGTAAGAGGGATCTCACCAGATGATCTTTTGAGGTCCACCCTGAGCTGGGTTTTATGAAATATAAGCCAGTCTTAGAAAGAGAAAATTCACCCACCGAGAAGCTAACGACTACTGTGGACCTCTAAGGAAGGACTGAATCTAAGAGAGAGGGAGTTGTCCTGTCCAGAATCCATTTAATTCCTAGCCAGTTCAAACCCTCTTTTATACATAGTGGACAGTTTTTGCACATTGTGTGGGAAAAAAGATAATAGGTTTATTTTTCTTCTTTTGCCTTCTTTCTACATATAGTGGCAACTTTATGGGCAGGTATTTGAGGATAAATGGATTGCCTCTCACACAAAGGTTTTAAATAAAACCTCTCTTTTCTGACTAAAAAATAGGTTAGTCAATTTTTAATGGCTGTCTCCTTCCAGTGAAGATCATCAGCTTTTATTTGATGTAAAAATGACACTATCATCATAAAAGCTCCTTCTGTTGGGATTCGCTGCACCATTTAGACCAGATAACAGTGTAAAGTCCTAATGGAGAAATAAACATTGGAGCATCTTTCCTGATACTGTAATTGCCACACTTAGGTGCTGCTGTATGTGAAAACAGAAGTACATAGAAAATTTCCTTGTTCATTCCATATGCTAGAAATTTTGCCGTCCTGCCTGCATATGCTGTTTGTTATATGTATAAGTGTGTGATGTACACCAAAGCAGCAGTTTCCTTTCTCTTTCTGTGGTGATGGAGATGCTTTGTGACACAAAGTGTAACTCCGTTCTTGATGCCTCTTGGAGAGAAAAACTCACATAACCCTCCTCCCCCCAAAACTCTGCTGAGAGAAAAACCAATAATAAATTGCAGCAAGAAGCTCTGAAGCTAGAAATGTAGCAGAATGATGGAAGCAGAGATGAAGTCTCAAAGCCAGTGAGATATGACAAACTTGGTATGCTGTACCCACAACCCCTGACGTAATTTGGTAGGAGCAGTCACAGTCATACAATGTTCCAGAGATTCTTCTGTTGAGCCTCTGAAGTCCCTTCTTGGGAAAACCCTCTGCATCACCTGGGATGGGCCAACACAGCTGGGAAGATCAGACGGCATCCAGTTTGTGGCAGTTCCGCACTCCCAAAGGGATGCCTTTGGCATAGTCAGTGTCCCTGGAGCTCTGGGCTCCGTGGTTTTCTGAAACCTAACCCTAGGCATAATCTGAGCCCTAACCCTAGGCAGAGCCTGCAATTAGGTATGAGGCTGAGGTGAGTCCCAAACCAAAAGAAGAGCAGGGAGCAAGATTGTGGCAGTTCCACGCTCCCCATCGGATGCCTTTGGCATACTCAGCACCCCTGGAGCTCTGGGCTTTCCGGTTTTCTGACCCCTAAACCTAGGGGGGGTAATCCAAGCCGTAAACCAAGGCAAAACCCTAGGCAGAGGCTGAAATTACGCATGAGGCTGAGGTAAGTCCCAAACCAAAAGAAGAGCAGGGAGCAAGATTGTGGCAGTTTGGTGCTCCCCATGGGATGCCTTTGGCAGTGTCACTGTCCCTGGAGCTCTGGG
>VWZT01005510.1:238571-291684 GCA_013397055.1 Pachycephala philippinensis
AAAAAAAAAAAACAAAAAAAAAAAAAAAAAAAAAAAAAAAAAAAAAAAAAAAAAAAAAAAAAAAAAAAAGCGTTGAAGAAGGCAGGTAAGTAGTTTTTCTCTGAAATTTCTGCCTTTTAAATGTTTTGAACATTTCTCAATCCAAAGAGGTGCCTAATCCTCTGCTGAGTCCTGTTGGATTCACTATGTCATGTGGTTGGGTTTTTCACATGTTAATTATGTGAAAGTGTGTCTCTTTTTGTATGAGTTTTCAACCTTTCATGCTTAAATTTTTTGAAATGTCTCTTTGTGCTTGCATTATGATAAAAAGGGGGGGGGGGGAAAAGTGCCTCATCTATCTTTCCTATCAAACTCCTTATTTCCTTTGCATTTGATCATTTCCTCTTTTATTCATTTCATCTCATCTCTTAGGTAAACAGTCCAATTCTGTTCCATTTTGTTTCATTTCTGAGGTTTTCCACGTCCCTAATTATTCTCATCACCCATCTCTGAACTCTTTTCCTCTCTGCTATATCCTTTTTTGACATTTTAGGTGCAAATTGTTGTAGGTGCAATTTAGATCACTTAAATGTCCAAGTCCCTGACTTATGGATGCAATCAGGGACTCAGACATCTAAGTAACTAGATTGCAGACACAAATAATTACATTGCAAAATGTGCCTGCAAGTTTTGTGCCCATGAGAAATGGCTAAAGCCAGACTAAAGATCAGAAGCCTTAATCACAAGGAAAATATCCCCATAACTCTTTAAAAGAGAAAAGACCCCCTCCATTTGAACAAGGTATTAACATAGAAAAAAAGTCAATTGTTTAAACTCTATAGAGCTATATGATAAGTGTAATAATGAATAGAATAATAGGTCAGANACCTTATTGGAAGAGAAGAGCACAGTGTGCACTGAGCTTCCATGCTAACCAGTGTTTGTCATTTGCGTGTTTCTGCCTTTAAAAATGAGACTTGAGATGGTTTACTTTGTGGCATTGAAATATTTCCATCATTAATCTACAGGAAGAAGGTCTAAGACACTTTGCCGATGTCCATGATCCAATATTCTAGAAAATTCAGTCTAATAGTATTGAAAAATAATTTCAACAAGGTTTTATCATTCCTTCTTATTATGAATTAAATGTCTTTCTAGGATGAGGTTTCAGCAGACTGCAAAGTTGAGGTCATGTTGTTTAATGGTGGTGCTGGTGGAAAAGTTGGAATGAGAGATGCATTTTTTTGAAAGAAAAAAATTATTTGAATTCAATCTTTATATCCTAGATTTTCTATATTGACTGGAACAAAGCTTCATTTTCAGTTGAAAAAATACAACTCCTCTTTCAAACATATGAAGTGTTTATGCTTTCTGCTATTTATTCTGAAAGGAAAAAGGTTTTTTTTCTTCAAAAACCAAAGATTTCTAATATTTAAAATTAATGAAATACTCTGTATTGGAAAATTTTCTGTTCCATTCCTTCTCATTAAGCTTTCTGAAAAAGAAAACAAAAGACAAAAAATAGCAGTACATAAATACTTAGAGTAGGGACTGCGTATGTTCTAGTATGAGACATAGTGGTAAACTTCTATTTTAATCCATAAATATAGATAAATTTCAAAGCATTCTGGACCTATAATGCTCTTTTCCCTATGGACTGTCAGCACTGGAAGAGGAGAGGAAAGCTGGCAGGGTGAATTTATAACAGTGTCTGCACAATTTCAGCCAACTTTTTCCTCCTGTCTTCCCAGACTCTATTTTAATTTCTTACACATTTCAGCCCTGTGTTTACTCCAGTTCCGTTCTGTGCCTCCTTTGCTCCGTGAGTCAGCATTCCCAACTAATGGGTTTTGGTCATCTCATGAGGCTGAGATTGGTTAGATATTATTGCCAAACTTTAGCATGGACAAAGCAAAAATAAGTTGATTTCCAGTATGAAATAATTTTCAAACCTCATCAAGCCTGCCTATAGCACAAGACATTTCTTTCCACAAGGGAGATTATATCCTCAAGAATATTTCTCCTAAATCCTGTCTTATTTACTAATGGGTCCACATTTCAGATAACTGTGAAGAATTATTTATCCTCAACTCTGTGCTCCTTGTTCTCACATAAGAAAGAATCACTTAAATTTAATTAAATGGGCCATATTAAGTCCTTCAGAATAAGCATTCTATCTAGAATTGCTTAAATATTTAATCAGCTCAATCAGAAATCCTGTTTGGTTAGGCACCCATGATCCTATCTTCTCGTTGAAGACAATGAGAAAACTCCAAGTAATTTTAAAGGAAGAAGGAACAAATTCAGTGCATATGTGTCAGATTTATGAAATTAAAGAAAATGAGCTCACAGAAAGAAAGGAAAGCTGCACAGAAATTTTTCGTTGCGCTTTCAGAGAACAATATCTCTCTGGAATTAAGCCAAATTTCTTAGCTAAACTAACTGGTATGTCTTTGAACTTAGGCAGAGGGAGAAGCACCTGAGAAACACAAGTTGATGCAACAGCCTCCAAGACTTCCACCTGGTGCTTGTTCTTCCTTGAGCCAGCATTTTTCCCTACTCAGAGGTCTGGTGGTTTAAGCTAGACTGAGTGACATTCTAACAGTGGGGCAATGAATACAAAGCCTTCTTCTTTTCCATGGGTGGAGCAAACCAGGGGAGAAGCATCATTATCGTCACAAGAGCAGGACTCAGCAACTTGGCAGTAGCAAGCACTAGCCTTGGCAATCGTGTCCAAATTGAAATGGGTGCAGCTGTGTGGGTGCTTCTGTGCTCTGCTCCTGGTCAAACACATCTAGTGTGGTCTGTCTGTGACTTCCATGACCTAGCACGTGTTTTTCTACATACACAGCCTAGAAACAAGAGTCTAGAACAGGCCAGAATGAGTTTGTCAGAGAAATGAGCATTCTTGCCTTTGACCATAAAGTAGCTAAGAAGGGAAATCTACATTGTAGGCTTCTAAAATTCATTGAAGTTATTTCCCTCGTATCTCATTTTCATCCCGGAGGAAGAAACCTCTCTCTATGCTTTCTGTTCTTCCAAATGATTTGAAAACTTGACTGTACTTTTCCTTGCATTTCAGACATAGTCAACATTTTCAACAACCTTCTGAAAAACCTGTGGGATTATGGTGGACATGTGGCTAAGGTGTGGGCTGAGCTGTGTGGAAAGCAGAGTTAGAATTATTTCTCCAAAATATTAGTGCAATTTCACATGCAACCACTTCTCTAAGAAATCTCAAAAGAATTTAGATGATATTGATTATTTTATGCCTCAACTCTGTCATTTTAAATTATTTTTAATATAATTTCATTGTGTTCCTCATCTAAAAAAACTTGTTATAATTTCTTTGGATTTTGTTTTGTTTTGTTTATATATTACAGAGGCAAGATGCCTAACAGCTTGAGGTCTTTACAAAGCCTAGGACCACCCTGAGTTGTTCTTTTCTCATCTCTTCTCTTTGAAGTGGAACATTTCTGTTCTTAGTCCTCCTCTTTTTTCTCCCTCTTCTTCCAGCTGTTTAATATTTGCAAGCTTTTCAAGGTCAGCTTTTCCTCTCTCTGCCCACCCTGTCCTGACACCACTGCATGGTGTCACTTGCTGACCTGTCACCTCACCAAGCTCTTTGGTCCTTTGCTGTGAAAGGACAAGGTCATATGGAAAGTTTGCCCAGTTCTTGCTTTGCAAAGGTTTTATGGCCATTCAGATGCCAGTGAAAACTTCATAAAAATCTATTATGTTACAAAGACTTCATAACCATTCATTGCTGTTCTCAGAAATAATAATATTAGGCAAATTCTTTGAAAGACTTTTAAGCTTTAACTGTCCTCACGGATGGAAGAACCTTGAATGTTCACAATGTTTCAGTCTGTCTTGTATTCCGTAAGTTTTCTTGTGAGAACTCCCAGAGCCCCTAACAGCAGAACGCTGCAAAGTTGCAGTAATACCAGAAGATCTATGTCCTGGGTTTTCATTAGTTCGGTGTGAGCATAGGAGAGACTGCTGTGGTTGCTCACCTTTGTGTGTGCACTGACCAAGCTTTGAAAGCCTGGTCCTGTCCAGACCAGGTGTGAGCCTCTGTGCTCGATTCCTCTCCCTTCAGGTGACAATTGGCTTTAGACTCCCCACGTGTCCAGAGGCAGGAGGGAGGCAACATGAAGGGTGGCAAATCTCATTATCATCTAAACCCTTTGTAGGAGCTTCTTTTCTTCATTGATGCTATGCAGACAACAGGATCCACTGCCTAATCTACAGCCTGACAAGGTGGGATGGATATTTTGACCTCCAAAATAATTTGAGGGCTTTTTTTTGCCTGGCTATGAAAGGAAGAAGGCAGTGAGACATTTTCCTCCCTCCTGTACTTTTTGCAGCCCAAGGGGGCTGTGTTGCATGCAGGATATGTCATGACAGTCCTCTGGGTCTGACCCTTTGTGCTTAGACCTCTTTCATTGTAATGTGGCTTTCTGCTGGACTTGGGGCTGGCTGTCATTTTACAGAACAGCAGATTGCAAGGATTGTTGCTTCCTCCTCTCTTCCTGCAGCCAGCAGAGGTTTGATTTCCTCAGTTTTAGAAGGCTCCAGGCAAGTGCTGCAATCCTCCTCCTCCTCCAGGGACCTCCTTCAATAATAACCCTGGGTCTGACTGAGCCTATTAGGGATTTTTGATGGAGAAATATTTAAACAGTAGGTCCTGTGATCAGGTTTAGGCATGAAGGAAGCCCTGATTGGATTGAGGCTGTTGTAGGTGTGCAGTTTCTTCTTTTGTTGCTATGAAAAAGCAAGTCAGTGATGGAATATAGGTGCTCTGATATGCAGGCACTGGCAGAGTAGAATTTCATACTAGACCAACTACTGAAATTCAGCCTCAGCTACTTGTCAGTCCTCTTTTGTCACTGGTTCTCTAGCTTTTTACTGCATTAGGCCCTTATTAATGAGTACTTTTTTTTTTTTTTTTTTTAATACCAATCCAGTTTTGGGTTTATTTTGGTGTTGAAAAAGGTAGGATTTATATTTTTTTCCTGTGAGTTATGCAGAGTTCTTGGCATTTTAAGCACCATGAGGTTGACTTAATTCTACAAAGGAAGGGGTTTGGTCTGATTTACTTACAACGAACTCATTTCTGCTCTACAGAACCTATTTTGCCTGAAACATTCTTGTTTAAATAAAGTAATATTTTAATCTTGTGCTTTGGGTCCTTTTAAACCTGATTCTATTTTGTGCTCCTATTATCCCAATAACAGTTCAATTAGGAGTGGTTAAAAATCAAGATATTTATTTTAATTGCATGCTTATCTTTTGAGGGTATATTGCAGTAAATAAGGAACATTTGAACAAAAAAACCCCTAACATTGCAACATGTCTTGTCACATTATACTTACCCTACACCTGATTTCAAATGTAAATTGCACAGCATTTAGCTCTAATGAAAATACTCTAGTGAAGGAAATTGTTAAGATTTTCTGGTGCTCCCCTAGGGGTAATATTAAAACCTCCATTACTAACATCTCACTCTGAGAAGACAAAATGTGCACTGAGAATACAAAAGCTCTGTTGGCATCTAAATGTGTGCCAATTAATTCGCAGTTACAGACCTGCAGATCTGTATGGAGATGTAAAAATAGGACCTGGGAAAGCTATTTAGATCCCTGTATAACAGGGCTCCTTGACCCTGGATTTCTAATGTTAGTTTAATCATGGCATTCTGCTTTCTATTTATTTATATAGTTGCCTCAATGAACAAATTAATAATTATACAGCACATTGACAAACATGCCGAGTAATATTTGCCAGATTTTAAATTAATTTAATTCAAGGGCCACTTCATTTACAGGATTCATAGGCACATCAAGGAGTAGCTTTTACTTCATTGCTATTCAGATTACACCAAGATTTTTCATAATTTTCCACTCTCCTTTTTATCTCTCTCCCCTCCCTTCACTGAGGAAGACAATTTAACTTGCTTTTCCAAATAGGTGGTTACTTTCAGGCAGGTGGAAAACACGTAAATGATAGACAAACAGAAATGTAGATAAATGCATGGGCGACATACATTTAGAGAGATAATAATTTTTATTAGGGAAAAATAGCTCTAACAACTCACCTTTATTTTTCCATAATTTCCAATTTTCAATCTATCTCCTTTTGTTTTTCACCTACAATTTCCTTTGGATATTATTTTAATTTTAAGTCTGTCTTGTGATTCTGTGGAGGAGTATTTCTGCGTTGAACATCGACTCAGTTACACAGAGGTGCCATGCTTTACATTGTTTGTCAACAGAAACTTGATGTTAGAACCAGCGACTGGCTTGAACTGCAGTATTTAAAATGAGAAATACATGTCCCATGGCAGGCAAGTCAAACTTTGTAATGAAGGCTGTGTCTTTTGAGCAGGGGGAAGAAGATGATCATCAATCTTTAAAAACAGTCCCCCCCCTTTCTCCAACATGGCCAAGTAAAAGGAATTCACAGAACAGTGCTGCTTTTCTTTAATAGTATTCTCCTTTTGTTTCTCGTTTCAGTATTCTTTTGGAAGAAACAGGACAAACTGGTATGTGAAAGAGACTTTTTTTTCAAAAGGTGGCACACTGCTATCTTGGTCAATACATAGCAGGGTCTTCTGCTGGAATATAGAGAGTCTGAGACATATTTAGTATTTAGTATTTTCTCCGTATTATTAAGAAGAACTGCAGTGTTGGGGAGATTAATACCCCCCTCATTACACTTTTTATAACTCATATGATCTGTGTTCCCATCTATTTATTAACAACCACACCCCCCCTGAGATGCATGTTCAGTTGTAGAACAAGACCCCTGAAAGCCCCTTTCATCCCTTTCTGATATCACCTAATTTCTACCCAAACAATCCCTACTTTGGCACAGGAAATCCCTACTTTGGCACAGTCCCTGGAGCCACTACACTCAGCCACCTGAGTGACACAGCAGAGCCTGAGCTGCCACGTCCTCTCCTTGTGTTGTTCTCTCCCTCTGCTCCCTGTGGCAGCAGTGTTTCCTCAGGAATATTGCACCTAGGTTTGGTGCTCAGACATTCCTTCTGGGCTGAGCCCCCACTTCACCTGATTCATTTGAAAGATCACTGTGAAATAGTTCCATGGGTCCACGGACACTCAGGAGTTTGCTAAGCACAGATAACTTACGCAGCTGTGTTTGCTCTCCTACTATATTCTAAGTAAATCTGGTTGCAGAGTTTTAGGGGACAAGATCCTCAAAGACATGAAGTCCAGCTAGCAACGGGAACTGGGTCTGAGGAGCTTTGGAGGAGCAGTGTTGTGTAATTGTACTGAACTTCCAAGATGTGTCCAGATAGTGAAACTGAGAGCCATCAGTGAGGTTCATCTCACCCGGCTTCCAGAGGGGGACTCACATGCACATGGATGTCTGGCAGTGAGGGAGCTGCCTCGGCTTCTGCAATGGATACCAGAGGTCTAGGGCCTAATTCAGTTGCGTAAACATATGCTTTAAGGGCTTTTCCAGGCATCTGATGTTGTTGAAGACATCTGCATGCAGCTGATGCATGTGACAGAGGCCCTAGAGAAACCTGTTTCCTTCGGCAGCTGGAGGCCAGGCAGCGTATGCTAAGGTATCCCTATCACCTGCTTTGGGTAAATTGCATGTGGGCTCCACTAACCAGATCTGCATGAGCTGTACTGAGAGCTCAGACACCTCACCAACCTGTAGGGTCCTACATGTTGGTGCCTAAAATAAGGTATCGTATCTGGCAGTAAAGACCTAAATATCTCCTGGTAGGCAGAGGTAGGAAGATGAAACTCATCTAAGGATACCAACAATGAGAAAGCAAGACTTAAAGGAAGACAAGTGAATCAGCTCCTCACACCCCTGGCTCAGCTGAAGGCTAAATTTGGAAATGAAAATTGTTTAGGTGATACATGGGTCTGTCTGGAGAAAAGTCTCAGAAACCATTTTAGGACAGATCAGAGAGGCAGGGAGTGAATTGTAAAGCAACATTTGAACTAAATGCTCATTTCTAATTTGTGTGAGGTCACTTAAAAGATGGAAAACCAACAGCTGGTGATGTGAAAGATAGGTATGAGGGACATAAAAAAAGACTGTGCAGAAAATTGAGAAATAATTTTTATGCCTTTAATGTATATTGCATTTAGGAAACTTGTGAGTTATCAGTGAATAGTAAGGCTCTTCTCAGAAATAAATAGGAAATAGCTGTGCCTCGTGTAAGACATTAGCAGCCTCTCTTACGTCTGAACAACTTTTCATAGGTAAAATTGCTTTAGCTGGCACGATTATCACTGCTCACTGCTGCATTCAGCATGCTGCTCAATGTGATAATGAGTGATGTCTTTTTTCCGTCACTTCAATACAGGTATGCAATTTATTCTGCCAGTAAACACTATTATAATGTAAAATTTATAATACAATATCTTTCAATGCCAGTCAGAGTGATAGTTTGAAGGAACTCGAATGTGTCTGTTATGTATCAGAGCAAACAAACCCCACATTAACAACAAAGTTGCTTACTTGGCGGAATGGTGCAGCTGCCTTGCTTTGCTTGCTGGGGTGCATATATTAACAGCAGCACTGCTCCCTGCACTGTCACGGCCCCAAACTCCCTCACTCTTTCTGTACAGTCCTCACAGTGCCACGGGTACCAAATGGAATGGGCACAGCGATGTCACGTTAGGCATTTGGAGCATTAGGTTTGCCTTTTAATATCCCCACAGCTCAAGCACGAGGTCAGCAGAGCTGATGATCCTCGATGTTTTCAGCCAGATAAACTCTCACATTAATCCTGCACATTTAAGTTGACAACACAAATAAATACTTTCTGCTCTGTGTGTATGTGGGGGTAGTATTCTTTCTTTCAAGAGCTTTTAGAATATATTCCAAATAATTTCCAATAATTTAAAAGCCTTTTAAAGAACAGGCTCTTCTTCCAATAATTGACAGGCAAGACAATACCAGAGGGGGAGGCGAGGTGGAGAGGGGCGGAGGTGTAGATTGCTCTATATAAAAGCTGCTAAATTATGTTGTCAAAATTATAGCAACATTTTTTTTGCTCAAAAGCCTTGAAAAATCACACTCCTCCAGTCCCAGACTTCCGGCTTTTGTTTGTTTTGTGCAACCAACCTAAAACTTCATGTCATGAAATCTGTTATAATTGGCAGCACTTGTTGGATTCAAAATCAGCCCAGGACCAGGAACCCAAACATGTGACTGAAAACATTGTCTCTATTTTTACACATAACTACAAGAATAAAAAATTTTGGCTGCTGCTGGTGGTATCTGTGATGTGTAGGCTGGATCTTTGCTTTTGTCTTGTTTATTTCCCATCTTTGACAGAGTCTTTTGTGAGAAGTAACTTGTCTGGAGATCTGGAGAGTGCACTCTAGGCTGATGTGATTAGACACTTTTGACAGTGGGGAAGCGACTGACTGCAGGCTCTTCAGTTGGGATGGTCTCCATTGAGAACAACATTCAGTAACTTACTAAAACAGAAGTCTCAGTAATTCTACATTTCAATTCAGACATCTTGATGATTGACTTCTCAGTACGTCTTCTCCCTTTCTCCCTTCCCTTCCCTTCCNCCCTTCCCTTCCCTTCCCCTGTTAAGATTTAGTGACCTGATGTCTTATTTGACAGCTTTGGTCTTGGAGAGAAGGAAATCTGTGTCAAGGGTATATTCAGGGGCTCAAACGGATATTAATTGTTGCAGTAAACATGTGAAAACTATGATGTGCTAGCTCTACCTCTGGTCATTTCAAAGTAAAATAATTTGCCCTTGAAGTAAGAAACTTGAAAATTTAATTAATTTGCTACTTGAAACATTCTGATGTATTTATTTTTCTCAGGAGATTTATTCTTCACATGCAGCATGCCAAGCTGCAATTAATTTCTTGCTGTAATCTTCATGTCCCATAAAGCCTATATAGCTCAAGCATTTTAGAATTGAAGATCCATTTGGAACATGACATGAAATACAACCAGAGTTTCTGCTCACTGTCCCACATGTTGCATCATTTATTAACACTCTCCCTTCATAAAAAGTCTAGACAATGAAGCTTCTACAAAATCTGTCTGGCTGACCAGCCACCTGACCACATACCAAACACAAAGCAAAGCTCAGTAGCTTGTGTGTCCTTTTCAACCTCGGTTCTTACAGAGTATCATTAAATTGGGAGAACAAGCAACCCTCCAAAAAAGGCCTGAGAAAACAAGAATATCCCTTGCATGGACAAGAGGGAGAGACCAAGATGCTTTTTCAGCTTGTGGTGTTCAACCGTGCAACAGGCATTGCATGCTGTTGTGCTTTATGGCATCTCTCTGCTAGAAAGGCTGATTAAAAAAGCAGGGTAAATGCATGCTGTTCTCATCTGATGACATTTCAATAAAACAACAGTATTTTTATTATTTTTAAGAAACCTTTCTAAGAGTAAACTGTGTGCTTTAAGAAACATACTTACACATGATACTGCATGAGTTGAAAGTCTTGATATTGTTGATAGGTAGATGAATAGACTGCAGTCTCTTCAAGCTGTAAGACAAGGAAGAAATTGGTCTGGAAACCTGCTGAAGAAAGGGAGTGTTTGGCACTCTTTGGTGCAATATGAATAGCTCTCCCTCCTATATGTATTTGGGGTAATATTCATATAATAGAATCATAGAATCATAAAATATCCTGAGTTGGAAGGGATCCACAGGGACTGTCAAAGTCCAACTCCTGACCCTGCACAGTACAACCCCTATAGTCACACCATGTGCCAGAGGCTGAACAAGCCAAGTGACCTCAGCTGCTTCTCATGCGGTTTTCCCTCCATGTGGGGTTACAAGAGTGGGCTGTAGGCAGCCTTGGCCTCATGGCTTGCGGCTGTGTCCCTGGGAGGAGGGAAGGCCAGCACTGAACGCAGGTGTGGTGATTCCTACAACAAGAAGCACATGAGTAGCCCAAGGGATGATGGGTATAAAGGGCTGTGCTGTAGGGTCACAGAGCAGCAGATATTGAGCTGAGCTGGAGCTGACTGGGTGGATGTTGAGCTGGTGTCTGCGGATGCCAGCTCGTGCTTGCCTCTGCCTGCCACCTTCCTCTGCCTCTGGCTGCTGATGCCTGCTACCCTACACCGTGCTGGACTCTTTGGACTCTGATGTCTGGTACCCCGTGTTTGCATGTATTGCGGTGATAACTGGCTGAGCCTTAGAAGCTCTTAAAAGCCTCGGGCAGTATGAGCCTCACGGACTGCAATCCACTTGGGGGAAGTGGAAAAGCCGGCCGGTGCGTAATCCCTGGGTGGGGGTGTGCCCAGGAGAGCCGTGAGTAGCCTACACATGTAAGTCCAGGATTGGACTGCCTTGGGTGACTGTGCCTCTGGGAAGGACGGTGAGCTGCTGTAGCTCTTCCCATGCGTGATTACTGCAGATGGTGCCACAATGTTATACTGCAAACTGTGTTGGCCCGGTGTACGGCGACACCTCCAGACCCTTCACTACCCTCGTAACCCTCCTTTGGATGCTCTCTAATAGCTTTATATCCTTCTTGTATTGTGGAGACCAAAACTGCACACAGGAGTCAAGGTGAGGCTGCAGCAGCACAGAATAGCGTGGGGGCAGTCACCTCTCTCCACTCATCACTCTAGAATTCCTGCGAGATTTTGCGGAAAAATAATACTACCCCCTCCCCACCTACAGGCACCTTTTCTGGGACTACAAAGAAAGATTTTTATCTACACTTTTTGGACATTGTGCCTCAGATTGCTTTCATACTGACCCAACTTGTAAGAGCAGTCCTGTATCCATAAAGGTAAATAAATCTCATCCTTTTAGTCAAGTATGTGGATACTTTCCAAGCTTTTTTTTTAACAATGATCCTAATTGCCTAGCTTTCAACAATGATCCTAATCTAATAGTTTATGTGCTAATTTTTGACTGGTTTGCTGGTGTCAAATCCAGCAGTATGTTAAGGGCAGGCAATAAGCTGTGTTTCATCGTTGCTACTGTCTCTTCTACCTGCTTTATTTTATGCCCCAATGACAGGAAGTACTGCAAAGATTAATGGGATTTGAATAACTGTATTGGTTTTGTCTATATATATAAATGTACACAGTGTTTCAAAGCTAAATAATGCCCTGGCAAGTGAAAACAGTGCCTGGCGTGTAACCGAGAAACTAGTCTTGGATGGTATTGAATTTCTGGCCAATTCTGAGTTCTTTTTTCAGGTGTGGCAGAGCTGATGTTGATGTTCCTGACACATTGGATACAGATATCATTTGTTTTCCTCTTAGTCTTGTGCTAACCTAGCTCTGCCTGGAAACTGTCACTAGTGTAAATGAGAGCAACCTTTGCTTTTTCGCCTCAGGTTTCTGTATCTCATGTAAGCCAAAGCAGTCCCTAGTTGCCACTTTTAGAAGAGAATTAAAATCACATTGTGACTGATCCAAGAATCAGACCTGGAATGTATAAGTTTGCTTTTGTCTACTCAAGTGCCAAGGTAACAAAACATGGTCTTTCTAAAATACGGAAAAATATATTTTCATATGTTCATCTATCTCAAGAATCACTTTGTAACCCATAAAAACCAGTTTGCCATCAATCTGTGATTCATTCCACTTAGTGCTAACACCCCTCCCGACAAAGTGCCAGGAGTATGTGCAAAAGAAGGATTTTCATCAAGGAAGCACTTCTTTTATAATGAGATTACTTCTAACGTGATGCTATAATCATACGTGCAGGGTTACCAAATAATTTGCCTTTGCAGTAACTCTCATGACAGTAAGTACCAAAGTAATAATTTCTGTCTGCTACACATTATAAGCTGTTGTCAAACAGATAACCTGTCTACATGCTCAGAACTGGTATCTCCTGCTGTTCAGCTCAATGGACAAGGGGGTTTTGTTCATGGAGGCACTCTCAGTAGAATATAGGTTCAGACTGTGCATGGAGATGCTCTAGTACTTGTAGAAAAGCAATAACTGCTCTCTGAATAGCACTTACATTATAGTAGCTACTGGAGGCGAGTGTTTGCTTTGTTGTTTTCTTTTGCAATAACATCACTTTTCTGTGCATAAATTCTGTTCATGACTTATACTTTGATACTTCATTCTGTGTTTTGTTTTGTTGGGTTTTTTTGGTTGATTTTTTGTTTGTTTGATTTAAACGTATTTCTCAAATAAACGGTCACTTATTTTTGTCACTGGAGATGGAGAAGCTAGTGGGTTATTTCTCACCCATTAGCTCTGAAACAAATAACATCTTCCATCAGATGTAATAAAGTGAGTCAAACTCAATGCCGTGATAGATCACTTGATTGACCAGCAGGGAGAGCTGTTTCTTTAGTAAGAATCACCTGCTGGTCAAGATGAGGACTTACAAATTCCTGTTCTTCAGATTAGGAATTAATGTACGAGATAAAGCCAAATAAATACTTCATACTGGAATAAAGTTATGAGCACCTCGAGGCTGCACTGTAGAAAGTCACTGTTTGTTGCCCAATAAAATGCTTTCAGTACAACTGTATCTATGCTATTTACCAAGCAGGAGGTGAGCAGAGGATTCCAATAGTTAATAACTGCTCTTGCCTTGACTACTCCCCCTCACCCATTGCTGGCATTCAGGGTGGCTCAGATTTTTCAGCCACTGTTCATATTAAGTAGGACCATCAAATTCCCTAGGTTTAGCTGTGCATTGAAGTCTCCTCCAGTCTAGTAGCATCTAGTCTAGGGCCCATAAGCTTTCCAAGTGCTCACTTATTATGTCTTTCTTTGCTGGCTATGTCCTGACTACATTTTAAAATTAGGGATGGTCTTTTCCATCTCCTGATAGTCCAGGATAAGAGGCATTGAACAGTATATAAGCCATTGGGACTAAGGTTTCCAGAACAACTTTCTGACTTAAGCAATATTTTACATTTTGGAGGTGAAAGACTGGGAAGTATTAAACATTATGAATCAAATTTTCACCTCTTACTGGAAAAAAAAAAATCAAAAGGGGGAATATGTCTGAACATGTCTTCTCCCAAGAAACAAATGACAGGGTGAGGTGAAATGGCCTCAAGCTGCACCAGGGAAGGTTTAGTTCAGCTTAATAGTTCAACTATTAAAAAAAATTTCTTCACCAGTAGGGTTGCCAAGCATTGAAAGAGGCTGCCCAGGGAAGTGGTGGAGTCAACATTCCTGGAGGTATTTGAAAGATGTGTAGAGGTGGCATTTGTGGACATGGATTATTGGTGGACTTGGTAGTGCTGGGTTAGCAGTTGGACTTGATGATCTTACAGGTTGTCCAGCCTAAATGTTTCTATGATTCTATGATTTAATCATTCTGTGTTAATATTCCTCCCCTCCTGTTTGGTGTGTGGTTTTTTCCTTCTTTTTTTTTTTTTCCCCCTGTGATGCAGAATTTCATAAAATTAATTCAGGAATTAAAAAAAAATACCTTCAATAGCAATTAATTTCTGAGTTCTGTTTTTTAACATTTTACAAGGTAGATTTCTCGGTTCTAAGTAAAGATTTCATGTTTATATTTTCTTCATGACAGTTTTGTATAGGCTTTTGTTTTTAAGCATTAATTGTTTGGTTTTTGAGTAGTTTTTTATGATACACTTTCATCTCGGATGATCAACATTATAATTATCACCTAAAATTTAGCTTCAGCAGTGGTATCAATACAGAACATTGCATTCTGAATGCTCACTTTAAATTATAACCATTTTTGACAGCTGTGCTACTAAGCATTATCTAAGCAAAGTAAATGTATAGGGTATTCAAGTGCGTGTGTTGATGTTTTTAAGCCCAGTCACTCAGAAATGAAGCTTTTTCTCAAGCGTGAACTGAACTGGCTTGCTGTATATTCTGTGCTCAGTTATATAACACAGGCTGGTTTCCTATAAAGGTGCCAGATAAAGGGCTACTTCCCACTGCTTTCAGGTGTTATGGCAATTCAGGACTCGCTTTTTGTTATGGCAGTGAAACCTCCATGGCACCGATGACTTCCAAAGAGAGCAAATTAAAGGAAATAGCACTCTTCATGAGTCATACAATGATCATGTTCTTTTGCTAGCTGAGACCAAGCTGATGATGCTTCTGAATACACTGGGGTGCATTGTGCCTTTCTGGTTGAAAAAAAAAATACTAACCTCAAATGTGTGTAGCATCAACACTGAGAGATTTCTGACTATGCAGGTGAAGCTGCTGATACACCAAAGCAGGTAATTTTTTTGACTGTTTTGTTATCTTTGACAGGTGCCCTATGAATATGTGTTACTTATTGCTTATAGTTCAGCTTATTGGCTAGGAATCACAGTTTACAGGACCAAATCCCACACTTTGAGAGATTTGCTCCTTGAAGGCCACTCAGGTGGCTGACAGAAAGAAAATGCTGGCTTTAGGAAGCAGTGAGTATGTGTTGCCAAGTATGTTTTAGTGGCACATGACTGTTTCTTGAAGTTGCTCCTTGCTGTGACCCTCGGAGGCTTTCAAATGAATCCATATTTAGCTATCATAGCATCTCTCCATCTCTGGAGACTCATCTTTGACTGTCTGTTTTTGGAGGATGAAAACTGGTTTGAGTTCCTTACTTGTCTGCTAAAATCAGGTGAATTGGTAGAGTGCTATAAAATTGGAAGCTTGGACTTTATCTTCCAACTACAAAGAGGAACATTTCTATTTTCATTCACCAGGGAAGGCAACGTTTGCAGCTGACTGGAGGAAGAGGCCAGATCTATTCAAAGCTGCTGAGAGGCACTAGTGCATGGAGTGACCAGTTTATGGAACAGGATGAAGGATGGAAAACGAGATAATTGTGCCAAGAGAAATTGTTTCAATCACTCCATGTGCCCTAAAGTGTTCTGCATAAATTTGGAGGTGGGACAGGAGAAAGAGGGTTTCTGCTTTCTTAACTGCATTGTAAATGCAGCAGGGAGATTGATTTATGGGCTTGGTGCTTGGGGTCTGTAGCACCTAATGCCAAATATTGAAGTCTTTCATGTTCCACACGCTCACACTGCTTCATACAAGAGTTCACATGTGAAGGACGGGATAACAACACTTGCTAAACTTCAGGGACATGCAGTAATAAAGCCTCAATTTTCCTTGTTTCCCAAACTATCAGTGTCACAATATGCATCCATTCTGGTCAGTGGAAATGGTTTCCAGAAGTTGAATTATCCTTTGTACTGTGCACCACTATTATTTTCCTCTGGAGTCTTCCCACTGTAGAAAATTCTGTGTATTTGTCTCTTTGTATCATTATGGTTGTGAAATAGGTGCCTGGATTGGTGAGGTCTGAGTCAGATTTTCTGCTCCTTTGTACTTCTTTTCATGCCTTCCACCTTTACTGACTTCTGTAGTGCACAAACTCAGAGGCTTTACTTAAATGGACAAATTCTGCTTGTGTTTGTGTTGTGATGAAGGCCTTGGTATTCCTTTGGGTGAAGATGAGTGTCACAGAGGTCAAGATGTGGTGCCTCATTATCTCTGATGTAACAGTGTGAAGGAAAAAATCAGAACTACTTAGTTTTTTGACTGTTATGAAATCAGTGTTGCTTGGTCTGTTGTGCCACTATTCAACTCTAGATGCAGACCTGAGGTAGGATGATCCAGGAGGGCTGGTGAGCACCCTTGCTGGAGCTGACAGTTGTCAGAAGAAATGTTTGTTGGAAACAAGTGGTTGTCTCAACTTGCTGGTGACCTTAACCTGCTCTTTATAAAACACAGCTTGACAGATGCATGATTGTATCCTGAGAAATCTGTTTGCTCAAATCTTAAAGGAAATAGTTATTTTTTATTCTGTTGCTTTTGGTGTAGTAAAGGCAACAAAACATTGTTTAAATGGAGTACCTCAATGATGCAAAAAATGAATAAATTTCTTACAGCAGTGTCTGCCTCTCTAATGGAAACCCCCAGAAGGGATGGGCTTCTGTTTCTTGCTGCAAGTGTTAGCTATCATGGAGAGGAGCTATTGTTCTATCAGAAATCATGCCTAAGCCTGTTATTCCAAGGAGACAATTTTTTTATAAAGAAGTGATTTCTTATTTTAAAGCCTTGGTAAATAAACACATAAAAAAGCGGTTCTTGCGGAGACATGGCCATAATTCTGGGTAGGAAGTTATGATGCTAGTTGACTTCATTTTGTTTTAGAGAAGAGGACAGAATTGGCATGAGCAACAAATCTATACAAAGTCATTTATCAAGCTTTGCTGGCATCACTCTGATGTCCTTGAAAGTAGACTGCTTCATTTCTTACATACTCTGGTGTGGAGGAGAGACTGCTGTTCTAAATCTCAAACATCGAGAAAGGCAACGTGCAAACAGCTAGCACTAGCTTTTAGTAGAAAAACTCAGGAATGTGCTAACACAGGAACAGAGTATATACAAACTATTTTGATGTTGTCACACAGAGGTAGGTTTCCCTGCATTGATTGTGCTGCAAGATTTTACTCTTTTCGTCATCTTACTGAAAATCTCAGACACTTAAAGGTGCATGGTCAATAGATGGCAGCAAGTCATTTAGCCTGACTATTGCCTCTTCTGGGCAATCCTCTGTGCACAGTCGGTGCTCACCTTCTTTTAAGGAAACAACTCCTTCTTTGCAATTCTAAAGGCTGCAGTGAGATGTATAAGCCAATGACGGGCTCATATATTTCATCAAAGAAATATCCTTTTGCAGATATCTGGTGTGTCTGTTTTTACAATTGCCCTAACATTATAGTTTAACCTTCGTGTTTCTTCAGTCCAGCAATTATAAACCCCTTTAGCTGGGATCCAGAGTGATAAGGATTAGTGATTTCCTGTGGAAATGCTTTATCAAGGCACAGCAGAGGAGATGGTTCTTAAGGGGAACTTCTACACCTTACACAGTTGCCCCCATGAAGACCTTACGTGTTGTCATGGCAGTGAGTGAAACTGGCAGGCAGAGAAAGCTGGTGACAGGAATTTACTGAATGAAGAAAAAAGTAATAATTCTTCAAAGTGCAGGAGTTGAAAATAATGTTGCTCACAGAAATTTTCCTTCCAGGAACTGCAGTAGAAACTCATTATATCCCCCAAACTGACCGCAGTTCCCAAAAGGAGTTTTCATCTGGTGTAGGAGCTTCAACACCAGGCTTTCTGCAGTCATAGTGCTGCCTCTGACACTAATCTTTTGTGCAGCCTTGAAAATGGATGAGAAGATCTTTTGATGAAATCTGTAGGAATCTAGAAAGCAAACCAGTACATGATCCACTACACAGTCTTTCTCCTCTGTAGTCTTTACTTCTCCCTGATATTCCAATATAACTGTCTTAGAGCAAGAAATTACTCTGAAGGAAGAGGAGGGAGAGGCATGCTGGTTTTACTATTAATCTCTTGCAAAGCTAATTGTGATTACAGCAGAAAATAATT
Source organism: Pachycephala philippinensis (assembly GCA_013397055.1). Lineage (NCBI taxonomy): Eukaryota > Metazoa > Chordata > Aves > Passeriformes > Pachycephala > Pachycephala philippinensis. The sequence continues at coordinate 256,907 of VWZT01005510.1, forward strand.
ATTTCCTCAGTGATATTGCAAAATCAAGCAACTGGAAAATCATTGCCAAACTTTTAAATATTCTAGGACTACCTTTTTTTCTGAGTGATTGGTGGTTTGCTTTGAGTTGATACATGCTTGGTAATTATACTGACAATATTGACACCTTTGAATGTTCCCATAGAAAGTTAAGATTCATTTGAGAAACGATAGATAATATCACATTCTAAAATTACAGATGTGATGGTAAAACCTTGAGTTTCACTGTTTAGTTATTAAAAGAGTGTTTATTTAAGAGAAGTCCGAGCAGTATGTTTTACATCCTCATTTTATTTTATGTATGTCTCTTACTTTTCAGCTGTTTTAAGGATTTGATACTTTAAAGATTTATAAAGCCAAGTTATATAAAGAATATTTGAAAACAGAATCAATAATTTCATACATACCTAGTGTAGCAGCATTATTCTGAAGATCTTAAGGCATATATTCAAATGTTAATTAATATAGGACCCTTGTGAGGAGAATAATTATTAATATGCTCATATTATCAGTAAGTAAACTAGTTACAGAGCATATTCTATCACTGCTGAGAATGCAATAATAACTCCTGCTTGACCAGCTTGGTAAACTTCTATGATGAAATGTCTGGTTTGGTAGATGAGGGGAAAGCAGGGGATGCTGCTGACCTTGATTTCAGTAAGGTCTCTGTCAGATCCTCACAGACAAGCTGATGAAGTATGGGTTGGATGAGCAGATGGTGAGGAGGATTATAAACTGGCTGAGTGGATGGGCCCAGTGGGTGATGACCAGTGGCATGAAATTGGAAGCCAGTAACCATCAGTGTAATCCAGGGGTCAATACTGGGTCCAGTCCCGTTTAAGTTCTTTGTTAATGATGGGGAAGATTGTGCCCTCAGCAGGTTTGAAGACAACACAAAGCTGAGGGGGGTGGCTGGTAGGTGCTGCCATCCAGAGGGGCCTCATCAGGCTGCAGAAATGGGATGACAGGAACCTCATGAAGTTCAACAAGGAGAAATGCAGTCCTGCACCTGGGGAAGAACAACCCAAGGCACCAGTATGTTCTGGGGGCTGCTCAGCTGGAAATAAGCTTGACAAAAAAGAACTCGTGGGGTCCTAGTGAACACCCAGTTGAACATCAGCCCCCAATGTGTCCTTGCTGCAAGGAGGGTGAATGGGATCCTTATCTGCTATAGGCAGAGCATTGACAACATGTTGAGGGAGGTGATCCTCCTCCTCTGTCAGCACTGGTGGGCCACACCTGGAATGCTGTGTCCATTTCAGGGCTCCATGTTCAAGAGACAGAGACATACTGGGGGGAGACTGAGGGAGATGGGATGGCTCAGCTTAGAGAACAAAGTCTCGGTGGAGAATCTCAGTGTGTAGAAATACCTGAAGGGAGAGTGCAGAGAGAATGGGGCCAGGCTCTATTCAGTGGTGCCGTGACAGGATCAGAGGCAATGGGCACACACTGAAACACAGGAGACTCCCTCTGAACATCAGGAACCACTTCTGTTACTGTGAAGGAGACTGAGCAGAGGTTGCCCACGGAGGTTGTGAAGTCTTTCTCCTAGGAGATATCCAAAAGCTGTCTGTACATGGTCCTGGGCAGGTGTCTCTAGGTGGGCATGCTTGAGCAGGTGCTTGAGCCACGTCACCTCCAGAGGTCGCTCCCAACCTCAATATTTTTGTGGTTCTACCTAGGATTCCTTACTCAGTCTTTCTCTAACATCATATACTCTATAAAATCCATATGAAACTAGATATTTTTTGTGCTGTGTTTCCGTGTTTCATATTCTGAAGTAATATACATTTTTTAGAATAAGTTCTACTTTTTTTTCTTCTCAAAGTTATACTGTTTCTTTTTTGCATATCCTGCTTCTGCACTGGTTTTCCTCCTTCCCTCCCTTCTTCCTCCATTTGTGTGGATTCATTTTCCCATCATGATATTTTCAGCTATTCAAGGTGCTCACCCTGCCTTTCTTTTTCACTCCTTCCTGTTTGTAAGCCCAAATCTCACATCTACCATCACAACTGTTTTCTTCCTGTTCTTCCTTCAACGTCAGAGATCATGTCTCCAGCCTGTCCTTCCCTCTACCCCACTCCACTTTCCCCATCCCTACTATTAAGTCTCTTTAACATTTTCCTAAGCCGTTGCTCATCTCTCCTCCTGTCCCCTATGCAGAATATCTTCTAAACCAAATCACTCATCCCAGCTTTGTCAATAAACAAGATTTCAGAAAAAATAATTAAAAAATAAATAAACGCAAATATTTCCCACAGCAGCATAAGCACCGAGTGTAGGAAAGGTTGTGCTATTATGATTATACTGAAAAATAAAACCTATCACTGGTATTGTGAGTATGTCTGGTAGCTTCAATCTCTCATATCACACTGATAGCTGCCTCTTTTTTTTTTTTTGTGCTGTGGAGTGCCTCTGGTTTCTGCTGTCAGCCTGGGAGAAGGAGAAGGGCTTACCATGAGCGGTATGGCTTGATACGAGCACTCTTACTCCAGCTGGAGTTTAAATGCCCCCTTCACTTGTCCCCTAGGACACCTTTGTTGTGACTTCTGACATGGCACTGTGGGGTTTATTATTATCATCTATCTTATCACATTCTTTGATGTCTGGAGCCCCTTTTCACCTACAGGTTACTTTATCCTATTTGTCTCTTCTGAAGATTCGGTGGTAAAGTCCCAGACTGGGGTGTAAACTGAAGCCTTTACTACCCCCTATGTGACTGTTTTAAGAGAATTCCTTTGTGGGATTCTGTCCCTCATTGTTTAGGGCTTTTTGATACGGTTCTCTCTCTCCTACACACAAAACTCCTAGTCTTGTAGTTGATATTGCTGGTTTGGTTTTCCTGTCGTGTTTTTTTCTTTTTAGCCTGTGTTTGGTGCAGAACCTCAGGACCTGAGTGATCTGAGCCCTTGTCTTGGTCTAAATCTATCAGGGTAGACCTCCAGGCTGCTACTACAGTACAAACATCAGATTAATTGCTCTTTTTACCAGCATTTAGGGAGGATGTAAATTTGGGAGCAGCTTGAAACAATTTGCAGCTCATCAGGAATCCTGGAAAGAGGGAATTACGGAAGGAGAGTGTTCCATAATAAAGAAATATGAGGAACCTTCCTTTTGCCTCTGTCACTCCTTCTGACTTTTTCAAATGCTGAGTCAGTGCTTAATCAAGCGCCAGTTCTGTGAAAATCTGCAGGCATGAAGCACATGAATCAGCTCATAGTACACACAGGCAAGGACGCCCTTGAATTTTGGTAGGGTCGGAGCCCAATTTAAGAGTAATCCCACTGACCACTGGATGTCACTGCGACACTGCAGGAATGAAAATTAAGGCAAGGATTTTCAAAAGTATCCAAAGACTTTTAGAGCACGAGTCCTTATGACCATCATTTCAACTTTGGGAATTTCCCTAAAATTAGCTGTTAGCCTACATGCCATTGGTGACTAGTGAGCTTGAATATTGAGAGTTAGACACTCTATCAAAAAAATGTATGAATTGGTGTCACAAAAAAGTGCGTATGTGTCTTGGAAAGGGGATTCCCAAAAGGGGTTCTAGTTGCACTGTTTTCTGTCATTGATACAGTGAAGATTTTGATGATAAATGAAATGAAATTATATTGGTTAAATTAAAAAAATAGGCAGGACTGATGGAGATTTCAAGAGCTTGGTTAATCTACTGCACCTTAGAGTTGGAATCAGATAATGTCAATACTAATTTGATTTACTCTTACCATCTGCAGCTATTTCATAACCTCATCAGAAAAGAAATCTGTTTTCTTTGCTGTAACTTTCAGATCATGATTTCCAAATTTTCTATTCTTGTTCTTCCCCTTTTCAGAGATGTAAAGAAAGCAAATAAAGAGTTGTAAGGACATATACTGCCACATAAAACAACCTTATATACACATAAAATAGCTATATTGTGTAATAATAGTAAAAAAAATTGAATTCTACTAAGTAAGGAAAAGAGCAATCTGGGACATTGGACTACTTAGCCAATGGCAGAAAATGGAAAACTAACAAATGGAGATATACATTGAACAGATCACTTGAATTTGAGAGGATTCTTTCACTTTAGGTTATTGAAAGGAAACCTCACTTGGTGAGATGTAGAAAAGGCTGCTGATAGTAACAAAGCACTTATTGTGGCAAAACTTACGGGACTTAAATTAAGAGTAATAAATATGAAAATTAAGTTTGGTCTTTAGTTAAAATTGTGGTGCAGGTGGGTGTCAGGTCTGTGCACACCCAGCACACCTAATCCATGAATTCCTCTGGTGCCGCCGGAACATCCCAGCCAGTCTTCACATACATGAGGGCTGGCTTGAGGCAGTGGCTAGCTTCAAACCAGCAAACCTTCACACCTGAGGATCTGACTGTTACATGTGCCCAAACAGGTGACAATTTTAGACAGTTTTTGACATTCCCTAAGGCAGCTCCTGCTATATATAGTCCCATTTTTATCCTTAAAGATGGAAATTCCTGTATTTTCAATGGAGATGATTTTTACTTGTTTTATGTTGACTCATGTATTTGGTTTCTTCCTTGATTCTTCCACTCCAATATAGGTACCAGAAGTAATTTTCTAACCTTAGAAACAATGGCAGCTTTTTAAGGCTAAGTAGTGTCGTTCATAGTCTCTCTTCATTATTTTTTATTCACCTTCAGACAACTGTGAATACTGGCATGACTTAATTATTGTATGGCCTTCAAGATTCTGAATTTTCTCTCTAATTTCTCCTTGGTAAAATTAGAGCAATTTATGCAAGTAAAAATTGATGTACTTCCACTAGAGTTTTTGGCCTGTGGTTAATATGTTGCTGGTATTTTAAAATGTTTTAAGAGTTGCAGCCACAACAGAATCTCTTAGATTAGCTACTCTAAAGGATAATTGCTTGACATGATGCCTATTAGCAAAATTTCACAGATGGTCAAGTCTGAGTTTTATTAATTGCTCAAGTTAAGCCAGAGTTTGTTCATAATTAATGATATGATAGTAAAAAATTTTCTCAGCTCAGAAGTTGAATAAACATGACCCTCTGGAAAGGAAGCCAAAACTGAGACAGTGAATATTTATTGCTGATTACTGGACATAAATTCAATAGCAAATGGGTAAATTGTTTAATGAAAACTAGACCCTTGTGAGTCACATGCCACAAAGAGCCTGAGCTGGGAAGTAGAATTAGGGTTAGAGTCAGAGTTCAGTAAAAGAGAGAGACTAGAGGTATGGCTGTTGGGAGTGGGGTTGGAAATGGACATCCAAAGGAAGGTTAGGACAGCCAAGACATTTGTGCTCAGAGAACATTTGTGCTGTGGGTCAGAGGTGGGGTCTTAGTCCAGACCTAAGATGGGAAGTAGGATTCAGGTTTGGATTTGGATTGAATGGAAGGGAGAGCCTGGAGGTGTGGTTGGAGTGGTGCTTAAAATGGCAGAAAAAAAAAGTTTCATCTGAATGAAAGAGATTAATGGAAGATAAAGAAGTCTCAGACCTTTTATTCAAATGGAGGGATGTGGTTAGGTTGAACAAGACAACAACAGGGATATTGGACAGAAACTATTTTAGAAAAGGTTCTATTAAATGTCAGTGCCATTAAAATATATAATCAAATGATATTGTGTTTTGACTGTTTTTATACAGTGAAAATGATGGAGGACTTGCCTCAAAAAATAATGAGAAAAATTATTATGTTGAGTTTGTAGAAAAGAAGAAATAGATACACTTTCTTTTACGAGAGACAAGTGTAGAAGTAGTAAATCTGCTATAGGCAATACTTTTCCATCATATGTATTTGGTCTTCTTTCACATTTGTTCTAACTTCCTATATTCTGATCAGCTTTTAAGAGGCTGCCAGTTCAACAGAAAATATAAATTTGTTACTATAAATTATGCTACACCTGAGAGCACAAGTTTCCATCACAGAAGTTTTTCAGATTGAATGCTGTATATCTAAAGAAAGGCTGGGAAGGAAGAAGTGAAAGGATTTTTGAAAAGCTTTTAGAACCATTACCTCAGCACAGGGTTCCCTTCTTTCATGGAAGAGAATAAAACCATTTTGCCAGAAGAGATTTCCCCCTAAATCAGCACCTCAAAGTTTTCAAGCTGACACTTCCTAGCCTTTAAAAAGCACTGTTTAGAGACAGTTACAATTATCTCCGAAACAAGCATTACAGTTCTCAGCTATCCCAATAAGCCAGGGTGTGAATATGGGCAGTGGCATTCCCTAAAAGCCTTGGAAGATTTGTAGTAACACAGTCAGATAGCAGCATTTCCTTTGCAGGTTTGGTAAGTGCAGCATAGACACAACCATCCTTTGCATGTGCAAGGGCTTTTCTTAAGCTTTTCCTCTTTTTCCAGTCTTGGCTGATGCCAGGCTAGAGTAGCAGCTATCACATGTTTTGATGGGCTGTGTTTGGCAGCTTTCTGACAGACTGACAGTGCAGCTCAGCTGGAGAGTCCTTGGAGGGATATGGAGGCAGTGGGTGCCCGGGTGTCCTTGGGGCTGCAGTCTGGCGTTGAGCAGAGCAGGAGCTGTTCCATTATACTGTGCACTACAGGGACTGAGGTACCTGTTTCCCTGTGTAAGGAATGAGTGAATGAACTAATTAATCATTAATTTCATGCCTCTCAAGCGTGAAGTTTTCTGACACTCACAAAGCCAAGGAATTGACTCTGCTCTCCTTTACACCTTGTTTAACCTAATGAAACAGCAATGCTTTTTTTCTTTTAATATAGAAGAGAGCTCAGAATGGGCCTTAATAACTTTCAGATCACCTTAAAGGGAAAGCAACCTTCCCCTAGAATTTATTTAGAAGACATTATATAGAAACAAGAAAGCTCTGAGCTCTGCTTCAGATCCTGAGGCATGTTGATCCCCAAAACTGCCATCACGATGTGATTTAAGTACTTATTTTCTGAAGTAAGTTTTCCATTCTGTCAGCCAAAGGAAATTTGACATTTGGTTGCCACAATCAAGTTAGAAACAACATTCTTGTCTGGACTATACAAAAGAGTGGTGACGGATGACTCAGAATTGTATTATGATTTACGTTATGGAAGCCTGCAGGTGGCCTTAACCAAGATTTTCTCCTTGGTATTTTTAGATTTTGGCCACGTGATTTTTTCTGAGGTTCTGCCCAGTGTGCAAGGGTCAGTTCTGCAGCTGGTGGCTGTTACAGCCTGCAAAAGCAGGTGGGTGAGGTACATGGGTATGCAGGGCTGGTGGTGACACACCTTGTGGGTATAGGCTTGTCCCACCCAGTCACGGGCTCGTGTCTGCTGCTCTGCTCTGTTGGATGTGTGGCCTGAGTGCATTCCAGCCAGGAAGAATTCGTAATCCAAGTGTTGCCTAGATACCAGACTCATGCAAAGGAGGAACAGGGGCCAGTACTGGGTTTATCACAAATTCATAGAATCATAGAATGGTTAGGGTTGGAAGGGATCTTAAAGTTCATCTGTTCCAACCTCCCCACCATGGGCAGCAATGCCACTCACTAGATCAGATTGCTAAAGGCCCCACCCAGCCTGACCCTGAACACTTCCAGGGATGAGGCATCCACAGCCTCTGGGCAACCTGTGCCAGTGTCTCACCATCCTCTGAGCAAGGAAACTTTTCTTAACATCTAAACTAAACCTGCCCTTTTTTTGTTAAATCAGTGACCCTTGTCCTGTCACTATCTGACCATAAAAAAATAATTCCACTCCCTTCTTTTTTTAAGCTACCTTTAGGTACTGGAAGGTTGCAGCTCTCCCTGAAGCCTTGTCTTTTACAGGCTGAACAACCCCAGCTCCCTCAGCCTGTCTTTGGATGGAGAGGTTTTCCATCCCTCTGATGATCTTCGTGGCCCTCCTCTGTACCCATTCCAGCAGGTTTGGGTGATGTGTAGCTACATTAAATCTGTCAAAAGCAAAGAACAAAGAAATCTTGTCTCAGGTTTTCTCACTGCTTCAGTGGAAGAGAGTATGATGATCTACTTTAAAGCATGATTGAGTCACCCGTTGGTGAAGCCTGCTCCTGTGGCTGGTACTACTTTGTTCCAGGCACTTTTCCAGTATCCCTCCTGAAGATAGGAAGGATGTTCATGAAAGGGGTGCACAGGGTGCAAGGGCTCCCCTTGTGCTCTGGCCATGCTCTAGTCTGAATTCAGTCCTTGAGATTTATGGGGATTTAGGCAGGCTTTGTGTCCTTTGCTCTCAGTGTCTCAGATGGAAATGAGATTTCATACTCACAACTTCCTATGTTTTAATTTCCTCATCAAATATTTGTTTGTTTGTTTGTTTAGTACACTCCCTTGAAAATCTGCCTGTGTTTTGTATATTTATTCTTCCTGGCAGGTGCTGAAGAGACTGGTTGAGTAAATGACAAGATGTAACCAGGCTTTTCTCTGACTGCCACAAAGCTCAGGACATGCAAGGTCAGGTCTTCGCTGTAGAAGAACCCCACTTAACAAGGAACTAATTTACTTCAAGGAAGGAGATTACTGATCATAGTAGATTTCTACAGCAGATGAATATGTAATTCAGAATGAATAATTTATTAAAAGTATTTAGCCTTACTGTCTGCTCACAGTAAGTCTGTGAATATTTCAGAATGTTCTTATGTTTGTCATTAAATGCTTCTGCTATCTCCTTGTCCTAGATTTATTTTTCTGACCTGCTTGCTGAATTATAATTTGGCCATTTCACTCCAAGAGTGGACAGGTGTGCAGACTCTTCTTTTGCATGTTGTAAAATTAAGATTTATAAAGGTTTTTGAAACAAAATTTAATTTTTTTTCCCATAGTTGCTTAGCATTAGCCCATGAAAACAGAAAGCAAATACAAAATGAACCCTTTAAAAAGAGCGACAGATAATAAACAGAACATCTGTAATATGCTTTCTGGCCAAGACTCCTGAAAAATTGTATTTTTTGCACGTGTGTTTTTTTAAAAATTTTTTTAAATTAGACATCTAAAAATTGATGTAGGAATATCCAATGAGAACTGTCAAACTTTCTGCTGTGGTTTAACATGCAGACAGTTAAATCCCACACAGCTGATTGCTCACTTGTCTCCCCAGTGGGCTGCGGGAGAGAACTGGGGGAAAAAAATCCTAGGGTGAGATAAAGGCAGTTTAATAGCACAGAAATGGAAACAAAAAGACTGCTATTACTCCTCCTTCTACTGATAAATTAATTACATTACAAAAGCAAGTGATGCACAATGCAATTGCTCACCACCCGCTGAGTGATCCCCATCCATTTCCCGAGCAGCCACCCGCAGCCACCTCTCACCCTAATTTATACACTGGGTGTGACATCTTATGGTGTGGAACATCCCTTTGGCCAGCTGGGGTCAGCTGTCCTGGCTGTGTCCCCTCCCAGCTCCTTGTGCCCCGCAGCCTCCTCGCTGGCAGGGTGGGGTGAGAAGCTGAAAAGCCCTTGACTTGGTGTAAACACTGCTCAGCAACAACCAAACATCAGAGTGTTATCAGCATTGTTCTCATCCTAAATCCCAAACACAGCACTGGACTAGCTACTAGGAAGAAAAGTAATTCTATCCCACTAGAAATCTGGACACTTTCTGATTTGTAAAAATCATGACATTTATTTAAATGCATATATTTGGACATATCAATCTAATGACAGATTTCTGTTTTCAAGCTAACATGAAAATATTGCTTAATCAACCGTCAAAATGATCCTGCTAGGTAAGATGGTTCTACACTACAATTTTCTTTTGGCACCAGCTTGACCTAAAATACCTGCATTAGGACATCTTCTGTGGTTTCTTCACTGAAGATAAATTGAATTTTCAGAAAGGAGGACTTTCAAAGAGCACTTTGGCTGGTGGTAAGGTGCGTTCTTGGGGAGGAGAGACAAACTGCTAGTGAGTTTCTGAAAAATAAAGACAATTTTTCTCATTTTTATGTATCTTTCTTGTACCCGGAAAACGTAGGACGCTTTAAAATACGGAAGAAAATGAGCATTTTTTTTCTTTGTGAGCTTTTTCTTCTTTCTATTATATCTTCCCCATGATGTCATTTTACTTGCACACTTTCTACCAAGGATTCCTCTGCCCTACTCTACTGTCACATAACTCTTCTCTCTAAGTGCATGAGTACCATTCCTCTACTTCCTAAGGAAGCAACAAGTCTCCTTCAGCAGTAACCTCCATTTTTCACCACTACTGTCTGCTTGCTGAATCTGTCCTTATCCACATCTCAAACCCCTTGAGCTCTAGCTCAGGCCAGCCCAAACACTTGCTACTCAGGAGTGTCCTTGCCCTGCATGTGCCAGTTGTGGCTGTGTTTTCATCCTGCTGTGTGGCAGTTTCTCATCACCACTCCCATTTGATAACACCAGGATTTTCATAATCTGTGTGTGCACAGCACACGTAACCCCCCCCACTGATGTGGATTCTAGCTTTAAAGCTTAGGAATACCATCAGAAGCTCTGAAAATTTCTCTTCTTCCCTCTTACCCATTGTCACTGGGTTCAGGAAACCATGCCTGCTGTATCCTGCCACATCCTGGGAGATGCCAGGCTTTCTCTTCTGTTTCTGCTCCCTTTTGTTGACAGCTGATCTGCTACCAGGACTCTGGAGAAATGGGGGCTGAAGACACTGTGTGTGTGTGTCAGTACCACCATGATGTGCCTCGTGGGGATAATCCAGCCAAGGCTGCATTCCTGGTACGGTGTCTCTTTCCTTTGCCACCTGTAGTCTGCTAATTTGCTACAAGGCAGGGTTCCCTGTCACCACATCTGTGGTGAGGGCCTCTGGGTCTGTAGAAAGGATTGAAATGAAGGCACCATGTGGTGATACTGCATGCTGCTCTGCCTCAGCCATGGCATGTAACAAATTGACCTAATTGGAAAGTTGCAAACTCTTTTCCCAGCAGAAGCCCCTCTCCTAATTTTCCATGCGAGGGAAAGGGTTTCCATTCCTTAACCAGCAGTAGGGAAGCTACTCCTTTGAGTTTTCCATTTTAAATATGTAGCTTCTGGGGCAGGAAGCTGGCTGTGGATCAGTACTTGATGGGAGGATCACAAAGAGAGCCTTCTGATTCTGTCCTGTGCCCACTGAAGCCTGACACAGCAGGAGAGACTTGCTGGGTGCTGGGTGTTGAGAGTGGAGCCACATCTCTGTGATTCTCCAGGCTTCTTTCCACCATGGTTTTCTGTTGTTGTTATTTAATTTAACTTTATTATGAATAGATGTTTGAGTATTAATGTTGCTTGTCTTACAACATGTTCATAGCAAATTGAGGAAAACTGTTGGCTGGGGTGGGGTGGAACAAAGATTTGGTGACTAATGTGTGGTTTTTTAACCAGTTTTTTAAAGAAAGACTTTAATGAAATGTGTGTGAGAGTGTGTACATGTGAGAAAGGGATGAAACAGCACAGTTTAAATGCTGTCACATGTTTTACAGCTAGGATACCATTTTTTCTCCTACAAAAGCTGATAAAATACAAGTTCCATTTAGGCGTAGGATTTATGGTTACTTTATATGCCCTGAAAAAAATGTGTATCTACAGGGGATAGTAGTTCACGGAGAAAACAAGTTGGTGCTGAGAAGTTCAATTACTCTCCTGAAATATCAATAATGTAGCTGGAAGAAAGAAAAACAACAGGCCACTTCCTATATTGGATGTATTCTCAAAACGTCTATAAAGGCTTGCTGCCAGCAGCAAGAAAGTAATAGCTATAAATGTTGCTCAGTGGGAAGACTTGGTGATAGAGCCCCTCTGTTTGAAATTTTACCGAAGCCCTGTCAACACAGTGTAACTTTCATGTTTTTGCATTTTTATTTTTATTATCGTTTCTATTATTCTTGGCAGGTGCATGTGTTGGCAGGTGAACTCTAGGTCTCCCTCCTGGCAAGGCTCTCTCTCTTTTGAAGTCACTCAGCATAAGCCTGCAGTTTCTTGACTCTGAGATCTGCTGAAATACATTTTAAACCTACTGTTCTAGATGGTCACTGTAGCACTTCCTAAAGTCCCATTGTATTCTCATACAGAAAGCTTAAGCAGCAGAGTGAGCAATATAATTGTATTCCTTAAAGAGTTACCAAAATCTTTCTGCAATTCCTTTTATTTGACAGCTATGGTTGAATTTAATAGTAACAATAACAACAACGATGATGATGATGGCGATGAAACAACCCCGACATGTTCTAGGCTGCTTGAGGCAAAGTGTTACGTGTTTTTTCCTCTTCCTGAGATACTGGCACCTGTGCCTGGTCTCAGCAGCACAAGATCTTATGCACACAAAGAAAATAGAGAACATTGTGTGATAGCACTGTCACATGTGGGAGCTGACAGAGCTTTGCCACTGCACAGGACAGTCCTTTATCAAAAGAGCTCCTGAGGAATCTTCTGAGCTTCCTTCTGATGGAGAGAGATTGCTGACCTGAGGTGCTGAAACAAATAGGCTGAAAACAGTTTCAGGTGAATGAATTGATGTTTTTCTTTTCTAAGGAGCTTGAAATGAACAATAGAATCTTTCCCCCCTCCTTTTTCTGCATTTTTTTAATGACCATTCTCAGCTGAAGGTTTTAAAAATGTTTTTACAGTTATTTTACATATTTCAAAATAACATTTATTAGCCTAATACCTCTAATTATGCATGATGGGTGAGTCACATGTAGAGTGTGCTCCCACATTTCTTCATTTGAATTCATATACATACTTACCTAATTTGGCTGCAGTGGCACGGCTACATGTTAAATGAAATTAATCCTGCTAAGATTAACTCCCAGACACAGACCTATAGTGCAGCAAGGACTTTAAGATTCTGGTTGTTCTAGGTTTTCCCAATTTTTTCATCGCAGGGATCATTACTTTAAACAAGCTCAGAAGACAAATGTGTATGAAGGTGGATTGGTGTGAATCTGTCTTTTGGTTCAGATAGTGAAATTTGGTGCTCCTATTGAAAAATTTATACAGTAAGAGCAGTTCAGTTACTGTGGGGATGAGCACTTTAGGGGAGAGAGGAAAGAGCTTTAGAGTGGGCTTACGTTAGTATTTAATTTTGGATAAGCAGAGTGTTTCTGAAGCAAATCTCCCAATTTCTGTCTTGCTGTGCTGCAGTTTGCACCTGGGAGCAGTTCCAAGACATGGATTCCCAATTTCCAATGGCATAGGGATGGTCTCTGCTTGCTCAGGCGTGCTCTGTCCATACGACTACAACACTCATCCAGATGAACCCTCCTACAAACACCTGTAGTGTGGCTATCAGCCCCCAGTATCAGTTTGCTACCCTCACACTGCAAGATGAAGCAGACAGAGCTTCAGTGGTGTGCAGCCAGTGTGATCCTTCATTTGGGTGATGGGGCACATGACAAATATGCTGGAGCACTTGCCCTGGCATTTAATTACAGTCAGTGGATCATGGTGGGACCTGTTCCTATAGCTTATGGTTGTTGTCTAAAAAGTGAAGATGCACCCTACCCACAGAGTTCATTTTTTTGTGTGGCATCTCTGTGTGATTGTGGATATGTTAATACACCCAAAGAATCCCTGAGGAGAAAAAATAAGTCTAATTTTCAGTTTGGAAAGTAACGTATTGAAAGTCACTCATTCAAAGGTAGATTTAGCTCCTGTGGCACCTGTGGCTGGCAAGATGCTGGAGGCCCTGCATTTTGATCTTCTGCACCTCGAGTATGAATGTCTTGCACTCCAGATGGTTTAAGTAAGTGGCACATTTTCTGGCAAAGGAGAAAGTGCAGCTGTTTCAACTGTATTTTTTTATTATGAGTCCTTAATGTGTTTGCATGTCATAATAAATACACGCACACAAATACTCTTTGACTGTATTATAGGAGGAACTAGAAAAAGATCTAATAAAGTCCTAATAATTTCCTAATAATAGGAAGGGAACAACAATGGTTTCCAGCAATGTCTGGTATGTTATCTTTAGAGACTAAGGAACTTTATGGAGTTCCTTACATTTTCTATAAATAAGAGGAATATATATTCAGTAATAAGTAACCTTATTTTTTTTTTAAATCTCTGGGAATACCTGGTTTCCTGGTTAGGTATTTGAAACAACTTGTGTGTTTACTAAAAAATGTAAGCAGTCAGACTTGGACAAGAAGAAACTTCAAAATCAGAAAATACACTCGAAACATAGATTTATGAAAGAAAAATTACACTTTGGACAATGGGCTCGTTAGGTTATGTAGAGGTTTGCTATAAGCAGTCATGCAGGTTATCAGCTGAAATAACTTGCTTTATACACGTTGTTCTTTCATTAAAAGGTCAAATAAAATTGTGCTGGAAGCCTAGTGGGTACTTTAAATGGCTAGTTACTCAAAATGGTCTTTTGGGGATGACATTAGAGAGAGTCTCAAATGCCAGTTGTGTTGTATTTTGTCCCATACTAATTTTTAGGGTAAAAAAAACATGACCGAAACCCAAATGCTGTTTTTTTTAATGGTGCTGTCACACTGAACTCTTCCTGTTTTTTGCAGTCTTTCTAGAAGGTGGATGCAGCTCCTCAGTAAAAATACAGAGATGTGTCCTGATGTGTGATGCCTTGCTATTGCAAACAATCATATAATATAACAGCTTTCAGAAATGGTTCAAGCTCTTTTTTAGTGAAAAAAAGTAAAGTTGTCATTTTCCATCCCACTGGAGGGCTTTGATCTGTGCCTTGACACTCTTATATTTTCCTGGGTATTCAGCTTAAATTAATTCCTGATTAATTTTATAATCATTTATTAACCATTGTGAACACCATCCTAGAGGCTGTACTCCCTTGGAATATATGCCCAAGAGGTATTTGGAGAGAGGCATATTCTCACTCTGCCTTCATTTTGCCTGACTAGACAAGACAGATTCTTGTAGTTCCTTAGCTGAGTAACCTCCTTCTTCCTCATGTAGGATTAAGAGCTTCTCCAGACCTACTTTCTCACCTGCCAGTGGCTGGAGGTGGAGGGACTACGTTAGATGAGATATTCTCTGTACTCTGTACAATGTCATTAGAGTCTAGAGAATTCACCAATATTGATACATCACAGAACTGTCTTTGCCTTTGTCCTGAAAGACAAACGTCTTTAGTGTCTTGCAGGCATTTGTTCAGGAGATTAACAAACTTGGGTTCTTCTTTTCAGGTATTTTGAATTAATGAGAACTGACTAAAATAACTCCAGCTGCTAAGTTAAAGCGTATTTCGAGCTGTTGTTATATTAATGCATGAGACATACTAAAATGTGCAGGATTTGAAATCTCCTGTGTGTTTTCTTTTCACTCGTGTTTTCAGCCTGTTCCAGTGGGTGGCACAAGAAGCACAAAAACCAGGTGAGTTTCCATCCCAGCATGTCCCATAGGATTTCTATTTAACTATTGTAGTTCTTAGTTAAAAATAATAAAGGAGATGCAAGAGGGTGCATTCCTCGGTCTGAGTGTTTGGCATCACACATTGTGAAGGTTTAATTCTTCAGTATTCTTTTATATTCATCAGTGTCTGCAAACACAGGCTCGAGGGGGTCAGTCTGAGAGCTTCCCTTCCTGAGAGCCCTGTGGCTGAGGCCTGATGTGCTGGGCATTGTGTGGGAGCCACAGATCCAACCTGGAGTGAACGCACTGCATGCCTCCATGTTCCAGGTGCTGTGGCTGTGGGCTCTGCATTGCAGCACTTTCAGAACTGTGCATGTATGTGCAGTATTTGGCTCTTTTGGTGACATTGAAATGATCTTTGTTATATTTCATTCCAATTTCACAGCTGGGATTGAGAAAAGAAAATGACAAAGATCTGAAATAAATACCGCAGCTAAGATATTGCCCTGGAGAACATCCTACTGTAATGTTTTGTGGAGGGTCCCTGGGGTGTTATAGGAAGGCTTATAATGATCATGCAGGTGCTCCATCCATGACACATCCATGTGGTTGCTGTGTCAATGAAAAATTGAAAGGAACAACTTGCATTTGCTTTTCAGAAGTACAGGCAAACCCAAACCTTGCTGTGACAAAAGGAGAAATTTTGTGGTGTGAAATCACTGGGGATTTGAAGACATTGTATATGGTTGGGATCATCAGCTGGTATTTCAGGTCAGTGGTAAGAGAGGTTGGAAATATCATGACAGATTTCAGAAGGCCCATAGGAATATCAGCTGGGTCTGAGAGGGCTGCAGGTGGGAGAAATCCCTGTGCTACTCTTGCCAACCAAGGGACTCTGACCCTCCTCTAAACCAGGAAGGCTGTGGATGCAGAACAAATGCAAAACAGAAGTTGTCTCTATGGGTCATGCCTGATGGGATGTCCAGCAATCTGCTGGGCCATTGAAAACCTGCTTTGTCTACTGTTAGAGGGGACCCTGGATGCACGAAAGAGTCAGAGGAGGAAGAAGTGAGAGCAGAACACAAGAGTTACCGGTTAGAAGAAGGTCTAGTAACAAATTTTCCAGTGTAGCATTTTTCCAAATGACCAAAGATAGCACTTCTTTGGGGAATACGTGTTCCATCAGAAATTCTCATTTTGTTCATGGCAGCTTCTAATAGAAGCCTGTTGGATTTTGGCAAATGGTGCTTGGAAATGCCCGAGTCTCTGGGCCACGAGTGCTTAGTGCCCTAGTGGAAGCTGAGGGCTGGGAACTCTTATGTGCCCTGGAGGTTCTCTGGTCTTCTGTGCTTCACTGAGGAGGCTTCTGGGAGCCTGAAGATGCATAATTTCTGAGATCTGAAATGCCGGCTTGAGGGGGATATGTGTGTGTATGTCAGACCTAGATGGGCTGGCCAGAGGCTGAATGATTCACACGTAAAGTACCCTGGCTGTAGACCCCAGGTGTGCAGGTCTTGCAGGCTCTAGAGAACTTGACATTAAGGTACAGTAGTGTGTGGCTCTGGTGGTGCTTGCTCTTCACTCTATGCAAGGCTCCAACGCTGACTGATACAGGCTTCTCATGGGTTTGGGAGACTGATGAATTCCTGAAATTGGGAAGGAAACAAAAGAAGAAAACAGCGAAGAGGAAAAAACAATGGTGAAGAAGTGGAAGTCAAAAGCCTCTAGAATTAAAGAGAGGATTTAGGACTGGAGAAGATTCAACCACCGATCTTCTCTGTGTTGAAGTCTTAACACAAGTGAAATAGTGAGGAGGTAGTTTTATTTCTGGCTGTCACTTATTTTGAAGAACAGGGCAATTAATACTGCCCAGCGAAATGATGGAGAAGAATTATTCATCTGCATTATGGGAATATAAACAAAAGTTTACTTTGCATGAAAAAAGAAATACAGAAAAATAAGAACAGAGGAAAAAGGGGGAAATGTAGACTTTGAATCTGCAATCTTATACTGGTCACAAGCATGCAATTCTTGGAGGCTGAAGCACTGATAAGAGATCAGAACCTGACTGGGAGCTGAGCCAAGGAAAGGCCAGAGAAAGACTCAGAGTTTAATCTTGCAACGCAATGACCATTTGCCAGCAGAGCAAGCCAGCTCTCCTGCAGGAGTTTTGTGAGCTGTGCTCTGAGGATGCCCAGGCTGGTGCAGCATCCACAAGCAGCTCCAAGCCCCAGCAGAAGCAGAGGGCAGGTGCAGTTCAAGGTGGGTGTCCATTAGAAGCAGTGGTGGTGTCTCATCATCGAAGGTCCTTGTCACTCTGGAAAGACACATGCAATTATTGGGACATGCCTGCTCTCTGCAGGACAGTGCAACAGCCAGGATACACCCACGCTCTGTTCCCTGGGTCTTGGGGACATTTGCTGCTCAGGGGAAGATTTTAGCTGAAGGAAGGTCTGGTGGTGGTGTGGTTTTACTCCTCTGTGTTTCCCTGGCTGTGTCCAAATCTCTCCTTCTTGCTCCCAGCCTCACTCTTTCTCTTGGCCTTAATTCTCCAGGGAGAGGCTGAATTTTCCCTGAGAGTGGGGAAATCCCCCTGTTTTTTTTTTTTTTTTGTTTTCATCTTTCCCAAGATAGTCAGCATGCTATACTTCAAATACTTTCATGCTCTTTTCCCCTGGTGGGATCAGGGTGCCAGGAGCGGAGAGGAGTGATGCTGGTGCTGGGGAGCCACAGCTGCTGGGTGTAACGGGAGAAATGCCTCTTCTGTCCCCTGCACCCGCATGGACTCTTGGCAGCAGCTCCTTTTCCCTGGCTGGTTGGGACCCGGCTTCCTCTGCTTTTCTCTCCCTGGGGGAAGAACTGCCCCAGGAGTTGGTGGAAAGCAAGGGCTTTGAGCCCTGCTCGCTCTGAGGGTCTGGATGTGTCCAGGAGACACTAAGAAGCTGGCAGGAGAGCTCAAAAAGCTGGCAGAAGATCCCAGATAAAGGAGATGGCCAGGGCTGATTCAACATGTGGTCCTTCCCACAACACCATCATTTTAGTCTTGAGTTGCCCTTCCACAGGAAAAAGCCCCAGAGCAGAAAACCATGGCCTCTCTGGGAGACCCCAGAAGCAGAGGGCTGAGTGTTCAGGGGATGCGAGTCTGCAGGAAGATGAGCCATCTTTTCCCTGTTTTCCTTTCACTCAGTCCCTGGGATGACACGTCCGTGTGCGGCTCGGGGCACGGAGCGCTCCCGTGAGCAGAGCCCACGCTCCGTGCCACTGCCGAGTGCCCGTGTTAGTGCTGCTTTGATGGCTGCGCTTCACAGAGACAGGAGGCAAGCAGAGGTGAAGTTGCTTTAGGCTGTGCTTTGCCTGTCTCAACTTTGGATTCTGACTTCGAGCCACTCAGTTGCTTTTATTCCCACTGCAGCAGGAGAGAAGTGCGGAGATGAAAGTCCTCTGGATGGCTCGGAGAAGAGAAGGGGTGTCACTTGGTGGTTTGTAAAAGCTGGCTGAGCAAAGCAGGTCACATACCCATGCAGTACCCTCAGGGAACAAGGTGTGCTTTTTGCCTTGCTCTTCAGTAAATGACCCAGTTTGCGGCGGTTTTTAATATCACATTTCAACTTTTTTTTACTTAAACAGATGGAAGGAATCAGCATTTTGGTGGCAATGGTCCATAAGAAAAGGCAGGACGACCCAAAGCAAGACTGACATTTGTTTGCATTTTTAAATAGATGTAGAGGTTAATTCTCCCATCAAATTTTTTGCTTTGTCACTCAGTATGTGCTGCTGCTGAGGATCAGAAGGAAACCATGACACTGCAGCTTTTTCTTATTTTTCGTGATCCCTAGCCACTTGGAGATCTTTCATACATATTTTTGTAGGTGCAAGTTATTTATTAGACCAGAAGCACGCTAAAATAAAATTTGCAACAATCCTGCAGACAGAACAAGAGAATAAGGTACAACACATCCTGCTTGGTAGATACTGTATTAATGATAACCAGACAGGGACCTCAGAAGGTTACCCAGTCAGCACTTTAAGTTTAGGGTATCTCATTAAAAGACATAATCTTCATGGGTTCAGTAAAATCTGCATTATCTGTGGATCTTTCTCCCAAAGATTCTCTTTTCTGAAGCCTTCCATAACTCCTTTATTGCTTGCACTATCTGTTTCTGAGTATTATGCTGCCAGAGAGCATTGGCTCAGCAGCAAACTTGCATGTGTGAGTCAAAGCAAAGCTGGTGGGAGATACATTTTAGGGCAGAATTGTCTGAAACAGACCACAGGTGAGCTGTCGTTGGGCATTAGTGTACCTGAGGAACTGTGCTGTTCTGAACAGCCAGGAGAGGCTTGTCTGGGCTTCACAGGTGGGCTGTGACAAACATGACCAGCCTTGCCCGAGGTGAGAGCCAGAGATTTCTGGATAATCTGCTCCACACCATGTTCTCATAAATGTGGCTGAAACCGAAATAACATTACCTCCACAAGGAATAGGAGGGACTGATATATTGTCTCATGAGTGTACAGTTGAGATGAAATCCAAAATGGGAAAAAGTTTTCAAAAATGTGTGCAAGTGGAAACAAATAGAAAGATATAAATACAGAAAAGTGAGCTGTAGTATATCCTCTAGCCATCTTTGCTGGATGGGACATACTGTGTTACAGGCACTACCATAATTAATCTCAAGGGTGAATGAACGAACTGGAGTGGGTCTTCAGGTGCATAACAGAAATTAAAAAGGTTTGCATTTATTGTCAGATTGCTTAAAATCACTGCTAATTTAATGCACTGCTACATGTATTTCATTAGCAGCAAACCAATGATAAGTAATGGTTCTCAGTTATTATGCAGAAGAAATACCCTTTGTCCTTCTACTGAAACAGTTCTCCTGGTACAATTGTTTAAAGACAGATTGACCTGGACATTCTTCCTTCTTCCCCTTCAACTGGTTTCCTCTGAAGTCTGAATTCTTTCTTTCCCACAGTCTTGCACAAAAAGTCTGGTGCGTGGAATGAACCCTGCACTGAGCAGAGCAGTGCCTTCAGTTCTAGTTAAATTAGTTCAAAATGGACCTAGTTCCAAAATTCTTCGTTCCTGGATAAATCCCCATCCCCACTCTCAGATTTTCTTGCTTCTCAGCAACACATTTCTCCTTCCCTCTCTGACAAGCAAAGCATTAAATATAAATCTTTGCTATGACATCTATTTTTAAAGTAAGTGGAATAGCACTGAAGGGAATAGAAAACAAAACTGAACAGCACTTTGTGTTGTCTTCTGATTAAGCTCCCCCAGCTGTGAATGAGCAAATGTCATCAGCATTGGCTTCCCTTCATGTGTTCCTGAAAGGTGAGGTGCAGCAGGTTTGTTTGCAAGAGCTGCTTACAGCCCTGGCTGGGCCTCTCCTGCTGAGCATCCCTGGGCTGGACACGCCCTGGCCGCCTGTGCCTGAGCTCCCAGAGCACCCTTGCACCCCCTGCTCTCACTCGGTCACATCTGGCCTGGCCCTGGGTGCAGGGCTGGCTGGAGGGGCTGCCATCAGAGGTGTGACCACGGGCAGGGCCACCCCAGCTTGGCAGCAGCAAACGTGTGGAGGCCCCTTCCCTCCATACGTGATGTGGTTTCCCTCGACGTGCTGGAAGCTGAAGTGTGCCTCTGCCCAGATCGTGCGCTTTGGGAGTTGGATTGTGCACGGCTTAGCCTCCTTTGGTGACCCATGACAGATGAAACAAGCAGCCATTACTTCTCTCAGCTGTTTCTCAACTCAGCCACCCTTTGCAGACACACACCCAGCTCTGCTGAGGAACACCTGTACACAGTTTTTCAGGCACAGGCTTTCCAGGGATGGATTGTGTCTCTGCTTGGCACCGTCTCGCATAATTTTCCTTCCCTCTGCAGCATTGATGGTGTGCACTTTCAAACCTTGTGTCTTTTCCCCCTGGAAGAGGCTGGGGAGAGCTGCAAATAAGAACATCAGCTGACAGCTGCCTGTGCTGCATCCCCCACACTCCCTCATCTCTCCTCTTATTCTTACTTCCTCTCTTCCAGGCAGCATTATTTTAAGTGTGGTTGGTTCATCTTTGGTGTCTCAAAACCTGTCCTCTTTGTTAGAGATCTGCTCCAGAAAGTCTTATACCTTTTATAACTTCCCTTGCTTTTACCAGTCCCCTGGAGAACTGAGCTCTAAGAGGTGACTAGATGATGGGTGCTCATAGGAATTGGAATAACTGGGATAGAAGTGTAGCTAACGGGAACAGGAGAGATGAGTCTCCAATAATGTTTCATTCTCAGCTCACTGCCAATGCCCAGTGTTTGGCCAGGGTAAAGGACACAGATGAGTAACAAACCCCCCTGCAGGCAGAAAAGTCTGTGGCTTGATATTAAACACGTATAAGGAATCAACCACAATTAACAAACTGTTAACATATTGATTCCCCAAACTGACTCAAATGACAATTTTATGGGTTAAAGGAAGTGCAGTGTTGGTGAAAGGAGGTGTGATAAATGGAAACGGGACATCAGGAGGAGGTATGTTAATAGCATTTAAACATTCCTTGTCTGTGTTTAAAAGTGGAACAGTGATTTTTCCTTTAAAAGCTTTTCTATCCAGTGTCAGATAAAGGTAGTCTACAGGAATCTGTTAAAATCAAGCCCCAACCTTGGTTTTCCACGTCTGCTGGTAGCAGTGTGGGTAACAGCCACACAGGAGATGTGAATAGTTGATTTTACTCTGTCTCCCAGAGGCAGTAATTTCCAGCAGCCAGCAGGTGGGTATGTACTTGCTGCTTCAAACTGGGTCCAGCTCAGAGTATGTGACAGCAATGTCTGGAGGGCTCATACTGCACTGTCTCTTAATTACAAACATTCACATGAGACATTTCTTTTGCAAGACTCACCTGAATCCTGCATGGCTGTGCAGGTTCAGCTTTATTCCTACAGTGAATTTTTTCCTTCATTCTGGTTTCAAAAAAGCTTGTGTAAATCCCTGCCTCTCCAGATGGCACAGACTCTGCAGCTACCAGTTTAGTACACATCGCATATTACAATTATTCATATCCTGTTCAGTGCAAAGCTCCCTTTGTTCCAGAGGTCACAAACCAAGAGACTTGGTACCTGTGAACAGTGGGATCAAGAAGATCCTGGAGTGCCAGAATTGCTAAATTGCTGGTTGAAAAGCAGACTACTCCCTGCACTTCAGAGACCGGACTTTACAGCTACAGACCATGTAATGAAGGACATTGTATAAATCTGAAAGTTAGGGAAAAAAAGTAAGAAAAATGCACACTGCATCCCTATCCCTGTATCTTCCCTCAAGTCTTCATAGCATCTGATGATTGTTTGAATGCTCAATTTAGACAGAAAATGCCATGTTTACTTTTTTTTTTTTNGAGAAAACAACTTTTAGTTTGCAGATGTGTTAGCAGTGCTGATGCATCAGGTGTTCCATGTGGGAAAACATTTAAGCAAGAACTATTTTCTCCTAAAAAAAAGGGTTTTTTCTCTCCGCTCTGCCAATCCAGCAGGTCTAGTGTTTGGCTGGTAATCCAAGTCTTGTGCCACCAGAGGGATGGGGAGGATTACAGGCTGCTGTTCTCTAGTCTGTGAATTGACGGCAGTGTCACTGATTTGAGGTGAGTGGTTTCTGGCAATTAACATCTGCATGGAAATATTTGTCCTGTGGCTCAGGTAAGTACCTCCACGGATGGGTTTATCTCCAGGACAGAGAGACTGTTGTAACCAGCTTCAGGGTATTGGTTTGGGTTCAGGCAGAGGGTGCAGGGAGGTACTGAGTAAAAGTAGATAGCTTGGAACTGGTGGTGTGGGGCAGGTGGAGTGAGTGCTGGGGAAGATGGTTGTTTTGGAGCCAATTTATTGAGAAGGTGGCTGAAGCCCCAGGGTTGTGGTGCCACTGGAGCAGTAAGGACTCAAATTCTCTCTGTCGTGTAGTAACTTGGCTAGCAGGGCAGTGATCCAGCCAGTCACCCAGCCAGGCAGTAACCTTGCCAAGTTCAGTTCCTTCTCTGCTTGAGGGGGTTTGAAACTGCATCCTCAGCCTTATGCCAGAAGTCATAACCATTTAGTGGCTGGAAAAATAGGACATGTAGTTCAAAATGTCCCTGCTCAGAGGAGCAATAGAACTATTGCCTGTTGACACTGCCTTCCTGTAAATAATGCTCTGGGGATCTCAGTTTCTATTTTCTAATTTTTTTAGAGGCTAATGTAGAGACAATGTAAACAACATTACTTTTGAGAAATTAAATTTACTGTCCAACTGAACTGTGGCTGCTCCCCAGGACCCACAGAGTCCTGTTTGTTTGGCTGGTTTTGTTTTGAAACTTTCTTTGAAAACAAACTTAAGTTTCTTTAGGATAAATGCTCTCCTGCATTGGTAGTTAATCACTGAAAGGAGAAATTTAAAGTCCACAGTCCTTACTTTCTCCCCATTGCCTCTGGTGCCAAAGTGTGTAATCAAAGTGGTACCTTGTGATTATGGTAGCTTAGGTCTTCTCTGCTCCCAGTAATGCAGCCTCTTTTGTTCAGAACTGTGTTTTTCTCTGGCAAACACTGTGCTTCTCATCAGATCTGATGTTAAACTACTTTAATTGCAAGTAAAGAATTTTGCTGGCTAATTCTATCCTCTTCTGATTTTCCATGTCCTTTGATCTTCTGGATCGCTGATCAGAATGTCACATCCCTTTCCTTTCTTGGCTAAATCCATCTTGCCCATAGATCTGACAAAATGTTTGGTTCCCAGATGCATTCCTGATTAGAGCTGGCCAGGAATTTCCTGACAAAGCATGCCTTTGTTGAAAAATGCCAATTTATAAAATCTAAATGCCTTATAGATGTGTCTCTTCTTTGATGCATTTTCAGTGAATAATAGGAAGGTTTCAGCTTTTGGGATTTGCTCCAGATTGAAGTGGTGTGAGTTTGAAAGTCCAGAAAAAGCTGCCCTGAAAGGGGCTCTGGGGGCTGCTGTACTCCTTATTCTGTGGCAGTGGCCTCCCTGGATGGCTCAGATAATGTGACAGCAGTTTGCTGAGTCCTGCGGAGCCAGAACTCACTGGTGTGATATCCAGCTTTTAAGCTTCATATAAAAATGTTTCAGAGACCTGAAAATACTGACATTTTTTTGTTGGCATTGAAAATGTCACATTCCAATTGAATCTCATGCCTTGGTGGGAGAAGGAAGAATACATACATTCAGTCCAGGTGTACTCCTGAGAGCTTTACCTGGTTCTGCAAAATCTGGAAATGCAACTTTTAGAAGCTGAATTACCCTGGTTGAAGAGGAGAATAAACAAGGTATATTTTTGCTATTGAAAACAAGATCTTGTCTTGAGCTGCAGAGCCTTAGAGACTGAAAGTCTTTGTTTATCTAAAAGTCAGGCAAAACATAGGAAGCTTATTCAGGCAGTGGTAATGCACAGCGTGAGTGGTGGCCATTGGCTCTGTCCAGGGGGGTCTGAAAAGGACAGCAAGTTCAATCTCAACATCCATTAAATCTTTAACCTTTCTTGCTATTCTTAATGGAAGCTGGTGGAAGAGGAAGTGGGAATATTTTAATAGATTTGAAGTGCTCCCTTCATGAATTATTTTTCTGTGAGGAGATGAAATGCATCACTGTATGGACACATTATGTTCTCATGGTCTGCCTTATTTAAAGAAACAGTCATAACAAGCATAGTCACAAAGCTTTATATGGCTTCTTTATTATTTTGCTCTTGTTATTGTGCCTCTGCGGGGTCTACACAGAAGAAAATCAGTAGATCAGCAGAATGCTGCTGCTATTGTGGAGCCTTTGTGTAGATCTGTGTGGCAGTAAAAATATGAACAATATTTCACTGAATCCCATCCCTCATTATTTTGGGGCCATTTCCTCAGCAGGCTGTCACACAATACTAAGGACAAGTTGGGTTCACGACTACTTGAATGATGTGGAGAATAAAAGAATATATGCCTCTTTGTGGAAAGAAAACCTGTCTGGGCCCAAATAGAAGGAAATCACCACAAATGCACCTTGTATCTACTTGTCTAAACAGACCTATTCATTTCTGTACAATACACTTTCCAGTCCTCAGGTTGTCTCTCAACCCGTTTTTAAAAATCAGCCCATCATAATAAGCACACCAGGGATAGATTTTGTTGACTCACTTCTTTAAAGCTATCTTATAAATATGCAATAACTATATTTGTGAGAATTCAGAGCTGCACATTCTCAGCTTAAAAGCTCAGTCAGTTTTCAGTTGTATCTCCACCTAATGCCTGATAGAATCACAGAAGGACACTAAAAAAATTCCCATAGTCTGATTACACTGGAAAAATCCATTATTTGAATCCTTCCATAGAAGGATCACCACAGATTGCTGTTTCACCATGGATTGCCACTCGTCTCAGGAGCAGCAGAGGAGCTGTGAGTGCCTGGCCTCCCCCAATCCTGGAGGAGGTAACCTAAGTATGGAGGCCATTTTAGGAGCCCGTAGACTTAATGAATCCAAAGAAGGATACTTGGCATTGCAGAGGATTGCAAGGTAGCCCTAGGCCCAGTCAAAAGGGTACCATGGAGGTTCAAGCAGCTGCTCCTGGGAGAGCAGGCAACTGACCTCAAACTGCAGATGCCTTTCCTTAATGCTTATCATTCAGCATCCTGCAGGAAATCCACACTCTGGTGATTTAAAGCCCTTAGTGGGGCAGGGAAGCTACAATATTGGGATCATATCTCTGTCATAACTGGGCTCCTAATGGCATTTTTAATTTTAATCTTGAAAACACTGCCCCTGGAAACAGCCTTAATCAGAGACTGAAAACAGATTGATTCTGCAATGTCTTTTTTCCCCCCTAAATTGCCTTTGAAAGTCAGAAAGATTTTTTTGTATCTTATTTTTGATGTTTCAGTGTGAATATGAACTAGATACAGTCACTTAGTTGCACCATCCATGTTTTGTACAAATTCATTTTCTGTCACCTGCACTTAGGCCAGTAAGTGCTTAACCTTTTTCATATTGTGAGGATTATGAAATCAGGATCATTAATAAATTTATTTTAAGGTAATACAGCCTCTTAATCTAAATGTGGCTTTGTTACACAGCAGGCAGAACAAATGCTATCATACAATTAAACAAACTCTTAGACAACAGGTTTCAAATAAACTGCCCTACAGCTGCCCTACAAAGCCACACCAGGAGCTGGAGACCTACGGATGGGATGGCAGTAGGATCAGGCTGGGTTTGGCCACCCACACCCCTTCTTTTCAGGGCTTTCTTCACAGACTGAATCAGAGAAGCCTGTGCTCTTGCCAACCCCCATGCATGAGACACAGGCACACGGCTTTGGCCGAGCTCATGCGTCCCTTGTGAGTGCATTGCATTGCTACTGCCCTTGCCTGTTCCTCATTCAGCGTGGCTGGGCTCCAGCCAGCTCAGGTCACAGACTCTAGCGGCTAAATTCATCCCTGCCAGCCTTTATAAAGGTGCTGCAAGCTGCCACTCCTCTGGAGGAATTGGGAATGGCAGAATGTTGTATAAGACCCAGAAAACACAATCCGTACCTAGAGGCATGAGCTGCACCATTCCTGTAGGGCAGGTTCATAAAATAGCATGAAAATGCTGGTTTTGAGCTTTTTTTGCTTTGTTGTTCTGAGAGGAGCTCGTGGGAGGAGGGTATATTTCAACAGTAGTTAATTAAAGACTGCTTTGTTTGTAATTCCATGTGGAATTGTCCATGATTGCAAGTTTGAAGAAAAACAATGCACAGCATTTTGCCTTTGGTGCTGTTGCTGGTTTAAATGTTATGTAGTCCTGTCATACCCAGTAACAGGAGAAAGGAAGAACCCAGGTGAATGTTGCTGCAGCTATTTGAAAATTAACTGCATCCTGTTGAAGGGTGATGAAAGCAAATTTCCAGGGCAGAAACTTGCTGAAAATAAAAAGCTGAAAAATGATAATATTTTTTTGTTTCAGTAGCATCACTGACAAGAAATATCTTCAAGCCAGGAAGCAAACAAATGCAACACTCAGCCATCCCTTTTATTTTTGGCAAACCATCAAAACCTGTTTCTTTTCTATTTAGAAAACTGTTTTTCTTTCCTAATGTGTTTTAAATTTTAAATGAAAGTGGGTTTTTTTGGTGTTTTTTTTAAAGTCTGTTTTGTGAAAAAGCTGTTTTCTGTAGAACACCATTTCAGCTGCAGTTTCAACAAGCTCTTGTTGCTTCTGAACTCAGGCTTCCTGTGTAGTAACACATTGCACTGTTGGCACGCTCCTCTAACTAACAGCCTATAGCATATTTAGTGTCATCTGTTCCTGTTTTCTTGGCTGAGGCATGGGCGTCGTGCCACATGTCTTCGTATCCTTGGATCACTGACATTTTTATTGTTTTTAAAAATAAACCTCCACTTGCAACTTAAACACTCCTTACAAAATTTCTGTTTTTACTAAATGCTACCCTGGGTTTAATGCATTAATGTGATGAAAGTGGTGTGGGTATTGCTGAGCTGGTTAGCATCTGTTGTAAGGTGGTGAGCATTTTCATTTTCACTAAAGGTCACAGGATGAGGCTGCTAAATACTTGGCTTCTTGGACAAATGCTACATATGACTGTGAACATTTGTTTGCGTAGTCCTGGTTTAAAAAAAATAAAAATAATTATTATTCTTTGACATAGAAACAGAGGTACTTAAATGCAAGCCAAATTTGCTATCACAAAGGATCCAGGGTAGAATTTTTCACGCTTTCTGTTGGGAAAGGTAAGCAGGAAATCAGTATTCCTAAATAAAACCAGGTATGGCTGGAGTAATTATTTAATATAAAGGTATTTTAGAATTACTCTACCTTCCCTGTGTTATTTTGTGTCAGTGACATTTGTACTCCCCTGGCCCTGGGACAGAAGATAAATCTAAAAGAATAAACCTGGATGTTACAAGGTGTGGAATTCATGTAATCAAATACAACTGTTGAGACTACACATCCCTGGTAGTCTGCACATCAGCTCTTTGCAGGCAGAAATGAAAGGTGAGCACTGCTGTGGTACAGGTCAAGCAGATGGTTCATGTGGTCACAGGAGCCTTGTCCTGGAAGAGGAAGGGCAAGAAGGTCAGAGAGGGGGCACAGATGGGATTGTTGACTCCCAGTAACTATATCCCAAAAGGATATTTTATATCATGTGATGCCACACTCAGCATATACAGCTGGAAGAAGAAGGAGGAAGCGGGGAGGGACATTTGAGGTGATGGTGTTTGTCTTCACAAATCACTCCTATGAGTGATGGAGCCCCACTTTCTTGAAGATGTCTGAAGATTTGCCTACTGATGGGAACTAGGGAGTGAAAAACCTTGTTTTGCCTTACTTGTACACACATCTTTTGCTTATTTAAAATGTCTTTATCGCGACCCATGAGTTTTCTCACTTTTACCCTTCTGGTTCTCTCCCGCATCCCACTGGGGAAGGGTGGATGAGGAGATGTGTGGTGCTTAGTTGTCATCTGGAGTTAAACCATGATAGTGGGTCTTGCTTTTCCTATTCAAGCCTGATTGCCAAGACTAGAAAGCACCACTTTGGCTGTTCATCACACTTCTCATTTCAATATGTGATATACAAATTGACCACACCTCATTCTGAAGATGAGCTGTTCTGATCATTATCTCTTGGTGCCAGCAAATCAGATCTTACTTCATTTGTCTGACCTTGCATCTAGTCAACATGTTTTTTGTTGCTCTCTACGAGGTCTGTTCTTTGTTTGCCCTTTCAGGCCTAGCTCTTCTCTGTTTTGTCTTTCATAAGGTGTATTTTGAGACCTTAAGGCTTATAACACAAACTTTTCTCTCAAGCCTTTTGTTTTCCTGTCTTCTCTGAATGTGCTCCATATCACCATGGACAACTGATCCATGCTATTCCCAACTGGCCATACCCCGTACAGCAGCAAAATCCCTGCTCTAGTATTTGATATCTCCCCTTTTTTGGTGTCAGGGCCTGAAGCAACCCTTCACGCTACTCAGTATGACAGCTCCCATGTTCCATCCCTGAGTTCCTATCCAGTAGGTGGGATCTGCCTCCGGCACTTTGTCATATTTCAAGATCTTTTTTCAATGCATCGAGCCACTTTGCCATGCAATTGAAAACCTTCTGTAAGGCCAAGTGTCTTCCTCATTATTTTCTACTCCACTAATCTCTGTAATGTGCAGACTTTGTTGACAATGATTGTAAATCCTAGTTTGGAGCTTTATTCAAAACTTCACCTTAGAAGATGATAGGGGTAACAATTAATGTATGATATATGGGCTCACTAGTGCCATCTTTTTAAAGGCAGCCATAAAATTTCAAAAGCCCTTGTAGCTCTTTTAAAGTTGATGCCAGAAGTATAAGTGACAAATAATTTTCTTTATATTTCTCTGAATAGGCTTTTGGAGTAGTTTCATCTGTTATATTAAATAGTTATGACTGGAATAAAATTATTTTGATTTATTGAACTAAGATCCAAGTTATGCATAAATAAGTATGGTTTCTAAGCAATTGTGTGGACAGCCTCAAGGGACTAGTAATGAAATGTTGAAACAGGAAAATTTCAGAATAAGGAATTGTTCTTCACGTCTAACTTTCCAAAAAGCTTTCTCTTTAATTATATTTGTTCTGTTACAGATTTCTCTACTTAGTTTTCATTTATTCTTCTGTACTAGTCTCTCCTGTTAGCAGATGAATTCTTTCTCCTTTTTCCCTCCTCACATTACTGGTCACAGACATGTCATAACATGATTATCTTTTCTTGGAATAGTGCAGAGTGGAAAGTGTGATCAGAAAAGATTTGACTGTTCAGTCTAGTCTAATGCTATGCAAGCCAGGAAGTGTCTGAATGTTTTGATGAGAAACAACAGAAGGTTAAATCTTGTGAGATTGTTGGTACTTTTAATTCTAAGTCATTAAAAATGACGTGCTCCAAGACACTGTAATATTGAGTTGGGGTTTAACATTTCGAGTTGCTTCTGAGAAAATTTCTAAAGCTAATTGGAATATTTCCTATGGTTTTTTTTTTTTTGTAATTTATNTGTGTTCTTTAGACTTGAGAAGGATAATTGGCTACATGCAAAGATGAAACAGGTATGGGACTAGAGAAAAAGTAAAAATGAAAAAGAAAATTGTACTCACATTAGAAAAACGATGCCCTTTTAGGTCAGAAAGAAGTCTCAGCTCTGCTGGCTGGGCTCTGCTGTGTCTCATCTGTGGCTCTCAACCTGATATTTACTGTGCAGGGTCAAAGCTTCATCCTCATCAGAGCAGATGAACTGAGTATTTCCGACATGGGGAGTAGATGTCTCCTTGACTGTACTGTGAAGTGACTTCTGGGGATAGCTATGCTTAGGATTGAAAAAAAACCCAATATAAGAACTTGAGCAAGCACAGGGGAGAGCTTGGCTTACATAAAGAGCTGCCTTTGTTTCTGAGTGGCTTTGTCCAGACTTTGACATCTCCCTAGGGGGAAAGCTGACATGTTTCTGGCTGCGGGGCTCTCTCTGGAACAGGAAAGATCCAAGGATATTATGCAGATTTTTATTTCAGTTGTGCCCCTTTAGATCACATTATGAACTCTATGCGTGATAGTGCTGCATAATGTTGTGAACCTAGAGATAGAACTTTTAAATGGAATTAAAATATTTGATGAAAGTTTTGAAAAGTTTTGTTGAAATTGGTGCTACATTGTATCAAGACACACTTTGCTTTCATTTAATATGTTTGCTTTCTGGAAGCATAAACAAATAGCTGAAAAATTCTGATAATGACTTCCACTATTTCCTATATGTTTTTTTAATTCTTCATTGTGAAAAAGCAGACACTTTCCACCTTTCTATCCAAAAACTCTTAAAGATCAGAATTTTCAAGGTGCCAAATGTGTGTATTTTGAGTTTGAATTTCAATATATAAAAACTGAAAAATATGCTTTTCCCAAAAAGAAAGAAGAAGGAAGAAAGAGATACAGGGACATATTCCCTGACTCTGAACGAGAAGAACAGAAGAAAAGTGAGCTATCAGTAGAAATATATTTTATTGTTGCCTGTAATCTGTGTTTTCCATTCACACCAATTTCTGAGCAGACTGGGGCCTATTTTTCATTTGTTGTATGTGAGTAACTCCCATTGTTGAAAATGGAAGTTATTTGTTGTATCAAAGAGGAAAACGTGGTTAGAATGTGATGGTAACTGGTTTTTTCCCCTAATTTTCTGTACTATGTGTTATTATTTTGTGGAGTGCCATGTTTTTTTTTTCTGCAGTGTTTCTCATATTCTGAATAAGGTCAGCTTGCAGTAATTTCAAGAAGAAAGGCATCTTTTGCTGCAGTGTGCCATCATTTCAGGACTCTCTGCAGGCAAACTTGCAGATCAGGATAGTTTTTTCCCCTTCAGTTTGGTCTCTTTTACTTTGTTAAAGCCATGCTGATGGGCCAAATGATCTCTGCTCAGCTTCTGCATTTTAGTACAAACTGGAAGCTCACCGTGGTCCTTCCGGTTCATATAACCAATTTGAGGTTCATAGTTTTTTTTTTACAGTAAAGAGTTTATCACATCACTGGGAGAAACCAGAATGAATTTCTCACCTGGGGATGGGGGTAGGTGGGAAGCATCACATTTTTATTACCAGGGCAATGCTGCTAATGATTAAAATATTCTTTGTTTTTTTCACTGAGCAAATTAATTTTTTCCAAACAACTGTGCAGATGCAGAATGATCAAATCTTGTGACCTTTATTGACAAAGGGAATGTTGCCTTTAAATTAATGTCAATGTTGGGCCTTATCAAATAGCTTCAACTTGAAGGAGCTGAGTTGTGCCAAGCACTCAGTCCTGTGCAGAAGAGCAACACAGATGCTATCCTATTGCTTCAGACTTTCATAGCATAGTTATATTTGTGCTCTGGTTGTACAAAGAGTGGAGTTGCTACTGAACAGGTGAAGTGTCATTAGTGTCCTTGTGACCTAAACGTTTTTTTTTTTGGTAGTGTGTTTTATATTTTGGGGATTTAGGTCTTGTTGGAAAACCATGTGTCTTCAGTCTGAAGGATCCCAGGATGGAATTTGTGTAACTTGCTTTACCTCTCCTTGTAACACCGAGGTTTTCATCTGAGCTTTCCATCAACTCGCTTTGATGGTCATCTGTGAGAAACGCATGCTTTTATGTCTTCATTCTAAAAGCCGACCTAAAAGAGCTCAAATGAACGTATCCTCCCTGGAAGAAGGATATTCCTTTACAATTCCAGTGTTAGCCATATTTGCATGTGAAAATACCCAGTATGTGAGAAAATCTCTCTCAAAGGGCAAAGAAAATCAATTGGCATGAAATGATGTGATGATGAAAGATCCCAGAAAGCCCTTTCTTTCTCTATTTTTTTTTAAGTTGATGTGTCTGTAGTTTAAATCTCTGTTGGCTCACTCCCTGGCTGCTTCCTTCTGGAGTATAACTGTGCACTGAAAATAAATCTGTCACCTGAACAGAGGTCAGTGACCTTTTTTATCCTGCAAACAAGTGGCCTGCTTCCTAAATATCACTGTAGGAGAAAAGGATGAAATGTTTGAGCAACCAACTATAAGAATCACTGTCTCTAGTGTCTAGTCAGTTTTCCTCTCATTGTTGAATGATTGATTGCAACCAGTCTAAATACTGAAATTTTGCTATGTTAATTTCAGGTTTTAGGTAAGCCACTCTGAAATACATTGGAAAATTGAGAACCTTAATGTTCCTACCCAACCAAGATAAAGGAGAAGCTGTTGGATGTCAGAGAATGAGCCTGTGCAGCCTAAGGACGAGTGATGAGTCACATTCTGTACTGCTGTGGTGCTATAAGAACTGCCGTTGAATGCCAAGTCTCGTCAACTGTGAAATTACTATTTCTGCTTGATAATGTTTTGTTTCCACGCAGGATCTAGATAAAAGGCAATAACTGAACTTTTGGAGCAAATCAGACTGCTTGTCAGACTTTTTCCTTTGGTCTTCAACCAACATATTATGGAAAGTTTTAGACTTGATATAATCTCAATTATCACACAGTTTTCATTTTCCCCCCATTTCATTGCCTAATTTGTCTGAATTGGTTGAATTTTAAAGTAGTACAGTCACTATTATTTTGTCAAACTGGGATATAATACTTCAAAAAAAAAAAAAAAGCTTACACATTGAAGTCATTTATATGGTAAAAGTAACTCTTGTTTCCAACACTTAAAAAAGGGATTTTTGGGTTTGATTACAGAGTTAGACTAGCATCTTTGGAAAGTGAAAAACTCAATTTTTTTGCTAACATGGTAGAGGAAAGAAAACTTTTTAACAATGACTGCATAGCTACCTCTAGGATAGTTCAGGTATCATCTGGATTTTGAGGTCTGTTTGCTAAAAGTGAAAAAGGGACATTGGCTTTCATGGAATTCTGATTTCTCTCAGCTAGACTTGTTAAGTAGCAAGATACTTAGGCCTGTGTGTAGCATGAAGCTTTTGAGCAGTATCCCTGAGTTTAATAAGCCTGCTCAAATGTCCAAGCACTTTGGCTGAGGTGGAGTCCCAGGGCACCAATTTTTGTAGGTTTCTATGCAAATATCTTTCTTATATACATTTGCCCAGCTGTTTCTGATTGTCAGAAATCCAGAAGAAATTGGAGCTGTAAGAATTTGATTGCTATTTTTAATTGTGAGAATCATTCAGTTTCTCTGGTATTCTTTTCTGGAGGGAATAATGATGCTCATCTTCATCGTGGTTTTTTATGTGGGCAACTAGGACGTACATCTTACGTGAAGTGGAATGAAATTTCGAAGAATTATTTTGAAATAGTGATAGTGCCAGTGTGTCCTCAATAACAAGCAGCTTGTGATGTACAGTTACCAAACTCCAAACTAAAATAATACTATTGGTCGGAATCATCTGTCCCGTACTTAAGAGAACTGATGATATTAATGTTAATATTGAAATATCTACGTTCTCACCACGTTAGCTTTGCATGAATTACTCACCGATTTGTAAACTCTGACCTATCTGTGGATTTAGTAGTTATCAGATCTGCCTCGTGAAAAGTTTAGTGATTCATTCTGCCACAAAATACTTTTATACAGATTATCATATTGTTTGACCTCTATTGGCAAGAAGTCAAACAGGCCATCTCTAGCAAACAGGACTGAAACCACCAGATTCACTGTGATAAAGATGACCAAAACCCCAAGCCAAATCTGACAGACAGATGGGTTACTTGAAGATTACAAAGTGACAACTTAATGAGGCTTTTGGAAGACTTCGAAGTCTCAGAGAAAGGAAGTGGGTGAGACATTTCTTGAATCAAAATTTATCTTAGATGTTTTTCTCATTCTGCTGGAGCAGAACCATACCATGCAGCTTCTTGGCGGATAGGTTTGGGCAGGAAACGTATTTCAGAAGTGGTTTTCCTGCGGAGGTATGGCCTCACGGTGCCGGCATCCAGAGCGCCAGGCAGGAGTGACGGAAGGAAAGGCTTCAGCACCACGGGCAGCGCCCGCTCCCGGGCCGGCGGCGGGAGCGGCGGG
>VWZT01005510.1:292107-319583 GCA_013397055.1 Pachycephala philippinensis
CCAGGAAGGGTCTTTTTGTGCCTGGGCAGAGGTGGCTGAGATGAGCCTTGGAGAAAGCACAGGACGCCAGAGCATGCTGGAAAGCTGGCACTGCCTGATGGAGCCTGTGCGATGGGAAAGAGATATAGTGAGACCAGAGGAGATGGAGCTAAGAGGTAATCCGCTGTGAGAGTGCAGCAGCAAAGCTTGAGGTATCTGGCATCATAATCTGGACTCAAACCTGGTGGAGGTTCTTAATCTCTCTCTGCAGATCCCATTCCATGAGAATAATTTGCAGGAGAAATACTCTGTTACTTGAATTTCAAGCGATCTGTGCAGTGCAGCTAATAACTTTGAGCCTGCTGATGATCACTGAGTGACTGCCTTCAGATTTCTGCAGAGATGGCTTTGCATTTCACTTTTAAAAGAAGCGTGGGGAATCACACATGCAGTCTGTGGAAAGAAGAGTAACTTAGCAAGGACTGGTAGTGAGGAGTTACCATAGCCTACAACAATAAATCTTTCTGAACAAGCTTGATTTCTCCTAGCGTTCCTGCACATTATCTTTCCTGAGGCTCTCTGCCCATACAATATCATAGAGCTGTCCTGACAATGAATCAAGTGTGTTAAGGAAGTGGTTGTCTGTAGGACTTGTCAACATCAAACAAAGTATAGCAATTGAGGCAAAGGACTGCAAGAAGAGGTGGGACACTTCGAATGTGCAGCTTGTGATGTGCTGTCATGGCGAAATGCATTTTCAGTTTCTGTCAAACAATTCATTTACAGTGATGGGAAAATTGTTAAACCATGATTTTCACATTTGGCCACTACTTGCACAGTCTGTATTTTGTCATCCTAAGTTTGAAGTGATTGTGATTCTTGATTTGCAGAGGTTTTGGCACAAACAGCACCTCCTGAGCTCACTGGAACATGTCCATAAAAAGAGGATTCTGGGAACGTATTAGATGATGCATAACTGTAGAGATTATGGAAGATCAGCTCATGTGAAACTCACAGAATTCCAATTTACAACTTCCGATTTCAATTTTAAAACTCCCTGTGCTTAAATCTCTGTCACTTCATCTACTTGAAGTGTAGAGAAATATAAATTTCTTCATATTTTCAAAGTTCTTATACTCATTAGAAGAGCATGAGAAATACACTCATAGACATTATAGCTGTCACTACTCTTTGCAAGCTTAAATGCTGTGGAATGTAAAGGAAGAATGAAAACCCAGGCTAGAGCAACTAAGAAAGCAATACAATGGCATTAATGTTATTTTACCTTTTGGCCACCTGTTGCAATACAGCTAATGCCAGCAGTGACTGAAAGTCATTACTGTTTGACAGCTGCTTCATGTGCTTTGGAAAATGACTGTGTAATTGTTCTCAACCTCCTTTCTTGTGGACAGGTGTCCATACCATGATTAGCACTAATTGGCAATGTTGTTGGCAGTCACAGAAGGAAAACTAATGAAAGAATGAGCATGAAGGGGGAATAAATTTCTCAGCCGCCAAAGCAATATGCCTGTCTATATTCCTGCCTGTTCTGAGAACAGAATGTGAGCTCTGTGTGTCCCCTGTCCCCAAACGTATTGTTTGGAAGAAGCCAAGTTGTTTTAATAGAGAGAAACACTGAGTAGTTTAAAAAGGAATTGAGGCTGACAATGGAAGTAAGACCCGCTTTAAGAATTTTTAAACTTGTGCTTGATCAAAGTTTGTTTGATTTTAACTTGGTTAGAAAGTAAGTTTTCAGAAAGGGGGCAAATGTGGAGAAAGAGCTTTAAAAATATAGCATCCCAAGGAAAACTCGGGTGTTTCTTTTCACAAAAGAATAACATCTAGTTAGGATATCATCAAGTCTGTCTCTGGAATGCTGCTGTCATAGTCTTCACAACATAGTCAACCTGATTCCATTCACTGTCTGGATATAAGTTTGTATGGACTTATATGTTGGAATTGTAGAGGACTGTTGGTAGATACAATACTAGAGTTTGCTTCATGTTTGCCATGTGAACACTCAGACATCCCTAACATGATTGGGGAAGACCATATGTAGCAGATGCTATAAATTTTCAATTCATTTGAATCAGCAGTTCTCTGGTTCTGTCACTTTGTGACACAGTATCTGAATTTTTGGTGAAAGTGGATGTGTATACGGTCTCATTAGTAGGAAAGGATCATGGTGGTCGGCACATAATGACCTACTCAGGAAGTTACATTGCTCACTTTGAAAAAAAACTGGATTCTGATGTCATCTTCTATCCTAGTTGTTATTCCTTCCCTAGACACCTTGAAATTCTTACCTGTTCTCTTAAGTTTGAGTTGCTAAGTCAAGACTTTTTCAGACCTAGCAGTTCTGCAAACCCAAAAGCAATCACCTTTGCCATAAATGTTTATAGTGGTCTTTTCCTGAAGTAGAGGCTGATAGGAGCAAGCTGATAGCATTTAGATACAGAGCCAAACACACCATAAGTGTGTCCAAGTGTGTGCATGATTTTGCAGCACAAATGATAAAACCCCAAAACCTCCTGGAGATCAGATAGGGGCAGCTAACACTGAGGTATAGTAATGTACAGTTCTTAGCTCCCAGATCAGGTCAAATTGAAGCATGTATCTTAAAAAGGGCATGGGAAAAGTAAAATAAAATAAAATAAAATAAAGAAAGATGAGGATTGCGCATGAGGAAAAATATAATTCCTCGGAAGTGAAGGTGGGTGGATGCAGGAGAGCTGAGTTGGTGTGGGAAAGCCCGATACTGTTGTGCTATCATGCAGGAAAAAGGGAGAGGGGGCCTGCATTGATTCTTGTATATCATTGCCTTCTCCTCAATGACTTATCAGCATGGAGCCAACTGCATCTTGTATAATGGATGTACTTTCTGTAGGATCGATACAGGCTCATCACACAGCTGGCAGCATTGAACATCTTTTCTGTCTCAGCCTGCAGCATTTATTCTCTCTTGTTGCTTATCCCACATTATGTGTTCTGATGACATGGCAATAGGTTTTGTTGGGTAACGGTAAAAAAAAGCTTATCTCCACACAGACATGGGAGCACAGATGAACAATGGCAATGTGGAACCTTTATAATACCCTCCTAAACCCTCCCGCAGCTGCTTTGGGACAGTGCCCAGTCCTGTGGTCTGAGAGTGACACCCATCACAATGCCTCAGAGGAAAGAGTCTCTGGATCACCTTTTGGATGGCAGGGATAGCCTTTGGGAACATGAAACTTATTATGAGAAGCCAGAAAGCGTATTTTGGGACTACACAAGATTTCTATGGGATGTTTTGGAGCGGAATTAAAGGTGGAGAAAGGGATGTATCTAGCTGATTTGGGGAGGAAAAGAATTTGTGAAGAGGGAGGGGTAAAAGACTGGTTCCATGTAGAAAGGTTGCTGGTCATGCCTGGCTCCTGGTCTTCTCACCAAATTCCATTACTATTTTTGAGGGTGAGGAACTCTTTATTTTGTGTGCATGTGTGTGTGCATGTAGGTCTGCTCCACCAGCTGATGTAGGATACAGGCACAGGGGGCATGTGAGGTAGTGGTCACTGGGAAATACTAAGCCAGTCTAACTGGTGGCATAGATAAGTGACCAAATATTCAAGCAGCCATAAGTCTAGGCCAGATACTAGAGCGATCAGAGGGGCTGAGAGCTGACTTCTAGAGGGATCAGAGGCTCTGAGACAAATTCTAGGGACACGGTGTGAGCATGGCCTGAGAGACCCATTTTGTGTGTGTGGCTTGCTGGATTTTACATACATATGTGCTGTATACCTGTGTGTATGCAGGGACCTGCTGGAATACATGGATCCTGGATGGATCTGGAGGCATGGAGATGCAGCAGGCTTGCCTCTTTGGGTCTACTGAGTTTGGCACCCCATAACAGGTCTTATTAAAGTTATACGTAGTATACCTGATCATCATGAATGCAAAAAGAATCCTGGCAAACTCTGTATTTGTGTATTGTCAAACTTTGCGAGAATTTAGGTATTTTCCCAAACATGATCTCCTTCAATGAGGAAAATAACTCATGGGGGGTAAAAGTTCTAAAACAAAGGAAGGAAGGACAAACAAGAAACATTATATTTGGGCTGGTCTTCCCTGTGGTACATTTACTCTTATTTTCTAGAGAAATTTAGTCTTTTTATATTTCTATTTCTCTTTAATCATTAAAGCAATGACAGAAAACAAAAATGTAAATGATGTATTGAGGCTAGCTTTTCTGGAGAACAGCTCCCTTGCTTCCCTTGCTAAAGTGCCTATAGGTATTACTCTTCGGATAATTGTAGCATTTTATCATGTTGGCAGATCCTTTATAATAATTTTTGTTCCCATTAAGCATCAATAGATGAAAGGAAACCTTGGCTCAGGACACCTGTTGGCAGCCTCACAGTTGCTACTGAATAAGAATTGCAGCAGTAGTTGTCACTGCTGACAGGATGTCACTGAAGAGAGAGCTGGCATTTTAAGGGCTGCTGTGTGTTTGTAAAAGCTTGGCCCAGTCTGAGAGCTCTGCCTCACCCTCCCAGCACAGCTCTCGTTTTACTTGTTGCAGTGACAGGGAGCAGGTGAATCACAGGACTGCGAGAACAAAACCCACATACATGGGAACATGGATCTCAATTCCATTTCCATAATAAAAATAAAGGGTTAGGATGAGTGCTTTTCAAACCTAAGAACAGTTATCTTCTGATTTTATTTACAGTTATTTATAATGCAGAAATATAAATAATTTTAGGATAAATGACAATATACCCAATAGTGAAGGTATTTACTCAGTGAGTATGGTAGTAACAATATTTTCAGAAAAAGGAAAAAAGTCTTTAAGTAAATCCCCTCTGTATGGTGTTCATATGTTCCTGTGAGTGCTGATCCTTTGCCTATTGTGTTCTGTCACAAAGGGGTAAAACTTCAAATTGAGTCACTGTAGGGTCACACGCCTCACAA
Organism: Pachycephala philippinensis; assembly: GCA_013397055.1. Taxonomy (NCBI): domain Eukaryota; kingdom Metazoa; phylum Chordata; class Aves; order Passeriformes; genus Pachycephala; species Pachycephala philippinensis. The sequence goes on from VWZT01005510.1 coordinate 297,040, forward strand.
AATTTGTAAATGTACACTGTGAATGAGATTATGTTTTAGTAATGGCACAAGCTGGTTAAAATGTCATGAATTCACATGAAACATTAGAGAAGCTTTGAAATGGGGGGCAAAGCAGCAGCCAGAAGGAAGTTAAAGTCTTCCCAAATGCTACATGACATCATTCTCAAAACTGTGTTACTATAGTTATAGAGCAATGATATCTGGTTTTTCTTTTTTGATACGAAATTATATCAATAAATATTCTGTGCTTCTTAAGTGCAATCTCTCTTGTAGCAGCCCTCACACAGTACGACTGAAAGCCACAATGTTACATTCTTTTGCAGGGAACTCAGCTTTATGAATGTCTCTTAACTGAACAATTTTGTCTTAGAATGTCATGGCTGCTGATAAGAGAAATCCTGTGCCAGAACTTGAAGGATAAAACTGAGCATCTGTGAATGTAGGAGGAGAAATAATATTATTGAAACCGATTTCTTAAAAACAGAAGTAATGGTAGCCAGTGGAAAGTCAGGCTAAAGTTGAGGAACAATACACAGCTCCCCTGACCTCTCTGTCTGTCTTCAGGCTGGCACTAGGGGTTACACAAATCCTCTCAACTCTGACACTAACTCACACGTTTTTGTATCAAGCATTATTGGCCTGGCACTGGGGCAATACACTTTCAGGTGACATACATTTTAAATCTTACAACTTCTGTACTGTACTTTTTAACTCTGTTCAGCTTGATGCATTGATTGCCAAAAGCTTTTGCTTTTGAATAATTCAAGAAAGTCAGCTGTCAGTAGGTATGTAATTTGGAGAATTGCCTTTGTACTTTTTAAAATCCTCAAGCATGTGCCAGCAACTGACTGAAGCTCAATTTTAAGTTATGTACTAGAGCTCAACTTGTACTGAGTTGTATTTATATGAAAAGACTCTATGGGCTTAGACTTCTCCCATCAGTTTTTTACATAGACCCCAATAGCATATAGAAGAACAGTTTCACGTCGTGTTATTGAACTCAGAGCTGATAGGTCTGATGATTTCCATCAAGCTTTTCACTATGTCATGATACCTGAATGCCAATGATGCATTGCTGTAAAGCTGTGAGCATTGCCAGTCTAATTTTTTGTTATTGCAAGGCATTAGAGCCACTTGAATTCAATCATGGAGTGAAAAGGTAAGAACTCTCTAAAAGAGGGAGAGAGAGAGTGAGAAACTTTCTTACGAAATGTGGGCATCCTGGATTGCACACAGCTGAAGTATGAATGCAGAAATTAAAAGCAAATAAATAAAATATAAGCTATTACACATAATTAGTCTGTATAAACTAAAACATATGGCTCATAAGCACATGACAAGATTAAGCTGAAACCTAATACACGTAAAATGAATGCGTATAAAAATAAGTCTGATGAATTCAAGGCATTTAGCACACTAAGCAACTCCTGAACAACACTATGAGCCTTATGGTCTCCTTGTTACTGAGGTGGTGCATTGTTTTATTTTTGCAGTATGACAGTGCTGCTTGGTAATCAAACCTTTGCTGTGTTCTGCACTCTGCAAGGATTTGATATGTAGACCTGCAGAGCCCATGCTTGCTAAAAAGCTGGAAAAGTATTTTCATGCCTGCCAGAAATGCATTGCAAATATAACATATTTAATCTACATGTAAATTTATATAAAAACATAAATATAGATTTATTTGGATCTGGACTGCATTTTTTCTTTGGAAATGGGATGCATAATTTTTAATATTTTAAAATGTGGGGATTAATATATCTGTAATCATTACAGGTATGACTAACAGCAATTTCTCCTGTCCAGTACACATTCAAAGCAGTAGAATACAATGCATTTAGCAAGATGCCCTTCCTCTCTTCTGCAATCCACCACGTGAAGGAAGAAACTAAGATGAGGTGAGGCAACTACACCGGTGCCACCAGGATGTTTATGTTTCCTTTTATCTGAATCCAGATAAATCTCTTGACTTGCTAGAGTCTGCAGTTATGGGGAGAGGAAGAACAGGATGCTCAAGAGTTAGATGACTGTGGTGGTGAGATGAGCTTTGGAGGGCTGGCCTGAATTTTACTCCCTCAGCCATATGTCTCTTCCTGTTGTCAGAAAGAGACCTCTGTGCTCATGGCTTCTATCCCGTTGCAGGGTCAGTTCTCGTATGATCCTTATTTTCCACTTCTCTGATCCAGGGTCCTGATTTGTTCCAGCAACAGGATGATGGCTGAATCTTTATGTAAGGCAATTACATTTGGAAAGAAAAATGTAAAATTTGCTTGAGTTTCTGTCAACATATCTTCTGCTGTGTACAGTCTCACTGAGACAGAGGTCATAATTGTGGATGAGGTGGGAAAGTTAATTGTAAAGCTGTAGGTGTTTTTTTTAGCTGTTAATTTCGTTAATTTTGTGCCCTTTGAACCATGGGAATTGCCTTAGCTTTTTTTTTGCTGTATTACATTATTATGCCACTCACCTCCTTCCAAGCTACTATTGTTTTTCCATCTCTACTTTTGTTTCCTACCACTCCATTTCTTCTTCTCTTTACTTCATTGCTCCACTCCGACTTACTTCATAAAAATATTATTTTCTATTTCTCCCATTCATCTCTTCCTGTTTTTATCCATGCCACCTCTTAAGCTTCTCTCCTCCTTAATGTTGTTACCTAGCCTGGAGTACAACCTTGCCTAATTTTGCACTCTTCCTGCAAAGCAGGCATGTAGCCATTGCTGAAGAAGTAATGCAAAACCTGTAGTAATTAGCAGCCTATAAAAAGCTTTGAAATGATATTTTTTTCCCTGATGGGGGGCTGAGATGTTGACATGAGCTAAAACATACTTTATTTAACTTTAAAACAATTGTGTCACCCAATCACAGTAATTTTTCTTCAGTTTTGAACACCAGCTTCTGGGCTAGGTGTAGGACTGTTTTATATGGTCCTGTGCAGGGAGGTAAGTCATAGCAAACACCTTTGGGCTTCTCTAGTTCCAACTCATTATTGTGCAGAGTAAAGGAAGTAGAAGGTATTTACTAAATCATAATTAAGACTGCACAAGCTTCTCAGAACATTTTCTAATTGTCACATGAAAAAGGGAGATTTTCTTGACTCTTAGTGTTTGGTTTGTCTGTCAGTGGCCCAGGAAGGCCAAGACCCTTGTGCCTGCCAGGCCTGTGAGTGTCCTGTTAGGGGAACCCTTCACTGAGCAGTCCTTCTGGGTCAGAGGCTGGTCTGGCTGACTTATCCAAGAGCACACACCAACAGCATTAGGGAGAACCCTCAGCAGGTCTTCCACATTATTCGAGTATGTTCCCTGTTGCCAGTGTCTGCCAGCGCCCGTGAAAGACTCACACTCACAGTTTATGGAATAACACTCCTTATCAACAGAAAATTGTGAGAGGTGAAGGTTTGAGGACTGTTGGTGATAGTATCTGACTGCAAAAATATGTTCAAAGCAATGCACAGACAAGCTCCAATACCCAATAAAAGCATTCAGCAGGCACGGAGTGTGGTTCTTACCCAAGAGGCATCCCTGTGGGGGAGGAGACAGGTTCAGCTCGCTGACAGATCTCAGCAATTAAAATAGAGTCTTCCCCAACTTCTCCTCATTCTCTACATAGTTTTATCCTATTTCTTCATGTTTAGGTGGAGCTCGAGTCACTCCAGTCATGCATACCTTGGGTACTGATTGGTGTAACTCATTTTGCTCTTAAGGGTACACTCAATAAAACATAGAGCACACACCCAGTGAGGGGTGGTTGTGCCTTGGAGCGGGCACCTTTGGGACGGAGGCGTGTGCTAATATTACAATTAGGTTTTAATGAACCAAGTTCATCTGAGGAGAGTGATTTCACCACAGCTGCTGGCTTGACAGCACGACATCCCCTCTCTCCCCTGGCTGACAGGTGTTATGGGGTTTATCAGCCACAAAGCACCACTGAGTTCCCCTCCCTGCGAGGATTCCAACAGAGCCTGGCCGTGGTGTCTCCACTCCGCTCCACCCTCCATTCCATCCCCCTTAGCAGGTGCTGTGGTTGCAGATTGTGTGCACATGGAATCACCATGGGATAGGTTTCCAGCGTGCCAACCACATTCCATCCAGGGAGCAGCAGCTGTATTTTACCCTGTAATTTCTGTACTGTTATAACTTCTGTTAGGATGTGAATATAACCTCTCAGTTTCCTGTAATTTTACCCCTAGCCATCTTTCCACTTTAATTAGTAAGGCTTTCTTAAAAACCAGCTAAATCTGGGAGCACTGAGCTTCACAGCCCTTTCATACAGGGCTTGTACCAGGCAGACCTTATAAAAAGGCTTGACTAGGATGTAGTTTTGATATTTCAGTATGCCATATTAAGTAACTTTCAGAGCTTCTATTATTGCTTAACTTGTGAGAGTATTTACTGAGAATTTATTAGAAGTAGGTTTCCAGGTTTCTCTGCTTTTATCTTGCTGCCTACGGTATTTAGTGAAGTCTAACTTGGGAGAAATTTTTTTGGCTTTATTCTCTAAGTAATCCAGTCCTAACAATGAGTCCATGATGATAAATTTAATTTAATTTATGTTTTGTCATAAACTGTTACCTTCTTGACTTGTCTGTGTAATATGCAGCCTCACTCAAAAGAGCTGTTGGATACATTTTCAATTGCTTTATGTGAGTCATTGTTCTAGAGGGAGCTTTTATTATGGATTGAATACCAAGGATGATAAATTTACATGTATAAGAACAGATACATGCTCTATTAGATTTATACCTGTTTCCTAAGTGTGCATATATTCACACACAAATATACATTTGCATTAGTATGCATACAGACTCACAGGGTCTTGGAGACAGAAGGATAAGAAGGAAACATTGGGCTGCTGCCAAGAGGAACTACAGTATCTTTGGTCTGATTATTATTCATTATTTATTCCTGTTGCTGCATATGACAAGGTTGTTCACACACGGTTGTCCCTGTCCTTCTTGCATAGTCACTTAGGCTGCTTGCCTTTGCTCCATGCTAAAGCTGCAACTTCAAAAACAACATGATGTGAGAGAGGAGGAGGAAAGGCTGACTCTGGACATGCTGAAATGTCAAAAAAAGCCCATCTGAAATAATGAGCTGAATACCTACCCCCAGAAGAAACTATATTTCACCTCCTGCAAGTACATGAGCACCTAATCAGAAAATAACCAAGCATGTGGTACAGGGAGAGCAGTTTATAAACAGGTGAGACTGGACCACAATAATTAGAAAAGTAGACCAAATCTAACTAGAGACCTTCCTGCTAGAGCCATAGAAGTTAGGATGTGTGTGTGTTTGCTTGTCTGTTTGTTTCTGGCAACTGCTTTATGCTGCTGGGGGCAGGCAGGACAAGCTGCTCAAGCATAAGGTCTCAGTGCATCTCGCCCCACCTTGCCATCTGCAGCATGTGTGGACGTATCTGAATGAGTCACACTGAGCTCCAGCTACATAGCCAAGGCATTTTTTGAGTTCAGTTTATCTGCTGGTTTTAGGTACCTGCTTTAAAATGAATGCTGCTCTGGTCATCTCCTCTCCTCCCCACTCCCTGCTGTGAGGACCCTGCTCCTATGGACACCAGCAGCACATGCTGAAGATGTCTGCATTGGATCAAATGACTTTCAGCTGAGCTTTGGGAGCTGGCTGTGCTTCCTTTTGCCCTCAGGAAGCATGAAATTAGCTGTACTGCCAGCACTATAGTGAAAGATTTGGATTAGGGTAATTCACCTTGCATTTGCAGTAGGATATGCCTGCACATGTGGCTGGTCACTACTGTTCCACTGAGGGAAGCTGTCAGGTGTGATGCAGTTACCCTGACAGGAAAAGTACTTCCATTAACACTTTTTCTGCTATGAAAGTGAATATCAGCCAACGTGACAAAGCACCTTAGATTTTTCACTGGTATAAGCTAAGCCTCTGCCAGGAGTTGGCCCTGTAGTTGTGTCTGTGTGGAGCTTCAGACCTGGGACCTGTGGACTGTGGCAACATCTGTGCAGGAATCTGCTGGGGTGATCCCAGGGGAATAAAGTGACATCAGACATCAGATGGGTGAGGGATGAGGGGTAGAGTCCTTTAGAGAGTGAGTCAGAACACACAGTGTAAACTTGCTCCCCAGTGTTAACTCCACAGGAAACTGTAATTTTGGATGTCTAAAATTTGATCCTGGCAACCATGTACACCTGAGAGCAAATGTAACTGATAAACACACTCAAATAAACCAAATTGTCATTGATTTAAAATATAAAGTGAAATAAAAAAAAGTAATTTCAAATTTCTGATTGCTATGTTTTGCTATGTTAAACTCTGCCAAAACATTTATTTTCATTTTCAAGTTCATCTCTTTCACCTCATCTGCTTGGGAAACCGTAACATTAAAATGGAACAAGGACAAACTTCATTTTAAAACACAAGCTGTGTTTCACATCTACTGTCAGTGACAATACCCAGCTTTTGATGTGTGATTCTGATAGCATCAAAATGAGAAAGCCTGGCAGTGATGCCCTGTTTGGTAATTTTAGAAGGAGGTTTTGGAGCTTACTTTGGGCTTTCTGAACTATTTGAATTATTTACTGGCAGCCACAGGCGAGTGGCATTTTACAGGGTGTTAAACCCAAGCTTTGATATCTGAAAATAGCTCCTTTGGTACAGTGCTTGTCTTCCTTGATTCTCGCATAAGCTGCATATTTATCATAGCTGAGTGATAAATGGTAAGATTCTGCTGTTTTATATGCAGTGAAATGACAAGGTCAGTTTTAATTAAGCTGAGATCAAGCCCAGTCTGTATTGCACACTTCTGATTAGATTACTTCAAATTAACATAAGTTTTTGGAGACTTCACTGAAGTCAGTGGTGTTAAACACCAGCTGTGCTGGCAGATAAGCGTGGGATATAAGAAGGAGATAGCATTCACATTGAAATTAGCACTTGGCACAATATAATTCTCTGATTGCAAACTATGCGAAGTTGCCTGCGCTAATTGGTTGATTTTATTTGAAGCAGATGTTGTTAGCTTTCCCACTAATGATCTGGAGAGAAATTTTTTTTGAAAGACATGCCATGTTAGGTTCTCTGCAGTATAATAAGCTAATTACAACTTTAAGTACTTTCAGTAATTAGCACAATGTGTATAAAGTGGTCCTGATCTTTTCACCCTGCTGCATTATTGTTAGGACATGTAAAAAACAAAAAAAGAGAGCTAGCTGGATTTAGTTTCCCCAATCTAGCTTTTTGTTTTCCCAGACTTTTATATTAAGGAGATAATGAGCTAGACTTTTATCCTTATTTTTAAGCACACCAAAAAGATTTAAACTTTTCTCCTGCTTTGCTCTAATTTTCTTCTCTAAATCAAATCTGTTTCGTTTTATCTATGTCCATTGAGGTAAAGTCTTCCAGCATCTTAAAAATCCCATTAGTAAACAGTTCTGTACAGCAATGGAGTATTTGTTCTCTATTAATTTATTTAATCACTTGCCCATGGATTACCAAGATCTAAAGTACATCTGACCTATAGAAAGAAAACAAACAAACCCACCCTGGAAACTTCCTTCTTTCTAGAGCAATTGTGCTCCTTGTGGTTTGTACTGTCGGTGATTAAAAGCTGCTGGCAGTTTGCAAATTAGATACAAGAGTACCCAGCAAGTGATCCTGCCTTCAGAAAGCAGGAAAACCAAAATGAGTTATATGAAAATGGTGAATCAGATATTATCCTCATAATCCCTTCTGAAATTCAGTATGACTGCTGCAGATGGTGGGTACACTCCAGAAATGGCTGTTCTGAGAATACAGTTTAATAAATACTTCAGTTTATCTGGTGGTCTCCTGACACGGTTTGGTGAAACTTGCATTTCAGAAACCTCCACCCACTATTTACACTGAAGATGCTTTCACTTCTTAGGGGAAGTGACTGGAAGCCAGATTGAACCATTTGCACAAGTATGGTCTCATTTCCCAGTTCCCTGGTTTTGTGGGCTGAGGAATGACACACTCAACTGTCTTGGACAAGTTATGCCATTTCGGGAATACCCCATGGCCCCAGCCACTTGTGTGGCACACATATGCTGCCAGAGTCTGGTGCCATAAGGCATCTCCTTACCCCCACCTGAGAGAAGGGTCAGGGGACTGTCCTGTTGAGTTTGTTTTCTTGGAGAATGATTTATTGCCTAGAACTGCAAGGGCAGATATTTCCAGGCAGCAGGAGCCTTTGACAGACGTTTTGTGGTGGGCTGTGGACAGAAGCCTGTTCAGGTCGGCTGAGCTGTGCTGTTTGCAGCCCCTGCACGGTCCTGAGCAACTGCTTGTAAAGACTGGCACAGCAACAAAGAGGGGACAAAGTACAAAGCCCACAAAGCATTTTGGGCTGGCATGTGCAGGGACATCTATGACACTGGAGGGGTAGAGCAGGAGGGAACTATTGAAGACACTGAGAAGTTCAACTGGACTCTTCCTGTCTGGAAAGATCCTCTCTGACAAAGTGCTTCAGGCCCAAATGTTTCTTCTTTAGGTGCTTTTAACTACAAGTCATATCTGCGAGCAGTGTTTCCACTTGGTGCAGAACTGAATAGTTTCAACCCATCATGTTTTCTCCTTTTTTTCCTTTTCCTTTTCTATACTGGTTTTCAAAAGAAATGTGCTTTTGCAGTTAGGGCATGGGTTGAGTGTCCTTTTGTACCTCTCTGCAAAGTGCACATAAAGAAGGTGTTCAAAAACAAATCTTGTATTTAGCATGTCATATTTCACTGAGCTATTTTCCTGGGTTAGCAAAAATGACACAAAGTTTAAAATATTTATTTACTTCCATCAAACTTTCACCTTTTAAATAAACTGGTAAATCTACATCTTGAGAATGTGGGTGAGAAAAGGAAATACTTGTCATCATGGCAGTGGTGAGCTTTAAGGAAAACTCTTGAGTTAGCACTAAATCATCACTCAAAATAAACCACAACTTGATTTCTGTAACTCCTTGAGACCAAATTAATTACTTTTATTGCCTTGGGCAAATCTTCTAGCTGTGGGTTTAAGCTAAAGCAAACATGCTACTTCCCTTCAGTCTGAAGAATTGGCAAGTAAAGATTCTTTGTTATTTTAATCTCATGATTCAATCTCCTGCTGCATTAATTTGGTGATTTGACTAATTGGTGGTTTAACCTATTATTAATGTTCCTCCATTAATTTCCTGATGCAATTTTAATGACATCTTGATGTCACTATTGAATTAAAGTCTGTTTAGTCTAAGAAAAAAAAAGAAAAGTAAAGCAGTAGTTTTAGATGTCACTATCTATTTGCTGAATTTTAATGTCTGTCTTCATTCTAATAAAGTTAAAGCAGATTGGGCTTTAATCCTGAATAAAGCAATTCATTTTCCCAAGAATTTCTGTGATTTTAACTGAAATAAACAGAGTGCATTACACTGTTCCTAGGTCCTACTCCAAGGGCTGCATACAACGCATGTAAAAGTCTCCATGTGAAAAAGCAGCTTCTCTGTCAAGTGGTGGCGACCATGAATATTCCCTCTGAACTACAGACAAGTAACAAAGCAGGAACTGAGTTCTTGGCTTTGCTACAGTTCATCCTAAATCTCCACAAAAGTCTCTTCATTTCTCTGTGCCTCACTGCCTGCTCTTGACCCAATTAAATGGGGATCTCACTTCATTCCCTTCACCTTTTACCTGTTTCATCTGTTTGTGATGTAAACGTGTCAGAGCAGAGACCATTTTTCACCTACATTTATGATCTCCACAGTGTTGGTTGGGATCTTGATGGGCTGTATGGTGCACATCAGTAACAGCAACTGTGTAATTAAACCAGGGTAATACCTGATATGGTGGAACCATAATAATTTATAAACAGAAACTAACAGAAACAGTGAATCTACTGCTTCTGGAGCCTTGCAACTGCTCTTCTGAATCATGCCTGCATCTCACCCAATCTGGTTCAGAAGAGAAGCACAAGATGTGTTGACAGAAATTTTAAGAAATGCCATGAGGTGAACAGTCATCTTGTTTTGTAATTTATTTGGTGGTGTAGTGCAGCTTGCAGGGGGATGAGCTGTGCAGCTTGGCCAGCAGCAGGTGTGGTGGCAGTGTGTGTCTGGCCACGCAGCACACACAGGAAACATCTCCACATCCCCATCCCTCTTTGGCTGAAGAGACACTAAGGTCAAGGCACTGTTACCTAGCAACTAATGAGAGCTGATTAATCCATTCGTGGGTGTCACAGGCTGCAGTGATGTATGGCAGCCTGTGCCTGCTTCTACTATTCGTGTAGTGGCAGGAAAAGCAAATACCAATAATATCAGTAGGACATCAGTAATGCTGACAACGACATCATCAGATGTGTAAATAATAACCACCAACACTGACTGTCCATTTTCAATGCTAGCATCAGATTTTGAATTTCTAACTTTCACTATTGTTTCTTTGAAGACTTGGTAGGGATGGGATTTATATGTGAAGGAAAATCAGATTGTAGATACAGGGCACTTTGGGTTTTCCAGAAAAGCAAACAGTTGGCTTTCCAGTGGACTCCACGTGAAAGCAAAGCTTCCCTTAATCTTCAATGTATATTTCACAAATGCCTAATCAAACTAAAAGAAAGTGAAACTTTTCTGAAAGCAATTATTTTGAGTTTTAGGGGCCTCTGAAGAGTTAAATAAAAATAGGGCATTTTATACTGCATCTTCTTGCAGTCTGCACCACATGCTCCAGAAGGGCAGTACCTCACCCTGTCAATGTCTAATGAACTGTGCAGTTCCATATGATTTATCATTGCTGGTGTTCCACCAGGAATGATCAATAATATATTCTATATAATTTCTTTTTTACTTCCAAATGCACCCAGCAGGGTGGAGAAACTTTTATTAAATTGTTGGAAAAAGGTAGAAACACTTTCCACATTTTAACAGAGAAGACCTTAGCAGACTTGGTTTGCATTTTAAAGGCTTAAAGTCAAAAGCAAAAGTATCTTTCACATATGCTTTACTTATTTTTACATAAAAAATCTCATGAAAAATATTAAGACTTTATATGTGAGAAAGAGACTTTAAAGTGAATAGTTTTAACAGCGGAGATAAAATTTTAAAGAATGTATTTTTCACAGTTCAGTTCAGACAATAAAGCCAGAAAAGCAAACTCCCAGAGGCTCCAAGACTAGCAACAAGCGGCGAAGTTTGGCTGAGACCCAGATGAAGTAAAATGTTGGTTTTTCATGCCCTTCATCTTTGCACTCCCTCAAATGCCTTGTGTGAGACCTTCCGTTTTCAGGCATTAGTTTTACATTTTTTCACCAACTTAAGGGTATAATGGAGAGCAAAATTATCTCCCCTGAAATGACCAAATTGTTTTGCAGTCAGAAGTGAAGGAAGAAGGCCAATTCTCTTGCTGTAACCAGACCAATCTGAGGTATAATACATTTTTTGCCTGTCCCTATCATGATTGCTTACCCTTCTCAATCTTGTTTATTCTAACCACTGAGAAAACTGTGCTGGAGACATTTCCTCTGATTAGTGATTAGACACAAAAGGAAATGTGGACTGTCTTACCCACTCATTCCATTTCCTTTGTGCTAGGCTCTTACCAACACTTACGCTTTCCAACTAGAGGTTCCTGAGAAGCTCTTTCTTGTGTGCTGTATTCACACTCCCTAAACAACACAGGGATCAGAAGTTTGCCCCTTGACCAAGGGTGCTTTGGAGCTGGAAATGTGATTTGCTTTTCTAAATCTCTGCGAGCTGAGTGGGAAATGGCTGATGCTGGTTGAGGAACATCTGAAAATGCCTGCTGCACAGACCTTGCAAAGGAGCAAGGACCTCTGCCCACAAAGTCAGGACATGCGAGTCTGTATGGGGTACTGCTCTTGGTACATACCAAGAGTATGGGGGCACACCAGGCTGTCCTCTGCAAGTGTATTTAAACCCTAATTTATCTCTGCACCTTTGGAGAGGCAGCTGGATGGTCAAAAGTACGAGGATACACAGCAGGTTTTTCAAGCAAGCGAAGATGTCTTTCACATATTGTTTAAACACCTTTACCCTCCTCTCCTACCTCTCCATAACTGTCTCCATAATTCCCCACCACACAGATACTAAACATGGCAGCATGGCCTTTAAATCCTTTACAAGAAGGAAGAAGCACCTCCACTGTAACTCCCACTAAATTTAATGTGTGTGTGTTTTTTTTTTTAAAAAATTGTTTTCAAGAGTAGAAAAGAAGAGGAAAGAAGCTGTAGTTTTGTTCCTGGTTTATCAAATGGCTTGTGTTGCAAGGGACCCGAAAGATCACCTAGTTCCAGTATACTAGGGGACATTTACCTGAGAAGCAATTGTGTGTATGGTGTTTGGCACATTTTATCCTCTTGCCTTCCCCAGCACAGAAATGTTGCTGGAAGCACATAAAAGGTGTTTGAAACTCCAGCTCTTAGAGAAATCATGTTGCGGGGAGCGGGGAGTGGATGACAAAAGAGACATGACAAGCCTGGACTGTGTTGTGCAACTAGATTTTTTTTCTTCACAGGTTATTTTTCTGCCCTTGATCACTTTTTTCCTAAGTCTAGTCCTGCCTCTCTCTGTGGCCCTCAGAGTTTATTCTTCTCACCCAAGTTGCCCAGTTCTCCACTAGGAGCTGATGCTCCTCTCCAGCTTCAGAAGTGGGAGAGGGGTGAAGCAGTCCCACACTGTGAGCATTCAGAGTCTGCTTGCAAAGAATTGGGCTTGCAATTTACTAAGATCCATGACCACTTCAACCTGTTTAGAGGTAATTTAAACATACCTACAAAGGAAAAGGAAAGTATATTAAGAACATATTATTTCTGTTCTCTGGGAGCTGCAGGAGAGCAAATGGAGAGCTGTGGGCAGTGTCTGGCCCTTTGTGGTTCCCACCTGGGAAGAGGTAAAAAGGGCTGGGCTGTGGAGGAGGAGGAGGAGGAGGATGGGGAGGGATGTTGCTCCACGGTTAACACAGGGAATAAATTTCTGCTAGAAGCAAAACCAGAACTCCAGATTTTCATCCTAATTTAATCTTACAACAAATTCTGAAGTGTCAGCATCTAAGGACCTGAGTTCCAGAAGAAGCAAAAGAATCAGAATTCAAAAGTTTTTGTAGCTCTTACTAACAGATTGTTAACTTGAATGAAATATCTCCTCAAGCCTCAGTTATCTGTACAAGTAACTGAACAAAGTTTCTTCTACAACCTCTTTTCAGGACATACATCAACTGCATAGGTGGCATGAGAGGTTTGAAATAGGACTGAAGAAGGATAGCAGCACTTTAGTTGTCCAACATGTGACTTGCACTGAGACCCCTCTCTTCCCAAACAAACTAGATTCTGGTCTGTGCCTCTCTGGGGTATGTATTTTCTGTCTGAAGTTGCTTGGTGCTCCAGTTACACGTTTAACAGCTTTTTTAAGTGTTCTTCAGCTATTTTTCCTCTTCTGTCAATATCTGCTAAGAATAATGCTCAGAACAGCTTACACGAGCACAGAACAGGCCAATTTCCTACTTAGAAGAGTGCACTAGTGAAGGCTACTTTATTCTTCAAATGGTTTGGAGTTGGTCCTTAGCCTTACATTGCTGGAAGCAAGGTTTCAGGTTGGGCCATTTCAGCAGGAATCCTGAAGTATTTACACTGAGCTGTTACAAGAGGCACACTTAGCAAAGGAAGGACTTGCTTCTTTCCTGGGGAATAGGAAATACCCTATCTTAACAGGCAAGAGAAGTCTTCAGCTGTGGACTAGAAGGAGATCACCAAAGCCTGTTTCATCTGTGGTGAAGACAGAGTTTACATTACGAGTGTAGAGTGCATTGCTCCTTATGCCAACAGAAATTTACTCTGAGTTTGGAGAGCCATCAGCTTCTCCTGAGTCATCTCAGGCCACCACAGAATGCACCTCCAGCTCCCCTCTAACACTCCCACATGCTGGGTACCTACCAAAACTTGGTGGGGACTAACATAGTGTATATTTTGCCTGGGATGATCCCACTCACCGCATGAGAGGTGTGGTCTCTCTGTTGTGTTATTCTCCTTTCTTGCAAGACAACTCTTTTGCTTTGTGTTTGTACTGTACATCTTCCTCAAAACCTGTGTCTGTAAAACAAAAATAACAGCTTTGTTTTACTGACAGGGCAGCTGGTAGGTTTTTAACCACAGTCTGTTTTTATTGAATGTCAGTCACTGATACGAGTTTGTCAAAGTTTGTCTTCCTTCTCAGCGCTGCAATCTGTTTTTCTTTGTACAATATTGATAATTTTTAGAAAAGGGAGCAAAAATCAATTAAGACCAAACAATTTTTGACACTTTTGGCTTTCTGCAGTGGTATCGGTTAATCACATGTTCATAAATACTCTAACATACAGGTCAGAAAGATGACATTAAAATTTAATGCACTTGGGAAAAATAAATTAAAAAGGTCTGCTGGAGAGGTTTTGCCATAGTTCTCTTCCTGCAGTCTGTCAGAGGATGCATAAACCTGTGACCTTTTTTGTACACAATTACAATATATCTCCTCTATCTAAAGCCGGATAATTACAAGGTTACATAGTCCCTTGGCAGGCTCAAGAAAAGGTTACTCTCATTTTCTTCCAGAGGCTTTAGAGTAATGCTGTGCACTGGAAAGGTGCACAGTCATTTAATCCAGTGTGAATGGAGAGGAAGGATGGTGTCTCTTGCCAGTGCTGCTTAGTTACTAACGGAATGACAACCCTGAATTTATGTTTTAGTTAGCACTGTCATTCTCCTTACACACACAGCATCCTGTATGCAGGTTTGTTTGCAGGGATTAACTGGAGCTGATTCTCAGTGATTCCTACCAACATCTCCCAGATGCACCAAGCAGTTTCTTCAGGATTTACACTGTAATATTTTTAACAGACTGCCTAAGACTGGTTGGGAAGATAAACTTCTGAATGAGAAACTGTACACTGCAGTCACTCTGGATGTCTGCCAGATGGCAGAAAAATGAATCAAAGTCAGCCCTGAGTCAGTGGGACTGAGCCTGGGAATTTCCTTTGATCTGTATCTGGGAGGTGTAGCCAGTCCCCTCGCCTTCAGCATCAAAGCTGAAACCTGATGATGACTATGCAAAGGATGACTTTACCCAGCACGGCCATAGTCACTTCAAAGGGCACCAGTCAGACTTGAGGATTCAAGCTGAGTCTGGTGCTTTGCTCCAGACCTGATCCCGATCAAAACAGTAATGTAAAAACTGGGGAGTGAGTTGGCCATGTTTGTGTCCAAGGAGGAATCTGTCGCAGAGTGGTGAGCAGACTACAGGCACCCGTGTGCTGCTGAACAGCTGGCAATGGCACAGGTGTAGCAACTGTGAACTTTTGGATAGGAAATGAATAGGAAGTGATGGATGTAGCAACAGCTGCAGATAGAAAAATGTGTACACATATTAAATGGTGCTGCAAATTACAAAAGCAGAAAGTTAATGTTTAAAGGCCTTTAAACTCATCAGTGCACCCACACCTAGTTTAATTCATCCTTCTGTTGCAACAACGCCAGCCACCATATATGATGGATTCCTCATTATGATGTATGCTGTTACCAAATTTTGCTGCCATGAAGAAGGAGACTCTCTGTCCCAAGCAGTAGGCAAACCCCTCTTCTTTATCTTGCCCCTGCATGAAGGCTGGTGAGCTCACAAAAGTAGTTTAGTGAAAGAGAAGAAATACCCCAAACAGCCTGCAGCTATTACATCCAGCTCACAGCAGACTAGAATATCATGGGGCACCTGTGACAGTCCTGTGAGGGCTGGATTCGTTTCTGGGCAGAGCTGGCTGCCCTTTACTCTGAGCTTGTGACAAAACTACTGGTCTGTATGGATCAGCATGCCAGGCAGCATTCTGTGCTGTGGTCTTAAGGTCTTGAAATACTGTTTAACACTTAATGCAATTAGCAAGACTAATAATTAGAAATTTACCCATGGAATGCTTGGAAAGCATCAGAAAAAAAAAAGAAAAAATAATTAGAAATAAAAAAAGAAATGAAAACTTTATTTCTCTGGTAATTTTCTTGGTATTTTCTTCTCATGACCCATCATCTGCCCTGTAGTGAAGTCAAGGTACTGGTGCCCTGCAGTAAGGGGGATGCCCACTGGATGTCATGATTGCTCCACAAAAGTACAAACACAATGTAATTTATCTAGCAGTCAAAATGTTATTCCTGAGAGGAAGCAATTTCAGGACGTATGTTTTGTGTAGTTATTCTCTCTGTGTGTTTCAGCCTCTCATCTATACACATGTAAATCCTCGGATTTCTTGAACTGTGCAGAGTCAGTAAGCCATAGCTAAACCCCTGCGTCTGTTAGGTTTATATGGGAATTGTGTGGAAACAAAAAAATGACTGAAAGTTATTCAAATAAATTACATAGGAAAAGACTCTTGTCACTGATTTTAGAAAAAGTCAGTCACCCACATAACTTTGAAAGTCATGGTCTTTATTGCCATGATTAATGAGAGAGAGGTAGAGTCTGTAATTGCAATCAAATAGATTCAATCACTTAATTCAGTGATTAACGAGATCAACAAATTGTATGTGGGTCATCTCAGACATCTTAGACTCCTGCACTGCCTATAAGTTCCTTACAGAGAGAAAGTAACTAAGAAATGAAACAAACCAAAAAAATGTACTGTTCCTCTGCCAAAAACTCTTCTCCAACCATCTGAATTCATAGTACATGGAAAATATAACTGCAAATGCCTACATTCTGCAAATGTCAGTAGTGGCTAGCTCTTGTTTTAATTTACTATTTAAATGTATTAAACATAAAAGGAATCTTGTTAAATGTCATAATCATAATGACAATCCAAATGAAATTAACTAGAAGAGTCAATTAGATTCAGAGGCCAAGCAGGAAGTAAAATGAGTCATGGGGAAAGGAGGATTCCCCAGACTCGGCACAGCGTGGATTACAGGCTTAAATGTCATGTGGAAATGAATACAGTGCTAATGTTCTCATATTTAAGGGTAGATTGTTTGCTCAGTCTCCAGAAGGTAAGATTTTATTTTTTTTCTTGAAGGGTTAGGCAAACCTGTGGGCTAGGTAAACACAGAAACTGTGCAGCAGTATGGGGCTACCTGAATTGTAAGCACACAAAAAGTGTTTGGATGCACAAAGATTCATTTGTAGAGATGAGGCTGACAGATATGCAGAACTCATGATTCATAGAATCACAAAATCTTTTAGGTTGGAAAAGACCTGTAGGGTCAAGTCCAGCTGTTAACCCAGCACTGCCAAATCTGCCACTAAAACATGTCCCCAGGTGCCACATCCACATGTTTTTTGAACACTTCCAGGGATGGTGACTCCATCAGTTCCCTGGGCAGCCTGTGTCAATGCTTGACAACCATTTTGAGGAACAAATTTTTCCTAATTCCCAGTCTAAACCTCCTGTGGTGCAACTTGAGGCTGATTCCCCTTGTCCTCTTGCTTGTTACTTGGTAGAAGAGACTGACCCCCATCTCACTGCAACCTCCTTTCAGGCAGTTGTAGAGAGTGGTAAGGTCCCCCCTGAGCTCCCTTTTCTGCAGGCTAAACACCCCCAGCTCCCCCAGCTGCTTTTCGTAAGATTCATTCTCCAAACACTTCACCAGTTCCATTGCCCTTCCCTGGACACGTTCTGGTACCTCAATGTCTTCCTTGTAGGGTGGGGCTGAAAACAGGACACAGGATTTGAGGTACAGCCTTGTAGGTGCTGAGTATAGGGGACAATAATTTCCCTGCTGGCCACACAGTTTCTGATAGAGTCCTCTTATTTTCAGTATCAAAATAGCTGATACTCACATGTGACCAGAAGGCAGAAATGAAGCAAAAAGAAATGCATTTGTGAACAGGATAGATAAATTGTTATGTAACAGAGACAATTTAGTCCTTTTCCTCTCTGTCTCTGGCTTTATTTTTCTGAAATGTTGATGGAGGCAGTTCCATGATGATCTTCTGAGCATAGACTGAGCATTCCTACCAACAATGTCATCTCCAGTAACAGCGCTTAGAGAGTTCAACAGCAGATATTTTCCTTATTGGTCCATCTCATGTAGTTGTATGTGTTGCAATTTTTTGGACTGTTCAGGTACATATTCCTTCATCAAAGATATTTCTCAAGATCAGCCTTCTGGTTTGCGTTCTAATGTCACATATATTCAGCAAAGAACAACTTCAGATTATGATTATGTTATGTCTTTTCTGTCACTCAGTCAGCTAATATCTTGTGACTATTTGTAGTAGGAGGAGGTCAGAGCAAAGGTACAAGATTAACTCATAGCTTGCAGATAACTTCAGAACTACTTCAAGGGTGACAAAATATAATTTAAGCATTATGTTAGTTAAAACAAGGAAAGGCCTTACAGTTTCAAAAGCATGCTGCACACAAATGTTATTCGTCTCTTGTCCCCCTCTCCCATTAAATTGCAATTCATATTACAACTTCTCTGATCTTTGTCCCTTTTTTGTTCTGTCTCAACATGAAAGATTGTGAAGGACAGAACGAGAATAGCAGATTCATCAAGCAAAAGTGACTCTTGATTGCTTACATTTTTGGTGGATGATTTATATTTTACAACACAGCTCCGGAGGGCACTAAAAAACCAGGAGCAATTGCTGTGCAGTTTAGTGATTTAACTGTTTTGCCCTTGCTTTGAACATAGCAGATGAGTTTCTTTGTCACAGGAAGCAGAAAGAAGCAGCTCAGCTGGGATGGCCCAGGTATGAAGCAAAGACCTGTTGTCCTTCAAGTTGCAGCTGATGGTCTGCAGTGTCTGTGCCTCTCAACAGCTCTGTGCCCCTCATGGGTCTGCCCCATTTGATTTGGGATGGAGTGGTTGGGAAAGTTGTGGGTGAACAGTGGTTTTGTGCTATGCTGTAGTGATGTTTTCTGCTTGCTTTCATTCTCTTCCTCCTATTCCTTACTGTCTTTTGTGCCTTTCTGACTACTGAACACTGAGCTGACATTTCAGGAAATTATCCAGAGTTATTCTGAGACCTTTCATGAATTGTTAATGTCGAGCCCATCATTGCATATGTATAGTTAGGATCATTATTTTGCCATGCGCATTACTTTGCATTTATTGACATTGAATCTCTTCTGCCATTTATTACTCTGCCATGAGAGGTTTCTGCAAGTCTTTGAGGTCAGTCTTAGGTTTGATTTTTCTGAATGCTTTTTTAGCAGCTGAATATTTGTCACCTCACTAAAAGAGATTCATTGCATTAATAGTGACAAACAGACTTCTACAGTTCATTTATGAATACAGGATGAACAGAGCTGGCTGTAGCCCTGAAACTTACTCCCTGTGGGAGAACCTCCCTCCATTGTAAGAACTGACCAGCCACAATTTTTGACTGCTCAGCTTTTAAAGTAACAATTATTATTTAGTAGGCTCTTGCTTTATTTTCTTCCATGACAACTTAATATCTTTAAGAGCATTAAGCATCCAAACTTTTCAAAAGCTTTTGGGAAATTCAGGTGTGTGATAGAACCGTGTCACTCCTCTCCACATGCCCACTGATTTCTCAACAGAGCCTTTTGAAGCGCCTCTTTCCCATATAAAGCCGTGTTGGATATGACATTTCTCCAATATTTCTATGTGCTATTTATGACAAAACCAGTGCTATTCAGTTCACTGTGCCATTCAGGCTCAGTGCACAGTAGCTGTCACCATCAGCGCAGCTCTTAGAAATCATGGTCCCATGCTGTGCCTTTTCTTTCTCCTCTACAGATAACCTTCTAAACCAGAGATTAAATACCAAGCTTCATAGTTTAGCAGTGTTGTAACCCTGCTCCTTCAGCCTGGAGACCATCTGATCCTCTCAATTTCTTATGATTCTTTCAATTTCTTCATCACACTGTGATTTGGGATTGTTCCCTGGTCTCATCCTCATGAGGAAAGGCTTTGGTGTCAGAGAGTCCCATAGCTCCTACAGGAGGGACACCCTGGGGAAGAACTAATTTGGCTTTTTTCCTTCAGATTCATCTTCCCTGCATGCTCCTTTCAGATATAAGCAGGACTTTTCAGCCTGATTTCTTCACTGCCAGCCTTCCAGGTAAAGGTGTTTGGAAATGTTAGTATTTTTTATTTTTTTACTTCTTTAACAAATCATTCTTCCTAGTAATTTAGACACTTCGGATAAGGTTTTACAGACAACTTCTTAGCATTCAAGCTGGTTTTTTATTTTTCTCATTTAGGCCTTTTAAACTTCTTTTAAAGATTGCTTTTTACCTCTAATGGCAGCATTTTACTCTGCCATTGAGAACTCTTGCCTTTTACTGTGGTCAGATGGTAATTTTTTCTCTTTTCTCGTGGCAATGCATTTTGAGTCTCTAATGGGCAATCTGTAAAGAATTCCTACCTATGTTTTGTGCCTCTGCCAGTCCATTGAACTACCTTCTGTGTAGCCTTCTCATTCTCCCCTCTTTGAAATGAAATACTCCTGGGAGGTTGAATGAAATACTCCTAGGAGATGTCTATATTTTGAGTATCTTTTATGTACCTTGCAGTTACTGACCTAGGGTGGTTGTTTGATATCGATGTCATGGGACAGCTACTGTGCCTTGGGTTAAAATCTTGACAAGAGAGAATTGGCTTGTCTGACCACTTGGTTCAAGAAGTCAGGATTCATGCTGCTTAATAATTTGTCTGCAGCATCTTCCCCATGTATGAATTTCCTTAGGTCAAAAGGGGCCAGACTCCACAATTTTTACTACTCTTCCTAGGGTGGGCTGACCCTGGCCTGCAGACAAATGCCCACCCAACATCTCTCTTAATCTCCTCTCTCATGGGATTGGGCTGGGGGACAGGGGGAATGCAAGGAAGGTCAGAAGACTCATGGGTCAAGATAATGACAGTTTAACAGGCAGAGGAAAAGCTGAGTGCACAAGCAAAGCAAAAAGAGGAATTCATTCAGTACTTTCCATAGGCACAAAGATGTCCAGTCACTCTGGGAAAAGCAGGTCCTCAGCATATGCAATTGTTTGTTTAGTAAGATGAACAACATAACAACAAATGCCTCCGCTTTGTCCTTTCTTTCTTGAGTTTTATTGCTGGGACTGCAGCCATATGGTGTGAAATATTCCTTTGGTTAATTCATGCCAGCTGTCCTGCCCGTGCCCTCTCAGCCTCTTGCCCACTCCCAGCCTACTCACTTTGGGGAGGAGAAGAGAGCCTTGACACTGTGCAAGCACTGTTTCAGCAGTAGCCCAAACATTGGTGTGTCACCAGGACTGCTTTAGCCACAATCCAAAGCACAGCATCATACCAACTGCTGTGAACAAAGTTAAGTTCATCTCAGCCAGATCCAGTACAATCTCCACCCCTCACTGCAGATCATTTGCATCATACCTAGCAGGCACTGATGTCTTGGCAGCAGCCCATGTGGGTTAAGCTCTGTGCTGCCAGCTGGTCTGTTTCCATTGCCACCCCCACAGGGTGTTTGCCCACGCGGTCACTATGGGAGTTGAGCACTGGCCACTTTTCTCTAAGTCCAGATGGATGTCCCTCACTTCTGCAAATTTGCTTGGCCCTCTTTCTCCTTTGGCAGCTTTGATAACTTGTCATGTTTGACTCCACACAGCAGCTTTCCATTTCCAATGGTTTCCTGTGACATGACAGGATCTGTTGGTAGACAGAGCACAGAGCCTTTCACCTTTAGGTGTTTCCAGGACTGGTGGGTAGAAATGTGTTCCAGAGTGTCTTCGTGTGAGGAAAGGTTCCCAATATGAACAGTAATGGGAATGAAACTGAAGAGCTGAACTATACCTTTACATGAATCTTCTTCTTGAGGACAAATTGGAGACTTCGATAGATGAGAAAGTCCCTGAGAAAGGGAAAACACTTGTGCCATCAATATAAAGCCCAAGGAGTTCTGTATTTTCAGCAGCAAATCCTTGAATGCTGATTGCAATTCATGAGACAAAACAGAACTGAGCAGTCAGAGAACATGTCAGGGATGTAGTGTGGGGGACATAGGTTGTAGCTGTGTATGGTAATAAGTGTAAACTGTGCTGGGAAGTGTCTGTGTGTTACAATTTCCTAAAAGACCACTGTAATGTTTCAAGCAATGGGAAGGAAAAAAAATGTATGTTGGAGGGACAACAAAGTTTACATTTCATACTTTTCTGAAATGCTTTATTATTTATTTATTGAAGATAGTGTAGAATTTTGTATCAGAAATGACAGACATGTGTATTTTTTGAAACAAAACAGAGATACACACTTCAGTTAGAAACTTTCAACTGACCACGTTTTAGAGAGAGTGTGACTTCCTAGGCATGCATTTGTTTACCACTGACTGGCTGAACACACGATTAAGAGAACTTTAAGTTTCTATTTTTCAATGTTGTTAAGAAAATTGTTTCAATTAAAATATGTAAGTAGTACTAAACCCATGCTTTCCTAATTCCATATCAATACATTTTATTAAATATAATGTATATGAAAATACACATTGTTGTGATAGGATAAAAAAAGTGATAAAATCTATTACTGGAGTACCATTAAATGTCATTGTCTAACCTTTTATTGCTGTCCTAATTTTACTCAGTAGCTGCCAACAGGGTGAACATT
>VWZT01005511.1:6972-24509 GCA_013397055.1 Pachycephala philippinensis
TTTGGTTTTTTTTTTTTTTTTTTAGATTTCTTGGAATCACATAGTTTTCCCATGAAAACTATTAAAATAATAGTAAAAGCATGTTCAGGCCTCCTGTCTTCCATCTTCCAAGGTTGACTTTTTTGGTTGTTGTGGGTCCAAAGAAGTGCTGGCAGGTAGAGTGGAGGTAATTATTAGCATTTGAGCCTTAGACTCAGATAAGAGATGTGTAGACATGCAGTTGTCTCTGAGCATGTCCCAGTACATCATCATCCATAATGTCAGTATTTCATGCCTGCCATCAGCAGCTGCTTTTCTAAATCATGAAAGTTACAGGTACAGTGAGCTTCACTGCACGTTGATGTTCATACTGCAAATCGGTGTCAAGTCAGCTTGCATAAATCAGTGTTTCATTCTTCTAACTCAGCTTGCCATGATATTGCTGCTATTTCTTTTGTTTCATATGTTCGTGTCATGTAGTTGTGTCACTGTTGTGGTATTAATGCACAACAATTAATAGCTTTTTCAATAAAAATTAGTCATACATTTTATTTTTAACCTTATTTAT
Organism: Pachycephala philippinensis; assembly: GCA_013397055.1. Taxonomy (NCBI): domain Eukaryota; kingdom Metazoa; phylum Chordata; class Aves; order Passeriformes; genus Pachycephala; species Pachycephala philippinensis. The sequence goes on from VWZT01005511.1 coordinate 7,520, forward strand.
TAGTATCACAGGGTTTTTTTTTCCCTTTTATCTGACTTATAAGGACAGATGTACAGCTGATATACTTTTCTGTGTAAGTACATATAAAGCAACCATTTTGTCATGGAAAATCCCCAAGGGTTAATTAATTTATGGGTTTTTTGTGTTTGTTTTACAGCAAACTCTTGTACTCGTTTCCAGGATGGGGCTTTGAAGTCACAACTCTTGAACAAGTTAGTATTTTTGTTATCTTTTATTTTCATATGTAACTGGTCAAGAACAGCAGGCAAAATATTGTTGTTTAAAATGACAGCAGTAAAGATGGTTTGTATTCTAACAGGGAATTGTAGCCCTCTCTTGACTGAAGGTTTATTATCTGCTCTTCCACTATTCCTAGTTCTGTTGCATTTAGCATCTTATCTGTTTTGTGTTCATCACATCTATAGTCTTCACTGAATGATGTCATGAGTTCACAGAGTTTTCAAGATGCATTTGTATCATGGAGCTTCAGTACACTGGTAGTTTTTTGCCAAATTTATTTTGCTTTGGAGTGCGATAAAATGTAGATTTTGCTGATCCAGGAAAAGATTTTGTAATCGCATTTGCTATATTTTTTTTTTAGATACAAAAATAAGTTAAAACTTATTCATAGCGTTGATGACTGCTTTGAAAATGGTCAGCAGTTGTCCACGATAAAACTTGTAAATATATGGGGGAGTGTGGCAGGGTGTATAATGGTCTACCAGAGCTGCTGGACACTTAAAGTGATCTGTTTTTCAAAGGAGTCACAGCTTCTGGAAATAGAATTTTTTAATTTTTTGCAGGCTCCAGCAGTGGATGTTGTTGCAGTCGGCCTTGTATCTGGTCATATCGTTGTACATAATATTAAGTTTGATGAAACTCTGATGAAGTTTCAGCAGGACTGGGGTCCCATCACAGCAATATCTTTCCGTACAGGTACATCCTAGTGTTTTTTAGTGAAAATATGTATGAAAGCACTAAAACTGAGCGTGACAGAGGAAAATAGTTTTTGATAAAACATTTCAGAATCAAATTTGTGCTGAAAGTTTTAGTTTTCAAAGGCTGAAGGTAATCTAGAAAAGGTAGCAATAAGTAAGGGAGATCATGCATTTTCATCATGCTAGCTGTTTTATAGGATTTTCTTGTGTTCTTAGTGCACAGGAAGTGGCATACAGCATATTTGAAAAGAAGAGTTTGTTTACAGTGTGCTGAGAGCTAACACAGTACAGTTGTCAGAGTTACTGTAATCAGTACATCATGCTTTAGTGTCCAAACCTTCTTCTCAGCAGTGTCTTTCCCCCCCAGACAATGTTAGAAGGTTAACATTCTAACATTAGAATGAATCTTACTGGGATATCTTATTTATGTTCACAGCTTTTTCTTATCTAACAAATGTGTCCTAATTACTAAAACTAGTTACTTTTATCCTGCCTGCAGAGCTGTTGATACTGCATCTAATCTCTATTTGAATAGACTTGCAAATCTTAACAGAATAAAGATTGAATGCAGACCCTGTTGAGGAAGAATGCTACTGGAGAAAATTGTGGAAAGACTTGTGAGAAGTAGAAAGAGAGCCTTTTTGTGTCAATATCTGTTGTATTTTCAAGCAAAACCTCTAGCTCTGATTGCTGGATTTAGGTATTTTGTTGTTATATGATATGAAAAAGTCCTGGGTTGATTATCAGTGAGTTTTGTTTCTTTTCTGATTGACATACTCCAATATTTCTGTTAAAACATATTATTTCTAGCATCGACTTGAGATTTCTTTTTCCTTGTGATTGTAAACTTTTCTTGAGTCAGTTTTCAGATGTGACAAGTCAGTAGGGATGAGCTGAATGTCAATAGGCAAACCTTTTGAACAACTTTTTTNAGATGGACACCCAGTAATGGCAGCTGGTAGCCCAGTTGGACACATTGCTTTGTGGGATCTAGAAGAGAAGAAATTGATGTGTCAGATGCAAGATGCCCATTCCACAGCAATAGCTGGCATGTCATTTGTCCCTGGAGAGCCACTTCTTATTACTAATGGTGCTGATAATGCTCTACGGGTGAGTTGCAATTGCTGCTGCTCTCTGAAACCAATACAACAAAACCCGAGTTGCTGGCTCTCAGTTGGATTTTAGTGGAGCGTAGTTTAAAGAGTTGCTGCTATATTGTCATTGCTTCGTTTACTGCTTTGTAGTAGCCTGCAAGAGCAAAGCTTTGGACCCACTTTTCCAGAACCACACTTTATATCCAAGTACACTCTCTTAAATCTTGATCCATTTTTGTAATGTTTTGGATCACAAGCAGTTGCTGTTGATAAAAGTCCCTTGTGCTGCACGTCCTCTGATGCCACTAGGCTTTGGTGTAGGGGCAGAATGAACAGGAAGCAGGTGCTGTGATGGAAACTTACAATGTTTTAGGGTTAAGGATGAAAGCCAGTGTGTGAAGTTGTCTGCACCAACTCCCAGCTAAACATGTTCCACTGATGAGAGGTGCAATTTTTGGCAAGGCAGTGTTTATCAGCCTGGTTTTTCTGCTTATTTTGGGATGCAGGTGTGGATTTTTGATGGACCTGGTGGTACAGGTCGCGTGTTGAGAAGCCGAATGGGACATAGCGCACCACCAACAAAAATCAGATACCATGGGCAAAACGGAGAGCAAATTCTTAGTGCAGGTATGAATTCCCATTCTTTTTCAGTTTGGTTTCTTGCCATGATAAAGAAAATGTGCAGAGATAAGTGTCTTTATTAATACACTAGATTGTATTTCATGTGTTGTGTAATGTCTTTATGAAACATAGTAAGTAGTTAACATAAACAGTGTAATTTTTTACTGTAACAAAGTGTTTCACTAGTTTTCCTACTCTAATAGGAAACTAGTGTTTCCCTGGAGTATCAGCAAGTAAGCTGAAGAGTACTTGAAAGCAGAATAGCGAAGGAGCTGCTCTTATCATCTGTATTTACATATTTGATAAATAAAAATTGTTTTATTATCTCCTAAGCAAGTATCAGCTGGTCAGAATGAAACCTGTAACAACTAGAGAAATTTGGTTGTAGAAGGGGAAAAACAAGCAGCATAATGAATTTGGTAACTAATTTTTAGTAACTGCTTTTTTCACTGGTTTGATCAAGCTTTGTGTCTTGCACTGTCTTTATAATTTATTATGGCTTACTTGTATCTGTAATATGTATTTTCAAGGTTGCTTTTTACTGAGATATTAATCTAAAAGTGTAAAAATGCGTAAGTGACTACCCTTCCTTAGAAACTAGCATATTTAGAACAACCCCTTAGGAAATGGAAGTGCTAGGTCAGACTATGTTGTACCCCAGACCACTTAAATAATGGGCTGATAGAGACTCACCACGTAGTCTCTAATTACTCTTAAGTAAGTAATTGTCTGCATGGGCTACTTTTGAAAACATTACATTACCTGTACTAAAATCTCTTGCTGATCATCCAGCTAGTGACTTGGATTCACGTAACGAGTTACTTGTCAGTATTTCAGCTCACACCAGACAAACCACAGTATCAGTCAAGTGTTGCTTAACAAATCTTCACATTTGCTTTTGCAGTCATGAGGGCACAGAGGCAGCCTTTACAATGAAAAGGGTCTTAACCTTTGAGATCTGATGTATCTGCAGTGTAGAGAGACTGACTCTCTACACTCCTTTCTGAAACAGTGGTAAAACTTGGTGCAGCAGAAATGAATTAGAGTTTCCTTTCAAGTGCTACTGGTTTCCTTAGAAGAGGCATCTCCTGAAATTAACTTCATAAAATTTCATTAATGTCATGGACATTACAGGGTCAGGAACTGAACATGGAAAAGTTGTCTGTGAAGAGGAGTTATTTTGATCCTGTGTGGGGCCGAATTGTAGGAATGGGATGTAGGCCATAGAAAATTAGGCTCCATGAGTTCTGCTGCTTACAGTGTGTCTGTATTTATTCTTGGACCAGAATTTATTATAACTTAATGTAGTGTTTGAAGTTGCTTATTGCTTATCTTTTACTTCTCTTGCTCAAATAGCTTATGAGTAATGTTGATTTTTGCCCTTCACTGCTCTGTGCTAATACTTTTGTAGGTCAAGATGGAACATTGCAGTCTTTTTCAACAGTGCATGAAAAGTTCAATAAAAGTTTAGGACGTGGTAAGTATTTCAGTCAAAATACAAACATGGGTGAAAAGAAGTCCTAAAAAGTATTTATGTAAATATTTCACAGGCCTTACTTTCACTTTAACTGTTCTATAAAAGCTAGTCACCTGAGTTATTCTGCAAACTCAGTCCTTCCTGCTGTAAGTGTACTGTCAGACTTGGCTGTACTTAAAAAAAGAGATTTCTGATCCTGGCAGTGTATGTTATTTCACTGTGGAAAACACTGGGCATGACTTTTGTATTAAAAACGTGTAAAGAAGTAGCTGACATTTTAGCATATGTAATTGCAACTTTTTACCCTATTTCCCTTCTGTTCAATTGACTAAATTATTAGCCAATTCATATTTCATGGCTTGAGTTCCTTTGATTTAGTGTAGAGTTTGACTTTAATACATCTTGCACATCATGCTATGGTTAAGGAATGCTTTTATTTGGGAGAGCAAGGATGTGAAAGACTAAAATAATTCTTTGTTTTAAGTATCTGTCTATATTGTTATACATGTATTTGGATCTGTTTGAGAAGACGCATAAAAATTAATTTGGGCATAAATTTGAAATTCAGGATTCTTTGGTTACTGAAAGGGCTGGGTGCTGTTTATTGCTTTATATAGTTATGTCTGTAGGACCATGTTTTTAGCTGTGATGGGGGAACCTCTGCCTCAGGATTTCAGCACAAGATCCTGGAACAAGGAGACTTAGTAGTGAATTCACATCTGTGAATGTAAAAGGCTGATGATCTGCTCTACATTGCATGAATTCTGACAGAAACTCTATTTGTGTTCTTAGCTCTTCAAACCTAGGAAACAGTGATGTGTTTACATAAGCCAATGTTTCTAAATTTAGGAGGAGCTTTGCATTTTGTTAACAGTCCTTTTTAAACCATTGTTCTCAATTCTAACCGTGAGACTGAGACCCTTAATGTCTATTTTTGAGGTTCAATTAACAAAAAGAAATCAAAAAAGAAAGGCCTTAAGCTGGATACGATGGCACTACCACCGATTACAGCCTTTGCTTCAGGTAAGTGATCTTTGACGTGGATTACAGACTAAATGTAAATACATTATCTTCCTCTATTCATTTAATTTTTTAACCCTCAAAACACTACTGTTTTGGAAGCTCATGCTATATCAAGATTGTTCTGTGGCCTTTCATGAGCTATGGCGTGTCAGTTTAAAATTGCATTTGACTTGGTAAACTGTTCCAATATTTCAAAAAGAGCATTTTATATTAAAACATCCTTGTCTGGCTCTTGGCTTGAAAATCTCCTGCACGGAAGCCAAAATCTCCTGATGTACATGTTATTCCAGGCTGGAGAACCAGCAGCTAGGTGGAGGATGAAGATCTTTGATCTAAATCTTAGTTACAGTTACAGTTGATTTTGAGTCCTCAGTACATTTATTTGAGCCACTTTTCAATGTCAAATTTCAAGTAATCCATTCATTTGGAATTCAGTAAGCAAATAATTAAACTAACTTCTTTAAGCAGAATTACAATTATCTTTGCTTCATCAAAATGTGCTTCTTTAAGTTAATGACCTCCTCTTCAGCCTTGAAATCTGTTTTGTCAAAAGTGTAGCTATTTTCTCTTCTGAGGATGATTTATTATTTCCTATGTTGAAAGATCTGGATTTACAATTTTGTGGAGCCATTTGACTTCAATGATACAGACGGTCGGTACATACTTGTTGCAAGTATGTGTGTATATTTTTGAGATTTATATTTAAAATTATTAAATTTTTAAATTAGAGCTGCCTATGTTTGAAGACATAGAACCTCCATTTACACTTTAGAGTTCTTTTTTGCTATACTGTGTTTGTTTGGTTAAGTGAACCAGTTTGTATCTTTGAAGTTCTAGAAATTACAGTTTCAAGCTCTCAATTTTTTAAAGTTTCCAGAAAAATCAAACTTGCTCATTATTTAGATCCCCACATATCAATTTGACCACAAAGTTTGGATACCGAGCGTTTGATAAACAATCTTCCTGGAAATGCAAAAAAAATATTTTGCTATGTGAAGCAGATTTAGCTCTTAAACCTGCCTTTGTTATCTGGTTGCTTCTGCTGCTTCAACAGCTGAAGAAAAAGTTAAAGACATTTAGCTGGAAATGTGTACAGATTGAGCAGTCTAAACCATTTAAACCAGTTTAAAACATTTACACTGAAATATGCTTTTCAAATTGCATAGGCTAAAATATGCAAAGGCACAAAGCATAATGTACAAAACAGTGCTTGTGGTTTTGTTGTTAGCATTTTAATTACGGTACATATGCACAACACTTTGCCCATTGGTTTTTCTGAGTGGTAGCCCTTTGACTGTTCAACAAGAACACTAAATATGTACTGTGCTGTCTAAAGGTATTTTAAAATATTGGGAGACCTTAAGTTTGACTTTAGAATTACTTTTTCTAAAAGGACTCTGTGTTACCTTGCAGAAGTGGCACATCAGAGTGACTGGGATGGTATTATTGCCTGCCATCAGGGGTATATAACCTGTACAACCTGGAACTACCAGAAAACCTCCATGGGAGCTCACAAACTGAGGCCAGAAGAATTTAGCAAACACAAACCTATTGACATATATGCAACAGTAAGTTTATTTAGGCCAAGATTTCTTCAGATTGACACTGTATGCTATTTTGATTCCTCTTGGTACAGAAAAAATGCTTAGAATGAAAAAGCACTGTCTAAATGTGTTTTAGTTACTTTGCAGAGTGATTTCTGCCAGCTCAGTGTGTCCAAGGAGATGGTTTTTAATGCTTATAGTCTTAAGAAAAATTTTGCATTTGCAATTTTTTCCTTAAACATTAAGTTCAACTTTCTGGCTCAGAGAGGTGGTTAGTGTTTACCTTTTTTCTGGCACAGTGATGTAGAGTTGTCTGTATGCCTGTGATGATTAACCTGCTCTAAGAATGCAGATAACTGAAGACTGTGGGCTTTTTTTGGCAATACAGGAAAGTGTATTTCCAAATTGCAAGCAGGATATTACCTCAAAAATCCTTTACAACTTGAGCTGGACACAAAGACGTGTCAAACATGCAGTGACGGAGATACAAATGTTTGCTGAGGTTTATCAGCTCCGTAAAGGAGGAATTACTGTGGCACGCCTCATTTGCTAGGTGTTCATGCAACTCCTGTGTGTTGTGATACATGTTTTTTTGACCTTATGCTTAGTAGTTAAGTGGTAGATAAATTAAATTGTAAATACCCCGTTTTCTTTTGACTACTCAATTTGGACTGTTGCAAAGACATCTAGACCACTGTTTCTTTGTTTCTTCCTATCTGAGCTCTGTGTAACCTTATCCTAATTTGGGAGGGTATTGGTAACATGGGCATTGAAAGAGTCTTGCAGCTGCCATGCTTACGCTTTTTCCTTAGAGACTGAATTTGTACATATCTTGATTATTTAAGTTACAGTGCTGATATGATTACCTATGGCTTCTGATGGATGTCACTAAGCTAAGATTTCATTATCTTTCTTAATCGTGCACTGCCATGTTTGTTACATGTTTACTATTTGCTCATTTTAGGAGCTTCTCCCTCTGCTTTAATTTGTTCTGTGCATGTTTCCTCAAAGAACATATTAATGTTTTGTGTTCCCGATATGCTGTGTACCTTCTAACAGCTTCACAGATTGATAGACACCTGAAGAATTGTTTTCATAGGTGCTTTGTTTTGTTGATTCTTTTTTTTTTTNTCCCTTGAAAGGCAGTTGACATCACCTCATGTGGTAACTTTGCTGTAATTGGGATGTCAACGGGACGGGTAGATGTGTACAACATGCAGTCTGGCATTCACAGAGGGCATTACGGCAAAGAAAAAGGTAAGAACTCCTAAACTTCCAAAATTCTGGCTCTTAACAGAACAGCAGTCACCTGATGTTCTGTCATCTTGAAAATTTAAAATAGGTTCTAAGTTGAATTTGGGATACATTTCAGTTTTTCTCATTATGCTGCACTGTCCTATCTTGCAGTCAGAAAACTGATTTGAAGATCAGGATCCTTGATAGTTTTAACAGCTCTGATGTTAGCATGTCCTTGGTTTTATTTAACACAAAATTGTCAGTTACCTAAATGGTTAGCACTAAAATGAGATACTCTGGCCTCCACTCTTTTTGAGATTATCACATTTCCAATACTTGGCTTCTTGTTTTATAGGGTTCTATCTCTTAGATAAATTTTTCCATCTGTTTTGTCCTCGCTGCTTAGAAATGAAAGAATGTTTCATGTGAATGGAAAATTGAAGTCCTAAGCAAGTCCAGTACTTTGTATATGGTGTTATTTTTAATTATTCAGCAGCAGATTTAGGACATAATGTGGCAGTGCTCTGACATTTCCTTTTAATAGTTACATACATATATATTTCATGTCATGTATTCTCACGCATATTTTTTTGGCACTCATGATATGAATTTTTTGTTGTAGAAACAAGGAAAGAGTCCTGATGAACCCTTAAGACTTACTGGATTTCTAAAAGCCATCTAGCTCAGCAAATATGAAGTGGTCTCTTTATAAAATCATTGGTTGATAGTGGGATGAATTTTCTAATTTTGCTTACTGGCCAGTAGCTCTAGGCATAGATTAAGAAATGAAATTGATCCAAAACCAGAGGAGTTATGTCTCATCTTTACACTGCAGTGTGAAATAGCCTAGGAAAACTCCTTTGTGCCTGAACTGAAGCTGTAAATTTTTTCTGGAGTGGTCGGGCCTCTTGGAGGTGTTCCTTAAATGAGTCAAGAAGTCCCTCAAATCTCACAGTCACAAAAAGTTCCCCAAACTGAAAGCAGAAATAAGAGCTAACACTCAGCTTCAGTTGCACTTCTTACTTGTATTCTAGGTGTTTACTTTAAATCAATTTAGTTTCTGTAGAGATGAAAAAACTTAGAATATTCGAGTGTCTTGTCAAGTGACTTTCAAATTGCCATATGCTTGCTACTCATTCACTGTAGTCAGGCAAAGATAAATGAAATAGTGTTTGTCGTTCAGCTGATTTCTGTGCTAAGTTTAAATCCTGAAATAATACTCTCTTGATTTGCAGCACATGAAGGGGCCATTAGAGGGTTAGCAGTGGATGGATTGAACCAGCTGGTAATCACAGCTGGTAGTGAAGGATTAATTAAATTCTGGAAATTCAAAACAAAAGATATGGTTTATTCCACTGAGCTTTCTTCTTCTCCAAGTGGAATTCTGCTTCACAGAGACAGGTAAGAAAGTGAAGTTATTTCATGTGCATATTTTTTGGTGAACGTACTTGTCTAGAATAGCAACCAGTATTCTTAATTAGAATATATTAGAATTTATATTTCTGATGCTTTGAAATACAACTGACTAGTAAACACAGGATGACAAGAAATTTTATTAGACTGAAGGAATGCAACACTGATTGTTTTTAGGATAACAGATACCTAGAGCAACGTTATGATGTTTTTATTTTTTGTCTCTTGAGTATTCCCAGTCATATGTGTTCATGTTTCTTGGCAGTGGTATTCTGGGAATTGCCTTTGATGACTTCACTATTAGTGTTTTGGATATAGAAACCAGGAAGATTGTCAGGACATTCTCAGGACACCATGGACAGATTAATGACATGGTAATTATTAACTCATTTTCTGTGTCAGGTGACGTACACAGATACCTAACAGATTTAACAGATGGTGGATTTCCCTGCATGTATTAAATCACTGGGTATTATGTTCACCTGTGAACAGTAAAGCTGTAGTTCAGCTCCACAACGCTTCTAGCCATGTTAGTTTTAAAATGTAAAGTGGTCAAATTGCCATCTATTTTTTAGTATGCTTTGTGATTTTACTGTAACTTTGCAACAAGCTGATTTGGAGGTCAAATAAAACAAAGCATTGGGAATAATGAAAACCATGTTGAGGAGCAAAATTGTGCAGTAGTCTCAGCTGTGTATATAGAAAAGATGAGCAAGCTGAAAACAGAGCTGAGATTATTCAGCACATTGATATTTCCTTGTTTACATCTTACGTAATAGTCCATTGTAGTGTTCATTGAAGTAGTTTTAAGCTTCAAATTTATTTACGAATGCTACTAAATTAGTATTTACTTGACTTATTCAAATTTATGCTTAGGAATAGGTTTTCACTTTCAACTTAGAAGTGAGGAACAAAGTGCTTTGACTAACAGTGAGATACATCCTGTGTTTTACATTTGAACCTGTTCTTAAAAAGCTTCTGGTTTTGTTTTTTTCTCACTTTCAGTAATGTATTGTCAGTTTTGGTTTATGACCAGACCATTTCACCCTGGTTTTAGGGAGCAGTCTGATCTTGGCAGGGCCTCCTGTGGGTTTGGCTTATTGGTTGTGCCATTAAATTGACTATTTTATTTTAGACTTTCAGTCCTGATGGTCGTTGGCTGATAACTTCATCAATGGACTGTTCCATTAAGACTTGGGACCTTCCCTCTGGATGGTGAGTCAGTTGAAAAACATGCAGCAGAAGAAATAATCCCCTGTCTCATAAATGGCAGAAAGCCCTGTGGCTTGGTTATCTGTCACCAGATGTGATATTCAAAGTTGCACATGATCTAGCAACTCTGCCCACTATTTTAGTTGTGTCCAGTGCTAGCACTGTGTGTCTTTTTCTGAGTCTACAGAATAACACTGTCCTGAAGATCTGTTGATGACACCTGGAGCTTCCGCATAGTGTGAATGAGTGTGAATTTGTTCTTTGTCTGGAAGCAGCACTATAATCTAAAGGGCAAGAGATGCTTAAGGTGAATTGCAGTCTGATATGCTGAGGTGTTTGTAGGATCATAGAGTGGTTTGAGTTGGAAGCAAAGATCTAGTCTGACTGTCTTGATGTGGAAAGGAACTTTTCTCACTAGATCAGGTTACTCAGAGCCCCACCTTGTCCTCCAACACCTCCAGGGCTGGGCTCTGCACTTCCTTTATGTGACCTGTTCCAGTGCCTCACCACCCTCATGGTAAAAAAATTCTGCCCTACATCCAATCTAAACCTACGGCCTTTCAATTCAAAGCTGCTGCCGCTTGTCCTGTCCCCATAGGCCCTGTTAAAAAGTCTCTTTCACTCATTCTTTGTAAGCTCCCTTTAAGTATTGAAAGGCCACAAGGTTGCCTCCTTCAGAGCTTTCTGTTCTCCAGGGTGAAGACCACCACAGCTTTCTTATTTTTCTCATAGGAAATGTTTTCCAGACCTTGGGTCATTTTCCTGGAGCTGCTCTAACTTCATGTGTGTCTTGTGCTGGGGGCCCCAGAGTGGGATGCAGTACTCCAGCTGGTTTTGTAAAGAGAAGCCTGTTTTTACTTACATTCATTTAGCAACACAGCATGGCTTTACATCAGTTATATTTTTTATTTGTTTGTACTTGCAACTGCCAAAAATACTCTCTCATGATCCACTGTGAATAGTCTTCTCCCAGAATAAAGTTTGGCTGAGAAGTAGGCAAGTACACACAAGAAGTTCAGGAGCTCAGAAAAAAAACAAGCTGAGAAGTAACTTTGCGTTCTGCCAGTGCATTCTTTCAGCAGCATATCAGATAGACTTTTTTTTTTTTTTAATTAATTTGAGGTAGTACTGTACAGTGTGCAGCTCTGGCAGTTGTGCCTGGAACTGAAAGGTTTCATTTCGGTTGATTATTTTTGTTGACGTGGTTTGGTAAATAATTTTGTATACTGTAAAAGTTCTCATTTTTCTACCAAGAATGCGTTGCATCTCAACAAGCAATTGGCCTGTTCTTGCATAGTCTAAAATAAAACAGGATGGACATTAGGTGTCTTCTTTCCAGTATAAATGGGAAGGAAATTAGCACTCTGGTCTTTGTCTTTCTAACACTTTTTCCCTTGCAAAGTAATATGTCTACAAAAATTCGCAGCATTAGTTAATATCAGTTCCTTCTATTTTTCGTTTCCCTAACAACGTAATACTTTGCAGTAAGAGTGTATTCATAATGTTTTTAAAAGCAGTCTGACGGTAGTTCTCTTTTACATGTAAAAAAATTAAATATTTTGTCTCTTGTTTCTGAAATTTGGGTCAAGCTGAAATCTAGGCAGGTACATGACAGACCCAAGTTTTAAAAGTAATTAGGTTGAATTATATTTCCAGTATGTAATGGCAGGCTTTTCCCATAACTGTAGAGGAGTCTATGGAAAAGGAGGAACAGGTTTAAACAAAAGGCCTGATGCTTGCTCTACCTCTGTGGCTCATAAATAGAAGAAACATCTCATGTACTGTGTGTTCTAGAGCCTCAGCTTTGATACTGTTCATATGAAAAGATGGAAAACGTGTTTCTAGAATCCAACATTTACAAAAATTACCAACTGACTTTAATATATGGTCTGACATCTATTAAGTGGATATCTGTTTTTACTTGGGAGTGGTGCTTAACTGTTCTTATGTGATGTAATGTAAGTCTTCCTAGTGCATGTTTTTGATGTAGGGCTTTTAGAAAACTGGGAAAAAATTATGGATTTGTGTAAAGAAAGTTATAAGCAGGAACCCTGGCATTATGCAGATGTTTCTTTCTGCTGTGTAGCTTGCATAAACAAATAAAAGAATCAGGGATACAAGCTGACTGTTCATAGTTTGGATGGAGCACTTGAGAAAAAACAGCATAAGAGACCTGTTAAATGTGAGCTTAGCAGTTTTATCCTTTGCATTGTCTCAGTTTTACAGTTAGGCAGGAAGCATAAAGGTAGATGCCTTCGGCCCCTTGGCGGGATTCATTTTGCTTTTTGTGTAAAAATTACAAGCGTGTCTTATTTCCTGTAGTAGATTGAGCTCTCCTTCCCCCAAGCCTGTAATTTTTATCATGATTTAGGTTCAGTAAGTAGAAAAACTTAATTTCTCGTTAAATTTGTTTTGGAGCTCTTTGTGGTTGATTTATTGAACAGAATTTCTCAGCTACAGATCAGGATTGTGATAAAAGGATGGATTTGAAACTGAGCAAAAGTGTCTAGGGTTAATTTTTCTTGCCATTGTGCGCTGTGTGCAAAATGTATCTGATGTAAGTTTGGGATTTATGGATTTAGTGTTTATACTGAAAGTGATGAATGATTTTTTTACCTGAGATTTGCAACATGTATCTAAGAACATGCAGAGGGAATAAAACATTCTGTTCAGGGAAAAAAGGCTTTTATTTTTGACATGCTCTCTCATGCTCGTCACAGGAGTGCTCAGTGTCTAAGGAAATACACGCCCACAAGATTTTATGTTTTAAACTGTTGTGTTACATCAATATTTTTTCTATCATTAGTGAACAGAACAGGGCTGTAGAGCTGTAAACAAGAACAAAATATTCACACTCTTCATTTGGTCTTTTTGTTTCTCTTGGTCAACCAGTTGTCAAATTCAACTTTTACTTAAAATTTGAAGTAACTGAAATTTGTTTTTCAACAAGTGACAAGCAATGCTGTGAACCTGGGCTTGAGTGCAAGTCTGCTAGGGAGTGCATCATCCGGAACTTAAATGTCTGATTGTTAAAATAGTTGCATAATGAATATTTTGTCTTTACATGGTATTTTTTCAATTTTGTGCAATCGTGAAAAAAATTATCAAGGAATGGTTTATCAGGCTGAAGATATGATAATGCCAAAACTGTTGCAGATAATCAAACTTCACATTGTACAGTTCATACTTTATTTTAGAAACATTAGGTGCTAGTATTAACCGGGTGTATATGAAATATGCTGAGAGAAGGAATTGTCAGTCTGAGCAGCTGGGGCTGACTGGAAGTACAGAATTTATGGCCACTAAGAAGGTTTGTGTTAGGCACAAGGAGTTGAATGGTTCGTCACATATTGCCCAGGATGTGGATATCTAAGGAGGTGCCAGCTTCATCCAGAATTTTGTAGAGACAAGTGGTTTGTTGCACAGTGCTGTTCAGTTGCTACATTTATATGATCTATTTGGTTGGATACTTCTACTACCGTGGTTTGTGTCCATACTTACAGTGGCCTGTTTGCATTCAGCTGTAATTCAGATATGTGTAGATAAACAAGTTTATCTTGCTGGTAATTTCTCTGTTGCTTTTTTTTTCTCCATAGCCTCATAGATTGTTTTTTGGTAGACTCTGCAGCTGTGAGCCTTACTATGTCCCCTACAGGAGATTTCCTGGCTTCAGCACATGTGGATGATCTTGGAATTTATTTGTGGTGAGTATGTAATCTGTTTCTACACAGAATTTAGGATGGGAAGGAGTTCTTATAATCGCCTGTATTGGAAAAAGAGAATTGCCCTGTGAAGTATCATCTCCAGTGTTTTGTGTTCTCTGGTGCTAATTAAGACAGGTGTTCTGTATTGCTCTGATTCGTAAGTCATGAAATTTAAAAATTTGACGCAGTTAAAATATTTATTCTGATAGTTTAATGGTCTCTTTTTTCTAAATGTTTCTTACTCTTAAGAATTCCTGTTATACCATTCCTGAAGTTTTTCCTAGACTCCATTTCCCCCTCTGCTTTGAAATGTCTTTGTTCAAATAGTGTTTCCTTCTGAAGTGCTTTTCTTGTCCTCTTATACAGTGTTGTCTGAGACTTCTGAAAGTTGTGATTATTTCTCTTTATTAGCGATAAATGAGCACAGAGGTGAAAGGTGGTTTAGTTCAGTTTTCCTCCTGATAAAGCTTTAAAGCAAATGAGTGTTCAGGTCCAGTACTGAAGTAACACACTGTTAAAGTGGTTTGGGTCTTTTTCCCATTCAGTTGATAGATTATTTCAGGGTTATGTATGTTGGCTGTAGTTTTGCCTGAGGAGTGTTCGGTTGTTAGGCCTTCCTGTGGTTAAGCAAAAGTGCTTCCTTGTGAATAACAACAGATGTTTTTACCTAGCCCTGGTTTATATTGACAAAAGAAGAAATTTGCCAGAATTATTTTTGTGCATGTTTCAAACATTAAGAAAATTTGCTAACGCTATTATCCTAAAATCCTGTGAAAGCAGGGTGAATCATTTATGATTGCATAATGTGTTGCGCATAATGTTCAGCTTGGAGAAGGCTCTGGGGAGATCTCAGAGCCCCTTCTAGTGCCTAAAGGGGTTCCAAGAGAACTGGGGAGGGACTCTGGACAAGGGGCTGGAGTGACAGGAAAGGGAGGAATTGCTTCAAACTGAAAGAATATAGGTTTAGATTACACATTGGAAAGAAACGCTTGACTGTGAGGGTGGTGGAGCACTGGCACAGGTAAATATTTTCTTGGCCTGCAGGACCAGGGCAGTTATTGCCCCTGTACTGGGCACTGGTGAGGTCACACTTAAAATAAAGTGTTCAGTTCTGCCTCCCTCACTTCAAGAAGAGTACTGAGGTCCTGCAGCCTATTATTATTGTATTCTTGGCAATACTACTTGAACATAACATTTATATTTCAGATGCTCAGGTGAGTCTATGGCCACACTTCATTTCCTGCTTATCTGGTAGATGAGGAGAACTAATCTTGAATAGAGCCTGGTGAATTGCCACACTGCAGCAGTATTAGACTGCAGTATAAATTATGTCTGAAGTACTTGTTCCCCTTCATCTGGAGATGGCTTTTAAAATGCCTGTCTTATTTTTTCAGGTCAAACCGTTCTTTGTATTCACTTGTGTCATTACGGCCCCTTCCTGCAGATTATGAACCTTCTTTGGTGACACTCCCCAGCACCTGCCCCATGCAAGGTAATCCTCAGATGAAAGTGTATTTTATTTTCCCCTTGCAGTTTGTTTCCCTGCTTGTATGCCATAGATTCATTGCCATTGTCTTGTTGGCAAGAGAATTGGGTTCAGCTGATCTGCCGTGTGCCTGTGCCCAGTGAAAGAAAGGGCCTAAGCGGAATTTTTTTTCTAAATTAATAGAAGTGATTGTGCTTCAGAAGTCCTCTAGATGGAGAGCTTATCTGCCCGAGTTTGGCGTGCCTGCATTTGTGTCTCCATCTGGAGGAAAAGCACACTAGAAAAGCTATTGGCCACTAGCACTTACTTACTTCATGATGATGGCTGCGTTAGCAAACACACACTTGTTTTACATACTTAAATTAGGGAGATGGGAATTCATCCCAAAACTTTGAATGTTTTTATCCTGATTCTTGCTGAATCTACTTTCTGTCTTCAGCAAATGTAAAATTCCTGTTTAGATGCTAAGTGCTCTTGATGGGTTACATTCCTTTGTTGTTTCAGGCTTGTCTATTAGATTCATTGTTTTAGTCAAGTAATATTTTGCAAAAAGAAGGGAAAGTAGACATATTTGGTCAAGACCACACAGGAAATCAAGAGAAAATTGAGTGACTGACATTATAACTTTTCTTGTGGGATGTTATGCTTTAATGTTGAGATTTTCTTCATTTTTATGTGCCACTTCAGTCATACCTATGAAGAGGTTGTGATGAGGTAGTGAATATGGTGCAAGGATTTAAATGCAAGGATTTCACAGCTTTGTAACTTACTTTGTAACACAACTTTGTAAATTACTGTATATATAGTTACACAGAACAATGGATTATTGTCAAAATTTTGTTTTCTTTAAGAACTCTATAAATTGCTTTTATATAACTTCAGCCAAAGTAGACAAATTTCATCAGTCTTTAAAATTTTGGTTATTCAATTCTGCATCTTAGGTATAATCTTTTAAAATTATTTAATATTTTGTAAGGCTGATACAGGTTGTTTCTGTAGCTTTTCAGCTCTATGTTATGTTAGCACCTATGTCTATAACTATTATGTATTTGTTATTCAAAAATTGCAAAATAAATAAAAGTGTTCGGCTTGATTTTTTAAAAAGTGAATGTGGAGTATTAATGTTCATAAAAGATATCTGTTTCTGCAAGATGTGGATGTGTCAGGAGATGAAGAGCCATGTGATGAAATGATAGAATATGTCTCACCTGAGCAACTGGGAGAGCAGCTGGTGACTCTTTC
>VWZT01005511.1:24520-54560 GCA_013397055.1 Pachycephala philippinensis
TTTCCTTGTTACCGGAATCAAGGTGGAAAAATCTCCTCAACCTTGATATTATCAAGGTACTGAAACTGTGCAAAAAATAGCATACATCCAGATATATTTGCCCTATTTCTGTGAAATGCATTATCTGTTCATGGAACTTGATCCTGCTTTTCAGGCATTTTTCAAGATTTTGCAGTAGAAGTCTATATGGTGCTTTTCACAGTTCCTGGGATTTGGGAGGGGGGCTCTTTTTCTGCTAAACAGTAGCTTCAAAATTAGTGGTAAAAGATTTTACCTGTATATTTACTTTTTGGTTAGTCTTTAGAGTTTTCACAGTATTTTAAAAATAAAACTCTTGATAAACAAAATATTCCCACATGCTCTTACTATGATGATAATGATTTTAACTCAAATATCTAATTAATAGAAAAAAAATAAACCAAGAGAGCCACCAAAAGTTCCAAAGTCAGCACCTTTCTTCATCCCAACGGTTCCTGGTCTTATACCCCGATACGTCCCACCAGAGGAGGAGAAAGATACACAGGTAAAAACAAGAATCAATGTAGTTGTGTTTATGTAGCATGTTTTAAAAGAAATCTTAAATGCTTTTTAGTATTGAGTTAAATCACTAGACTTTGAAGTACCAGTTTTAACTCACTACATTATTGCTTTATTTCTCAAAGTCTTATTCTGTCAGTAGGAAAATAATCTAATTAAAATGTGTTTGCATATTCGTTTACACACTGTTATGCTTTTGTGGTCTAGTCGAAGGTAGTAAACCTTGGAGCACTGGCACAGAAATCTGATTTCTACATTCATCTTGAAGAAGCCCTGAGCTCCAACAAATGTAAGTTAACAAAATATTTCACAAGCAATGTTGATGCTGCTTTTATTTTGATATATATGTGATTTCTAATGTCAGAATTGTAACAGACGTGAGGAAAAAAATATGCATAGTACAGTAGAAAAGGCAAAGAAAATTACTTAATACACAGATAGCCAGACTAGATCACAGATTCATTGGTACTGCAGCTTGTCTGTAGCATGGAACCAAATTCTGGCTAAAACCCTTATGGAGAAAAAAGGTTGTGTTCCTAAGAACATTAACCTTTTTTGAAAACTGTGATGATCTCACCCAGAAAAGGTGCTATGTATTATTTGTAGGAAAGGAAGGAAGGAAGGGATTGATTTAGTAAGGAATAGTCTGGTGATTTCACTGAAACATGAAAAGCATAATGTGCCTAGCAAGTTCTCCTTTCAAAGGCTACTTCACCAGACATACAGCAAACTTACAGTGTTAATTCATTGCGTTATAATTTAAAGCTTAAGAAGAAATAAATGATACAAAAGTAAGGTGTTGGATTTCTTTGAACATTCAGTTCATTTTGAAATTCAATCACTTAAACAACATGTGGAATGTACCAGCTGTTTTTCGTGTTTATCTTGTGATGCTGCAGAATCATTGAAACTCAGATATTTGGAAATGATTGCTAATATAGCTGACTTGGAAATGTAAATGGACGGTAGCTTGTCCACAAAGCAGTTCTGTTGGGAATTCTTCTACCCCTGCTTAAACATTTTTGAGATGACCAGCTTACTCAAGTGCACTTAAAACATTTTGTGTGCAGAACTTTATTATCTGTCACAAATGGTGTGTGTTCTTATGCTGTATTTTTAGTATTTCAATTGACAGTATTCTATTAAACTGCTTCAGAGCCACTCAGAGAAGAGGTGAATGTTTAAAAACCTTGCCAAGCATCTGGAGGCTGGCTGTACTAGGGAGCAAGTGCACTCTGATGTATTATAGTGGACATGTGGACCCGCTTCAGGCCAGCTCTGCTGTAAGGCAGATGTGCTCCAGGGTCTGTGCCACAGCCACAGTCCAGGGAGCCTGGTGATCCTGGATGGGGAAGCTGCTGATGGGGAACCTGGCTTTTTGCTTGCTAGATTACAGCCATCTCTTCTAAAGGTGAAGGACCATGCAAATAAAGAGAATCATGCAGGAAACCATCCTGGTTTACTGGTGGGATGGAAACAGGGTTTCACACCTCAGGTCAGGACTGTAGAATGTAGATTGAGCTGCAACCTTTTCCATGTTGTATGTGTATCAACTTCACAACATGTTCCAAGCTTTGTTTGTTTAATGTCATAAAAGAAGATATTTAATGAATCTGTTTAGTACTGTTAAAATCAGTTATATTTAAAACTAGCTTATTAATTTTGTAGGGATCAAATATCAATTTATGCCACCTAAGGACTATTAGCCAGTGTCTAATACCATTAGCTACCATGAAGTTGGTCTTCTTAGCAACTACTTATTGAATGAAATATAAACAGAATACATTTTTAAAATGTTATAACTATCAGTTGCATTTCCAACCAAACACATTTTTGCTGCTTCATTTTTAAAGCAAATGGATGGAATCCTCATAGGTCATCAGGTAGGATGGTAGAAATCCTGAGAAGGAACACTTACGAAGAGGAGGAAAGTTTATAAATTGCATGTATTTCTACTATGGAAAAGATTTTCCCCCAGCACCCTCCAGGTTCCAGAAAAGCATAAGGCATTCACTTAACAAAAGTAATAATTATGTTAGATGCACCAGAAGATATCTAGTTTTGCTTAATGTCAACTAGAGTAAAAATACCTAGTAAAAGTAGTGCTCTCTGTCTTTCAGAATATATTCACAGTTAACAGCACAAAATCTCAAGTATGTGCATTCTTTCTGCCAAGAGATGTGAAATGACAATGTTATGTGGTTAATTAGAAATTTTGTTTAACTTAGAAAAAAAAAGTGAAAAAATACAAAGATGTTACTTGTGTTTTTCAAGGTGAACTTAAAAATAAAGTGCGTCAGAACTTCTATTATGTGGCGGGACAGTAAATTAAAGACAGAAAGACATTTTGTTGAAAACAAAAGAGCAAGGAAACAGTAAAAACTTGAAATTCGTAGTCGCTGCTTAAGAGTTTTGGAATAAGGCTCTCTTATGAGGGATCTGTAAGATTCTATTCTGCAGATGTTATTGATAATGTGTCCCTCAATGTTCTAACACAGATAAAGCTCCACTTGACTTACTGAAAAGCTTGGGGCCATCTAATATTGAGATAGAGCTACGGGGTTTGGCCCCTGAAGGTGGTGGCTCAGTGGAGGTGATGCTGAGCTTTCTGAGAATGATTGGGATGATGCTGAACAAGAAGTACAACTTTGAACTTGCTCAGGCGTACCTGGCGCTATTTTTAAAGGTAACAATTTTCCTATGAAATTTTATGTTAGTGCTATTTAAAATTATGGTTGTGCAATAAAAAGGTATAAATTGCCTGCTCGAATTATCTTAAGTGTGTTTGGTTGAGAATGGTTTTAAGACATCTCACTGATTGTATTGGATGATTTGGCAGCTCATTTGGTGACAGTCAAGAAAAACTTGCAAAACAAAAGATGTTGTGAAGAGACCCCTGCCATACAGTTTTTGTTCTAGTATTCCTTACTTAGAATTGTTTTCATTTTTTGGTGACATGCCTAACTTCTTAGTGGTTGTTAATTGTTAAACTAAGGTATGCTATGTCTTCAATAAGCAAAGAACTTAATGCACAGTGGTTGGGAAGTAAATTAGACATTTTGTTGGATTTATCACTAGACATTGCAAGCGTGACCTACTTTCCATGTCAGTGGGCTGCCTTTCTTGTGTTACCTGTTGAGTGTCACAGAGCTAATGAAATTATTCCAGGGCGTGTGTAGTTAGAAATTTATTGTACTGAAGCACAGTAATGGTTACTCTTTGAGACAAAGTGGTTCTGCAGAAGTTTGAAACCCTTCCTATGAACAATTGCTTAAGATACTCTGATTTATGAAACCATGTGAAAGCAATTAATAACAGTTTACTTGGAAAACATTGTTATAAACATTCAGACACATGTAATACCAGGGCACCCACAGCTTCTCTGGGTAACCTGTTTCAGTGCCTCACCACATTCACAGTAAAGAATTATGTCTAATATCCAAACTGAACCTACTATCTTTCAGACTAAAGCTGAGTATCAAGACTCTTAGATTTAAATTGTAGCCTGGAAAATAACTATTCCATCCATTAAGTGGTAATAATTGCTACAAGATCAGAAGGTTTCTCTTCCTTCTGCTTTAACAAGGTTGCTGTTTGTCACATAAGGAGACATCATCCATCTCTATCACTATAGAGTGTGCTGGCATCAGTCTTCTTGATGTATACAATGGATAATTAAAATAATAATCCTGATTGACCTTTGCACATCTGTCTAGCCTTTCTAGCCTAAAGAGTGATGCAGGTCAGAAAGTGGAGAAAGTTACCCTCTAGGGAAGTATGTGATGAGGATAGATTTGGCAGCCTTGCCAGAAGATGATCCAGTAAAAATAGCATATTTAAGACATTTTGCCGTCTTATCTCATCTAGTACATGAAAAATGGCTTGTAAAGACTAGCAAAAGGGAGGCAGTAATAAATAGAGGAAATCAGTTGAAGGAAAAGAGTATTTTCCTTACTTGGGACATTTCCTGAAAGCAAAGCGTTGGAATTGAATCGGAAAAACAGTCTTTTAATTTTTTGTTATCTGTATTTGTTTCACTAACTGCTTGTTTTCATTTTCAGTTACATCTTAAGATTCTCTCATCGGAGCCAAAACTCTTGGAAGAATTATCCAAATTGTCAATGCAACTTGAGGAAACTTGGATTCACTTGCAGTCTCTCTTCAATCAGAGTCTGTGTGTTTTAACATACATGAAAAGTGCTTTGCTGTAAAATACTTCAGGGTTTTGTCTGTATAAGATTTCCCTCAGGGTAATACTACAATTTATTACCAAAAATACTGGATTCCAAAAATATACTGTGTCTTGGAATCGTAGAATCATTAAGGTTGGAAAAGACCTCCAAGACCATCAAGTCCAACCTTCTACTGAATACCGCCATGTCCACTAAGCCGTATCACTAAGTGCCAGACTTCTCATTTTTTGAATGCTTCCAGGGATGGTGATTGCACCTTCCTGTTCCACTGCTTCTTCTGGTGCTGCATTTTGTACATCTGCATATGGCAGAGTATTTTAGAAGATCCATAACTGCCTATTTTTGTTCACTTCACTTGGAGAAAAAATTACTACATGCAGCTAAAGTACTTGTTGTGTTGGGCTGTGCAGTCAATGGACAGACATTTGGATTCAAGGCCCTGAGCAACCTGGCCTTGTGGAAGGTGCCCCTGCCCACGGCAGGGAGTTGAAACTAGATGATCTTTAAAGTCCTTTGCAACCCAAGCCATTCAGTGATTCTCTGATTCTATGGCTACATAAAATGTAGTTCACAATGAGGAAATTACTTGCAGGGAAAATAAGGAAGTGGGAATGTAACTTCCATGCAGGAGACCAAAACCTGTATTATTCTTAATGAAGTCATTGTTGATGCAAAAATAAAACAAAAACTCTGAATTGTTAACATTCTATTAACATTGTTTAAAGCAGATTAATCTAAAAGTTGCATTCCTCTGCAATTAGAGCCCTTTTCTTATGACGTTTTTAAGAATCAGTTGTTGTCTCACTTTGCAGACATCTGTTTCACCATACTAAACAAACAAAACCAGATTTTTGGGAGGCCCAATTACATATGAAAATTGTGTCTTTCCTTGAGGAGAAAAGATTACTGGGAAAAAAGCTTTGTTATGGGGAATTTTTAATTAAACCAGATGGGTTTTTTGCAAATTCATATTTAGGTTTCAAACAATAAGGTTTGGGCATTGTTTGGGACCTCATGAGTGAAATTATCTTGAACTTCACTGTTTGATAGTCTTCCTCCCAGCAGAAGAATCCCCTGAACAAGGCCTTTACTGTATTTCACATGCTCAAGCCACGTATACAGACCAACAGAGTAACTAATACAAATCTATGCAATTTCAATCAGTAAACTTGAAAGGTGATTCATTACATTTGGCAGAAGACTGAAGGAATAGTGTGGGTTAGTTGTACTGTATATCTGATTTTTTTTTAATGCCATCACATTGTAGAACTCCTTTTAGTTGTGTGTACTGGAACAAATTACCTGCAAACATAGAATCAGACAACAATAGAATGGTTTGGGTTGAAAGGGACCTTAAAAATCATCCACTCCCAACCCCCTGCCATGGGCAGGAATACCTTTCACTAGACCAGATTGCTCAGGGCCCCTTCCAACCTGACCTTGGGCATGTCCAGGGGTGGGGCATCCACAGCTTCTCTGGGTAAGCTGTCCCAGTGTCTCACCATCCTCACAGGGAGGAATTTCTCATTAGTATCCAATCTGAACCTACTGTCCTTGAGTCTAAAGCCATCGTGTATACCTGAGGTTTCTTATGAAGTTTGCTACTGAGATTTAAGAAAATCCTTTGTACCACAGAATTATTAGTTTCTGGTGATATGGTTCTCAAGAACCCATTGCACCCAATTTATTGGATTGATCTGAAGCAGTCCAAAATCCCTTAAATATCAATGTAATATATAATGGACCTCTCAGCTTGCAGGCCTTACTGGAACTCCTTTGGAAGATCTTACAGAATCATTGTTTGAGTAAAGACAAAGTGTTCTAAGGTTAGTAAGGCAGTATTTGCAGACCTGTCTCAGTGGAAGAAGGAGGAGTGGATGAAGAATTTCCATCTTGGATCAGAGTAAGGGTCTGTCAAGCCCAGTATTCTGTCTCCAGCTGGAGGAAGGAAGAGTTGTAGTATAGCAGCCTGGTCATGTATAAAGTGATCCTTTCTCAAGCACATCACAGCACCTTTCAGCAGACAGCAATTAGATACTCTGTGACCCAGCTGTAGCCTGACAGTTGTGTTTAATGTTCTGTGACAGACCTTTTGTTCTCTGTGAGTTCATCTAATCTCTTTTAGAACCCATTTATCCTTTGCAACATCCTGTAGTAATGGGGCCTACAATTTAATTAATAGGAATAATGTGTTTCTGTTTGTATACTCCAGACCTGCTATCTTCTAATGTTGTATGCCCCGCCTTGAATGTGAGAAATATCAGTTGTGCTCTAGTCTTCATGCTTCACAGACTTTGCCACCGAGCAGTGGTGAAAGGGTTTCTACTCTTGAAGGACGTCCTTCGTTTTGCTGAGTGCACGCGTCTGTTTTTTGACTGACATCCAATGTTTAAATCTGTATGTACAAGATTTGTCTACAAAACCTGTAAGGATTGTAGAGTAGGAGGGTTTTTTTCTGCTTCTGTTTTCATGGTCTGCTTGATGTAATTGTAAGAAAAGAGACATACTCTGCTAAACAGGCTATTCTTAGAACAGAAACATCACGGTAATTTTTGTGAATGATGTATGTATAATACAGTTGACATAATATTTGCAAGTCTGTATGACCTCATTAAATGTGTTTAATGCAGTTTCATGTATCATACACAGATGTGTTTTAAGTCCACCTGGAACACTTCAATAACTTCTTTCAGAAAGTAGTATTTAGATGTGAGTGATATCTCACCTCCTTTATTCTTTTGTCTTTTTCTCAACATTTCTACTTGTCACTGCTATTTCAGAGGTGTTTTACTTTTATTGGAGCTGTAGAGTCTTCCAGCAATAGTTCTGATTGCTTCTTGTTCTTGGTCTTTTATTTTGTCCTTTTTTATTTTGTCCCCATATCAAAACAATGAACAACTTTTTGCTGTTAATAAAAAAATTCTTCAGAAATAAAAAATAATTTGCTCCTGCTAGTGGATGAAAGTAGATATTTCACCTGCTATTTCCTGTATTATTCCTTCACCTGAGACATCAAGGACAGTATTTTGTGATATTAGTCAAAAATTGTTGATTACAAGTGGTAACACACATGACAACTGAATTTGATAATTTGGGCTTTGTGTTGCCGATAAGAACTCGCTTTAGCCTCATGCTTCTGTAATGGTACATGCAATAGGATGTGGAATCCATCTTTCTAGATGGATTAAGGGATATAGTTGTTAACTCTAGGTTTTCTTCCAAGCAGGGCAGCTGCTGAGGATTTTACCTTTGTTACACAAGGCCAAGCCCATCTTAAGCTAGCTCTGAGTAGCAGCTCACTGTTAAAATTCTCCATGTTATTGTGTGTCACAGCACTCCTTTCAGCTTCCTCTCAAGCCTGTGCCTGCCTCTGTTCCTGTGCTTCCTTTTCACCATGATTTTCTCAGTTCTTTTGGGTCCTGAGTGCAGCTGCTGCTCTTAGCAACTCCTGCACACAGCAGTCCTGTCAAGTTAGGCCTCAGTACTTCCACTATTTTCTTTTGACTTATTTTTTCCAAACAGATTTGGTACTTGTGGTTGTTTTGACTCTAAGCCAACTAGCTGGACCTTGCTACCTGAATTCGCTACTGAGTGGCTTCAGACTCTGCACAGTGAATTTTGCTCTTCTCTGAACCATAAGAAACCTTCAGTCTTAGCAATTTTTGCTTTCCTTTTTCATTCAAGTAAAAATAGAGGTATTATGAGGAGATGCATGCAAACATGAAGAGAGAGTAAAGGGATGCAAATGTTTACATTGGCTACATTGTTCAGTAGCCAGCATAGACCTCTGACTTGAAGCACTCCAACCTCTTGTTGGAATTACTGAAATTATTTCAAATTTAACTCTTCTTCAAAAAAAAGTTAGAAAGATCTCGTATCTGTGCAAATTGTCATACTGCAAGTGTTGTAGTCCCAGAGTGAGGAAACGGAAAGATATTTGCATTCTGTGAATTAGAAAAGGCAGGGTATTTGTTGGCATATTTGAATTCTGTTCATGAGCTGTGCTGAAGGAGTTTAGCATTGCTTAAAGATCACTAATATATAAGTAGTTTCTCTTGTTGTCTGTTGGCATGAGCTGATGTTTTCTGAGCATGGTATATTAGTCTCCTCAGCACATCACCATTTGTATCTTAAGAATTACTTGTTTTATGAAAAATTAGTTTTTAATAAAAATAATTTACCTTTTCAGAGATGGGGAATCCAATCTGTCTTGATGCCAGTGCAAGGACTGGTGTCCTTTACTTTTTGATGTGTTTGCAGTATGTGTTAGAGGAGACCAAAATGCTGTCATTAAATGTCCTTAACACCTGTGCTTTTCTTTTTGTGAAGCAATGGTGAATTGAGGAAAGAAAAATGAAAGATAAAGTAAGTAAGATTTTTCCACCCTGGCTGTTATGTGTTCTATTCTATGATTCTGTGTTCCCCAGAAGTATTAAATGAGCTCTCTGATGCTTGTTGCACATCACAGAGCTTTAGTAGCAGTCTCTGAAAAATTACTTTCCTCCACTGATGTATGCACTGCTGGTTTGTACACAGTTCATGTGGCTGAGTGGAATTACATACTACTTCTCTGACTGACTGGTGTGTTAAAAGATGTTCTGGCTCTACGAGTGTTAGATTATGATAGGGTTAAGGGTGCTCACCCTGAAGGATCAGACTACCTTGGTGATATGCAGTTACCTGAAATCACCCATAAAATAAGTCAGAATAAGGTAGAATAAAATACTTGTAGAATCCTTACTCAGTTTATATTTTTGTAGAAATTTACCTACTTAACTTAGGTCCAGAGGATTCCTTCACCCTGCGTTAGCCTGTAGCCAAGCTGATAGTTGCCTTACAGCTACGCAGCTGAAGACCTGTCACTTACTGTCTCTTGAGTTGCCCAGTGTTGGTCTCAGAATGAGACATGAATTTAGCAAGTCATTCCATCCATTAGCACTCCAAACACTTTCTTGATGGTTGTTCAGATTCACATGCCTCAAAAGGATTTTGTAAGTATAGCTCACTGAAAAAAAACGTAGTCGTGACATTATTTTTGTACAACCAGTGATGTTCCTGCTGCTCTGGAAATGTTCCATCTGTTTGGCACAGCTGGAACTGAAAAGTCACCAGGCTGTTGTAATGCAACATGTCCCTTCCTGTCCTGTGGAGCAAAGGTTAAAGCCCAGGTAAATGTGTTTTCAGAGTGTGTCAGGTTACATATTTTATTGAACATCAGGTTTGATCACACAGGGTTGTGCAGCTGGTTGTTCTTCACATTTGTGATTAACCTTTGTGTTTGCCCATTGCTTTGGGTTGATGAAAGGGCGAGGGATGACTGCCCAGTTCTCTTTGAAGAATTACATTTCAACAGAATCAAATGTAAGCTATTTCAGCAGTGCTTACATCAGTGCTTAATTGAGATGGTTTATTCGTGGTGCTAGAGTAAACAGCACCATCTGTACAGAAATCCCTGCAGCTCCCTTTGCGTTGGTGGGTGAGGATGACAACCCACTGGTGCATATGGAAAGGGCAGAAATACTTGATACTTTCTTTTTTGCTCCAGTCTCCACAGGCAAAGCCTGCTTCCGTTTTCAGTGTGTACCAGCATCCTCTCTGAGCGAAAGGAGTTGCCAGCAATGGGGGAGAAATGGGTTAGAAACTTTAGAGTGCAGAGCTCTGAAGTCACCTTATAACCATGAGGCTGCAGAGGGCTTGTGCACGAATGCTGTCCAGTGTGAGAGTACTGCCCACCACTGTCTTATCACAGCATTGGCATTGAGGAGGACCCTGACAACTGGGTTGGGGCTGTTGTGCCCATTTTTAACAGAGTTGAAGTGGAGGATACAGGGAACTGTTGGTTTGTCTAATTTCCCTCAGTCTGCAAAGCAGTCATGGAGCACGTGCTGCACGTGCTTTTGGAACCCATCTCTAGTGCACAAAGGGAAAGATTATGGTGAACAACCAGCAGAGAGTCACGAGGGCGAATCATGCTTGCCCAAGGTGGTTGCCTTCTAGGATGAAATGCATGGTTGGGTGCACAAAGGAAGAGCCATGAATTCAATGATCAAATTCAGTGCAATTACAGCAGTCTGTGATTACATTATCATAGTCTATTATGAAACACTGTAAATTGCTACCCTGAAAGTCAACAGGCATGCTTTCAGTTAATATTTTGCAAATTATGGTGCTTGTTCATGGCAGTCTATATGCCATGTACCTTTTATACTGCAAGCTGACTTAAGCATCATATTGGTTCTGCAGCAGAGGTGTGAATTACTTTTGCAGTTATCCATTATAATCAGCATTACAGAAATTAGTTTAGTCACGTTCTAATTATGCCTAATGCATGATTATTTTGTTTAATATCCCATAGCAAAGAAGCACAATAAATTAGATGCAGAATGTTGAATAATGCTAATGGCGTTCAAGAGATTTGCACTGAGGTGTAGAAGAATTTGACTGCCAAATGAGTTGAAAGTATTTCAAGTGAATGGCTGATAAAAAATTATTCTAAAATTGGTGTGTGCCACAACACATTTGGCTGTTTTATAAGTTCTTGCCTTTTATCTACGGAGGTTTCAGTTTTGTGTATCACCACTGGGTCATGTCTCCTGCTGCAGCTATAGATCTTTTTTCTTTTTACAATAGCTTCTTCAACCTGACTATTTTAGAACCATTTGGTAACATAATTTGTGCCTGAGCAAAGATTTTTCCTGGGGTACAAGGCACTTACTCTGGGAATGGTGAGAAGTCCAATAAACACTGTTAAAAGAAACTGCAAAACCACATAGCCAGCTGAGAAAGAGACACAAAGTGCAGTTCTCTTAGTGTGAAGGTGGTGACTAGAAATGTATTTCTGGAACAAGACTCTGCTGCTTAGGCTTGGAGACAGCAAATTGTACAAGAAACAGACTGTGATGTGTCTTCTCAGGAGCTGGGTGGTTACTGCGATTAAATCTCATTTCTCAGTCAGGAAAATGCATGAAGTGATGTAAAGAATCTGTGCAATCAGAAGTAGGAAAGGTTGTCTGTCCTCAGGAAGAGAATGGGCCCCTGTATGGGGGTACTTGACCCAGGAGAGAATGTCCTCTCTAGAGATGCTGTCCCCATTGCAGCATCTCTCTCAATAATTAATGAGAAATTGCCTGAATATCACAGGAGCAACAAAAAAACTGCTTGGAAGAGGGAAACACAGAGCCTCATTTTACACAAGAGGACATGTAGACAGTGAAGTAATACCAGTGTTCCTGCGGGGAAGCAAGGATCTGATTGCTGAAAGTCCATAATGAGTAAAGACAATCATTCACATTTTTCGTCTTCCCTGCTTAGCTGTGGGAGCATTGTGGTTGTGCTGTAGAAACAATGTTTCTACAGCACAGCCCTTACAGTGAATTGACTGCAAGATCTTACCTTTATGCTTAGATTATTCCTAAGGCCCTTTTGCTTAGACTGAGTCACAGAGTCCAAAGGTGGCCCCAGCTGGCTAATGTTAAACACTGAGGCTATCACATGCATGGTAAGATGCAAGTTGCCATCCTGGCCTTCTTTAGGGGACCAAAAAGAATGATTTCCTCATAAACAGAAGGCCCAAATCTGGAACACTGCCTTTCTGAGAAATGACTTGATTTTCTATATAAATTGGGATTCAAGTCTGTATAGTGTGATTGCCAATGTCAAGATCTTAAAGGGCAAGAGAAAGAAATTATGTAGTGGATAAATACTAAGATATTGCCAAAATACTAACTTGATAAAACTATGTGAAAAATATACTCATGTTTTCTCAAACAAATCCAATTAGTGAGATATACTGAATGTTTCTAGGTGTTGTCAAGACCTGAACAGATTTGTCTTTCGAAACAGAAGATTAAGGTACAAATTATTTTTTCCTGAAAATATCCGTTTCTGGGAGCTCAGGCAATTTTTAAACCTAATTTCTAGCTATTTAATTGATCTACTTTGTAACGAAAGTACTGAAATTGTCAAAATGAAAAAAAATCAGTGTAATATTAGGAGTGAAATAGTGACGTAAACTTTAATCCTACGGGATAATGATAAAGAAAATATTATGTGCTAATGAAGGCTTTACCATGTTAGATTCTCTGCTTCATGCATATTGGAATACTTTTTAACTGAGCCCAGTACCTGGTGTTTAAAGAGTAAACCTTGATTATATCATACATATATAAACAGACTATTTTGACATAACTGAGGAGGTGCTGTTCTTCATTGAATGCCATTCCCTTTCATGCTCTAGGGAGAGGCTTTGAAAATATGGTAAATTTTTTTCAAGCAGAACCACAGGACAGCTTAGATACTGATTCCTCAGCTTATTTATCATCTTGATATGTTGGAGAAGGAAATCCTGGAGCCACAGATCATTACAGATGTTACCATTAATCTTGACATAACCCGCCCTTATGACCCCAACTCCACTTAAGTCTCCAGACGAAGAAAGACAGATGGAGCTCTGGGATTGGCAGGAGTTGGCCCTGTGGTTTGTTACTCAACTTCAACATGGACCATGAGATCCTTGATAGGCCTGGACAGCCTAAACAGAGACTGCACTGACTAAGGCATCAGATGAAGATGTTCCAATAATCAGATGAATCTAAACCCATTTCATCTGATCTATCAAGAGCTGAGGGCTAGTGCCCAGGAGTAGAGTGTCAGTGTTAAGCTGAAAGCTGATGCTGGAGAAGGAACCAAACGCAAACCATGATGGTAGAATATTCTTACGATCTCAGTGTGTTCCATCAGTAAAAGAATGGTTACAACAGCCTCAGCTGAACCTAAAGTTCAGCTTTATACACTAGTCTAGATTTGTTTGTTATTCTAATTTAAATACTTTTTAAAATACTGGTTACAGTTCTAAAAGAGATGCTGTGGTCGAGGTAACTGTTAAGCTGTTTTACCTGTCTGCTTTTAATAACTGTCAGTCCTAAGTGAACTGTCAATTAAAATGATAGATTCCTGTTGATTAGAGATATCTACAGTGAATCTCTAGCCAGTGACAAGAAACAGGCTTCAATGCTACAAGACAGCCTGCTGTAATAACAGGAAAAATATTTTTTATAATAGGCCATAAATTAATTTTCTGCTGTCTTTCCACAATAAAATAGTATGTTGTTTTGAAAAGAGATTGGGGTAAAAGATTTAAATGAGACGTTTGTAAAACTTACAAAGACAAGATTGCTAAGTAAGTTCTTGAATTTTACTTAAACACAATTGAGGACTACATTCAGAAAAGCTAAGGAACTGTTTTTATGTGCTTTGGAGAACATTAAACAAAATAATTCACCATCTTTAAATAGAAAAGGACAACTGGCAGTTTCAAATGATGTTCCAGCCTCTATTGTTCTAATTAGTCTACATGGCCACAGACTTCACCTCCCACAAATACTAACCTCACTAGGTATTGGAAACACATATTTGGAAAAGCAACAGACAAATGCAAATTATTTAAAATTCTTTTAAATCCAATAAAATAGAAAGTTTCATGATTAAGGGAATTGTGTCATTTTCCTCCTTTTCCAATCAGTCAAAAGACACTCACAAGATTTCTTCTTAACTATGACTATTACCCTCCCGAAACCATAATAGTTAACTAGCACTAATTGCTTACGTTTCCAACAATGTTTGTCAATCCTCTCTCAGTTTATGTGAAATTATTCTTGCAGTATTCACCCCACTTGTTCCATATATAATCTACAGAAATTTTATAGCTGAATCAAATATTGTGGACACATCTGGTCAATTCAGCATTTACTTATCTGTGTTCCATAGTTCTAGACAAGATTCTCTCTTTACATTGTTTAGTTATGTTTTTCTCCTTTGCCTAAAAAGGGGGGTGTCTTACTAAAATGACAGGATTGTTACTCTGATTGTACTAAGATAAAGGAAAAATCTTATTTGTTCCATTAATCTTTTTAATTCCACTATAGCATTCAAACTGTAACAATTAGCCTTTGTTACAGACTGCTTCTATTCCTATTAGAGACTGACTTGAAAGGCAGGCCCTTCTTTTTCCATTGTTATTTTGTTAGCAACCACTTTCTGGGGAGCTAATTCTCAGTCTAAGCAGCACCCACTCATTTTATGATGTTGGTAATAATTTCCACTTCGTCAATGGGAGGTTCAAAGTCTAAAAGTGCTTGATTTGGATAAATTAACTTGACAGCAAACCATGAAAGTGTTACTGATAAAACTAGTTATAATGTTATTGAAAACTATACTCTATCTTGCTCCTTTCCCGCTACAAAGATGAGTATCTGGATAGCCAGTGACAGTAAAGAATGTGTTGTTGACCCTTGGCCATCTCATTCTTTCTACACTTGAACATTTCCAGAGGTGGTGACTCCACTGACTCCCTGGGCAACTTATTTCAATGCCTGACCACTCTGTCAGTGAAATTTTTTTTCTGATATCGAGTCTGAACCTCCCCATGCACAACTTAAGGCCATTTCCTCCCACCCTTTCCTCCACGAAAATCTCCTGCTGTGTGTGTACTGCTGACGATTGGTGGGTTTGACTCACAGTAAGGCATTTACACCACTAATTAGTTAATTACTAAATTGTTTATGTAGATATGTTGTAGCCCAAAAGTTTGGAACTCCGTGTGGTGACTCACTATGGCCTAAGAGTTGCAAGGGATTCTGACATGGGGTTTGGATGCCATCCAGTACATGTATGTTTGAAGTTAAATGCAGGTAAACCCAGAAACACAGGTGAAATTTTAGGCCTCTCTAATACTGCCTCACACGTCTGGATCCACAGGTAATGAATGTCCTGAAAACCAAGTACACCAAAAGTCAGGCAGATGACAATGGCTACCTTCCCGCCTTCTTGTTGCTCTGTCCTGTGCATCTACAACCAACCCTTCACTCTGTGAACCTCAGAGGTATGATTTGTGGCCTCTAAAGAGAATTATCAGGGCCCCACAGCACAGGAAGGGAAGTCACTCTCTACAATTCTGGACAAATACCTGAAAGGAGGTTGTGGGAGTTGGTCTATTCTGCCAGACTCTTCAGAAGTCCCCATGTAGCAGCAGATTTTCTTGGAGGAAGCTTTTCTGTGCTGTGATGAATTGAAAAGTTATTTAGAAAAATAACTTATAGGAAAAATCCCTTCAGTAAGATCATAGTTTTATCTGACCTGGTGTTTTAAGTTTTGCTTTATGGTGAGGTAAAAAATGTGAAACTTCTATATAACAACAAATGCAGCTCTGTTAGATCTGACTGAAGTGGCCGAAAAAGACAAGGAAAAGTGAAACACAGTAGGACATCTACCTCCTTTGAAACACTTTCTCAAGCTTTACCAAGTTGAAATTAATGGACTACCAGAGGCAAAGTGGTTTCTAGGTCTTTTGGGATATCAAACAGTGGATTTGTCATCCATGAAACTGCCTGGCTTCTTTTGAATCCATCTACATTTTTGGTATCTGCAGTATCCAATGGCAAGTTTCAGAGCTTACAGCTGCCTCCTCTTGCTTGTTTGAGGCTAGCTTCTTACTAACTCCACTTTATTTCCCTTAATTCTGTCACTGGAAAATAGCAGCAAACAATTAATCCTTATCCAACTTGTGTTCCCTCCTCCCTTGCCCCCTTCTTTTGATTTTCCAAGTCTTTAATATGGGTAAAGTTAAAACAAAAGCAGTTGAAAAGAAGACCTTGGATAGGGAAGGAAAAATTTCTACCTATTCAAAGTAAATATGGGTATGTATGAACACTGAACATTGTAGGTACTCTTTTTCATAAAATTAAAAATAATATTTACAATTATTTTGTTTTGAATGCTTTCCTAAAGAATCATGAAGACTGATTACTTCTGGAGTTGTAGGCAGCTCAGGATAACTGCAAACATCAGAGAGTAAGTTGCTGGCTCCATAATCCTCTTAGTTAGCAAGCAGTGTATTAATCTGGAAAGAAAACACAGGCAAACATTCCGGGATCCTATCCCAGTTTTTAAGAATATCTTAAAAAACCCAAACAAAATGAAAGAAAAACCACAAACAAACATAAAAATTACGAAGTAGCAAAGTGAAGGTAACTAACTTAAATTGTTTTCAGATACTTCAAGAACTAACAATTACCACTTCTGGATTAAAAAAAACAAGAGCTTATTCAGTGGGTATCAGCCTTTTGTCAGTAATACGCCCTTGCTTGTCAAACTCCAAAATCTCGATTCCATTTCATTGTAGGGAAACCATCTCACAATAACATTGTTCTCCCTTGGAAATTTTATGTTAAACAGAGATGAGATCCGGGCACAGGAGGACAGGTCTTCAGGTTGTGCTGACCCTCTGAAATGCAGAAACTGTGCTTTTGCATGTTCTTTTCAATGCCATTAGCGGCAAATGAACAGCCTCATTTGTGATGTCATGACCAAAGCACTCTTTCTCTCCCTCCTTGTATAGGGTAAGCTGGCAGCTGGTGAAGTGTGTTTGGCCTTGGATTGTCATTGTGGAACATCTCTGTTGGAAAAGCATGACCTGGTGTTTAACACTTAAACAGGCAGCAAAATTGCTGAGAATATGAGTAGTTTATTGTGTTCTCTGTTTTGCACACACATTTAAATGTTTATATAATTTAATGGAATCTCTTACATTATTTGCAGACTCAGTAACTTCTCTGAGGCTCTGTACAAACTTTAAAAAGCATATTCAATGTTAATCTTCAAGTACTGCAAAGTGAATGCTGGGCATTGATAAATTATATGTGACATTTATTATGCTCCTTTCTATGCTGACCCAGAGCTAATGGAAATTACAGAGTATTGTTTGCCTGTATTTGTTCCCATTAAGGGTACTTGTTCTCAGTGGCTCTTCAGGCTGCTCATCTTATCTATTTATCTGTTTAGTGGCTTGAGCTGCCTGAAGTCTTTCTAATTCCCATGATCAGTTCCACTTCTGTAAGGACAAATACACTAGGAGGATCACAAGAAGGAACAAAGTCAAAAAAAGGTATAAGCTTGCAGTTAAGACTGGGGTTTGTGGAAAAGCAGAGTTTTCTTGTGTTCCATGCAAAACTAGGGCAGAAAGATGTCAGTTCTTTTCTCAGATCTGTCACCATCTCTCAGTGCCTTAAATAAATCAGTAGTGTATTCCTGAGTTTCTTAATCAATGAATCAATGCTCAGTGTGTCACAGTTACCAGGAGTTCAAGGGATTTTTTAAAAAAATGAGCAAAACAAAGTGGCTAGAAGGAAATATCCTTCTCAATATGCAAGTAATACTTAGGCACATAAAGGTTGTAGCCTGCTCTGTGCCAGAGTGTGATACTGTGCTTACACAGGTCTTGTTAGAACAGTTACGTTTAGCTCTTGCAAAACCTTTCCAGCAGTTGGCCTTCCATAAGTGTCAGAATGATTGAGTAGTTTGGAGGCCTTCCAAGGCTCATTCTTTTCCCAGTAACCTAGATTGTTTAAGATCCGGTGTGTCAGAGAGAAATATCTTCCCCAGCAATGTCTGTTACAGGAACTGGTGGAAACATCACTGGACCTGACTCAAACAAGACAAGCATATATTTTTATTGGCGGCTCTTGATCATAAGTGTCAAATTTAGTCATATTAAGATTCCTGAACAATTTTCATGTTTGGCCTTCTGAATTATGGACAGGGAAATAATCTTCTGATGGCAGGTCGTTAAAAGACTGCCATCTATCCCATGCATGTGGGAATAGCATAAAAGAATGTTGAAATTCTACAAAGATGTAACAATGGAGTGTTGGTGGTCAGGCCCTTCAATTGAATGGGGCACTTTTCACCCTTGTGGTGAGTGAGGGGTGTGAGGAGTGTGGTTATGGACTCTGAGTGGACTCAGAGGCAGAAACAAGTATTTTTGAGTTTGGTGATGACTTGAAAAAACAAGTTCCTGAATATTTGCTCACAGCACTCTGTGTCTGTGCAGTATCCTTACCTTTAGTATCTCCAGCCCAGAAGAGCGTCAGGGGCAAAATTCATGTATTTTGGTGGAGTCTGTTTAGGAGCAATTACTTAGTCTTGGAAACGTCCAGACATTCTTCCTCTGTGGTAAGCATCATCATGTTTTAATAATGATATTTTTATTATACTTTCTAGCAATGTGAAGGAATTGGGTTTCCTCATAAAAGCTAATGACTTCACCATTGCTGAGATACGGTCTGAGAAAGAAAAGGGAAATCTCATGTGGGCTTTTGTGGACCTGGACAACGGGCTTCATCTGTGATACTGAATGCATTCATTACAATAGAACATAGCAGAAGGAGAAGAGGTGGGCACACCTCAGCAAGTGAAGGCTCTTCAGATTTATAAAATAAATGTTGAATTTTTTTTTCATTTTTGCATTCAAGATGCTAACTTTTGCTTTTTTTTTAAACCATAACTCCTCTATATGCTGCTTGCAGTATGTTAGCAGATTCTCATTACGTGTTCATAGATTAAAATCTGTCCAGGATATTTTTTAAACTGGAGGAGAACATCACCTTTAAGACTTTACTTTGTGCGCTCAAATGAACAGACTTCACCAGCTGCAACGCAGCAAAGATTTGCAGCAATGTTAACTCACACTGTCCTCTGCCTTTATCTTTTTTAGGCTAGGGGACATTTTCAGCAACTCTGCTCTCCCATAGTCTTAAATATTTTTTTTTTGTAAATTTCACGTGGTAAATTGTTTGATACCTGCTGGGAATAAAATTCCCTGCTAGCTAATGCTGCTACAGAAGGCGCATGTGCTATATTGGTAATAGCAATGATGTGAGCACTAACTGTGAGTACAACAGTTTTTCAGGAAGTTAAGAAGGCTTGAGATGCAAAAATGTAAATTCTGTGAAGATTTCCATATTTTAATGATAAAACATATGTGATAATTTAATCAGGAAATTGTGGATGGGGGAATGGGGTGCAGGGAAAGCACATGTTGATAGCATCTCACTAGTGATATTCTCCTTATGCTGCCAGAAGGCAGCAGATAGTTTTGACCTACCATTTAATGAGAAAATGAGATGCCACTAGAGGATAATTTTGTAACTCACATATATTCCTTAATATCCTTCTGCTTTCATCTGCCAGTTTGTGTTCTGGTTATAAAATTTTTGGATATATTGTAAGAACTTTGACAGTAAGTGGGAGAGAATTGGCATGGAGAACATAGTCACAGCAACTGGAAGGTGTCTGGAGCCACTGACGCCCAAGAAACTTAAATTTGGTCTATTGACAAAATAGTGTGTGGTTTCACAAATGAGGTTGCTGGTCAATATTTCTCTCCTATCCTATGGACCATCACAGCAGTCTCAGCACCTGTGTCCATACACAGCCTGTCCATCCTCCGCCAAAAAATTCTCCTTCCCTCTGCCAGCATTAGTTGTTTCCCATCACTTGCAATGGTCTGTTCCTTGTGCCTCCTCAGCCAATTTCCTATTAGTACCTATTTATTCTGCAGAGGATAAATTCGTCTGTAATAAAATAATTCTTCTGTACCCTCCTAAATTAAAATGTAGTCAGGATGTTCTGGATGCACCACACTAAATTTGGCATTGTTGCAGGGGGATCCTTATTTTCAGCAGTAAGTATAAATGATTCAGCTCTAGAAGCAGCTTTTTATTTGCCACCTGGTTATTCTTTTCATGGAAAAATAAAACCTCCCTTTACTTCCAAGTGTGTGAACTATGCTGATAGTTCATAGATCATTTTAATACGTTAGACTACTATGAAGTAATTAATTCTTGTCATGGGGAACATCTCTCTAGCAAACATATCATAAGTTATGGAGCCAGTCCCTGGAGTCTTTCTTCTCTGAAATTTGTATGAGCTCTTGCTGCTGCGATCCTGTTTAAGGGTTGACAGTGCTTTCAGTTTAAAATCAGCGTTTTAAAAAAATTCAGTACGCAAACACAATTATGGCAGAAAATTGTAGTACCTACAGATAACTTAGGCAGGTGGCCTTCTTCTTTTCTTGGCTCTGGGGCTTTTTTAAAAAAAATATACATGTCTGATCCTTTGCCCTTTCTTTTAACCTAAGAAAACATGATAGAGACTGCTGGGTGGGGGTGACACTTTCTGTAGGCTATGAGAAAAGTTTGCAGTTTGTGTAGCTGTGATTTTAAACAATCTGCATTTTTTAGGAAGTTGGCAGGAGAGTTTATATGGTCCAGTGGCATGGAACTAAGGCTGTTTCTTCAAAATTTAAAATTTTGGTAATGGGGGCTACAACCTAAGCTTGTATTCACCAGTCCACTTAGACTTTTACTTGGTTCAGCAAGATGTACACATGGGCTTAATTTCCAGTAAAATCTATGACATTAATTGAAGCCCATTTTTTATGCCTTGCTTAACAAAGATGCTAGATCTAGGATAAGAGCCTCTTTTCCAGGATGAGAATGCAGCGTAAGTGAGCTGGAACTGAAAAGAGGAGATCCTGCCCTATTCATGGTGTGGTACCTGCTGATTAGACAGCTGTAATCAGCCAGGAGTAACTGAAGCACCTGATGGCCTACTCCTGCACTAAAGACTTTAAAGACACATTTCTGGGAAGAATAGTCCATAACAAAATTACCTGTGACCACAAAAGAGGGGATCTGAGAGCCCAGAGTGCACTCCCAGGGTCCTGTATGTTGGGTAATGGTTCAAATTCACCAGAAACCAGTTCTTGTTGATTGAGCAGATCAGCACAGCCTCTGTGCTGCCCTGGCCAGGCTGAAAGCAGATAAGCTTGTTTACAAGAGCTGGTCACATGTGCCTGTGTTTATGAGTCTGTGCATGGCCTATGTGTGCACCATCTACACATGTCACTTTGGCGTAAGTCCATGGCAACCCATCCCACTGATGTGAGTGGGACCAGGCATTCAGCCTCCTGCTTGCCTGCCTCTAATTTGTCACAGGAACACGTTGAATATAGGATGTTTAAAAAGTGCTCTTTGTCTCTGTTCTGTGTTGCTAGTCTGGCTGTCATACCTTCATTCTGCCTTTCTCTTCTCATTTGCAGCCTTTGGCAGAGCCTATTTCTAGATGCATCATTTTAGTAGAAAATTTATGCTGTTGCATAAATTGTAATTCTCTGGTTCAGTGGGAGAAAAAGAGAAGGGTTTTGCTCTGAAAATCTACCACTAGTTTAGTATCAGTGGTATAACCTGTATCCTTGAAAATACATATGTTTTTGTGAGTTGATTTCTAGAGGAAAAGCATTCCCTTAAGTGGTCTTAAATCAAGAACCGGCCTTGGTGTTTGGGTTTTTTTTTTAACTGAGAACAAAGTTTGGGCTGAAATTATTTGGGTTTACCAAGATTTAATAACAATATTAGAATTCTGCAGAAGTGTGTCATTGTAGATGTGTAAACCAGCATGTTGCTCTACAAAAATGCTGTGTTTCTTGACCAAGTCATTGAGGATTCACCAATCCAAACAGAAACAACAGGAAGATTAGATCCTTTAAAAGAAGATGATATTAAATGCAACACGCATTTTAAAACTTTATCTGAAAATTGCTTATTGATATGGTCCAGTTATATGTAGTGTCTTAGGTTACAATATAAGATGTAACCAAAAGTATGCATTCTATCACCATCTGTTAAAACCAGGTGGGGCAGTGTTCTCTATCTCTTCTGTGACCCATCCCTGATAACTCCCTCTGGGGGATATCTTCTGTTAATGGGCCATCTAGCCTCACTGCATGACTCATAAAATTACATCATCCCATTGGGAGATGCTCCGCCCAGGGGGAGGAGCCAAGCATTCCTTCCTCGATATAATCTGAGGTTTGGAACACCACGCTTAGCCCTACCTACTGGATTCCCAGAGGACGAGAGCTTACACTCAGCTTTCAGGTGAAGAACACCTGAAAGGATACTGGATCACTGCTTCAACAGGACCACTTCATCTGGACTGCTACCACCACCCTGACTAACAGGGTGTCAGGTTGTATCCTGACTCTGTCAGTGTTCTTGTACTATTGCATTTATTCTAATTTTCCTATTAAACTATAATTCTGCCTTGTGATCTCCCACTGGTTTGTTTTCAAACTAGTAAATGTAGAATAAAGACAATCTTACATGTCTCAGTGATCTGTTTTTCATCACACTTAAACCATTTAAACCATTTCATTTAAGCCATTGTTTGGTTTAAATGTTTCCAACACATCATAGGGCCTCTCATATAAAAATTCTGTGTTTGGTAGTTTAGACCAAAGTTTGTAGGTTTGAAAAAAGCATCCTGTAGAGAACTGAGTGAATTGCTGTAAAATCAAGGATACCCTGAATTTCAGTGTCCTATTTGTCTGATTTTCTCCTCTAACAACAGGATGACTCATGTGGCCTCCAAGTTAACTTAATTTTATTAGTTTTCTAGAATTCCTATTCTGTTTTATGCAGTTAGTCAAAATGCAGGTTGGGTACTGAAGAAATTATTTTTGATGAAAAAACTGCACACAATACATAAGGATACAGGCAGAAGTTATGAAGAATACTTATATTGGTAGTTATGCGTTCTTCATTACGGTGCCTGAAAATGGTAATTATGGCTTGGCCAAACCTTGAACTTCTGTCTTGCTTTTATCTGCAAATTTTTTAACCAGGAAACTGTTTTTCCCCTGGCAGAGCATCAGGTCACAGGTGAGACTGCTGAAGATTAGTACAAGGAGAAATATACAACTTAAATGTTGACTTCTGAGTGCAGTGGCTCTCATTGGTGTCAGTGGAACTCAAACCTTTCTCTAAGAACTTCAAAGTTTGGCTCAGAAATATTGTACAGTTTTAGGGGCAGAGCCAGATGACCCGTGTAGTTTCCAAAGTATTTTATCAGTGTCCTGCTTAATTACTGGAAGTCTACTGAGAAAAATAATATTTGGGGATGTGGTATTTATGGTGATGCTACAGTATCCACTTCACTCAGCTTTTCTCATGAATAATCTGTGATTCTATGACAAGGTGCTAAGCTGGCTGCATTGCCCTTAAACTCTAGGTGTCATCACTCCTGGAAAATCTTCACACCTTCGGAGCACTGACCCTCCTGCTTTTTATTATTTTGGTCTTTTGCCATGACCTGCTAAATCGTTTTCCTGCTGATATCCCAGCAGGAAAGAATTACCCAAGAAAATGGCTGCGAGTGCTACCCAAAAACATGGTGTGTTAGCCATGTTAAGCTGCATGACTTTGAAAAATGTGAAAAGCCATAGCCAAGATAAATTTACCAAACAGATGGATCTCCACTTTTATGTCTTTTAGGCTTTACATTGTTAACAACTAAGGAGTTTGGGATTTTGGTATTGTTTGGGTTTTTTTCACTTTGTTTGGGTGGCCATTTTTTTTGTTTGTTGTTGTTGTCTGTGCTGCTGCTGCTTCTCTGTCATAGAACTGGGGACTTTTTTGACCAATACCTTCTCCAAAGGGAAAAAAGAAAAGCTCGATAGGAACCCAGTGTACTCAGAGCTAGATTCAGTAAATAACTTTGTATGAAAAAAGCTCGCAAATCTCTGGAAGAAATAAAATGTTTTCTATAAGTACTTCTGAAGTTAAATATTCTGCTTAAAAAATTGATTTTTGTTGTTTTAGAAGTCCTATTGAAAATGTTAACCCAAACTGAATCTGATGAAGTATTTTGTTTACTTTGAATAAGTCACTTGCCTTTTACTGCAAGACCCAAAAATACTGATTGTAAGTTGCCTTAAATAAGTTTGTGTGGGATTTGGCCAACCAAACAGGCAGTCTCTTGCAGAGCCAAAGATGAAACACACACACAAGTCTTCACTCTGGTGAGGAGCAGAGAGACTCTTTCTTATTTTCTCTCATTTCAGATTGAAGGTACTTCTTTCCAAATGCAGTCAGCGAAACATAATGAGCTCTGCTATTCCTCAGTTCACTTTGATAGCTCACATTGCTTTCCCCATGTGAGTTAAGACGCTTATCTATGTAACTGCTGACATTTTGTAACAGTATCTGCTGAAAATCCTAGGGAAATGTGAAAGTGGCAAGCAAAATGGAAGCAGTCTTGTGTGATTATTTTATGGAAATCTTGTGTAGAAAAAAGCAAGATTAGCTGGTTATCAGACAGACATAGCATTATCAGTGCACTTTCATCTGGTGGTGTAAAAACCCCATCACTTTCCAAATCAGGGTCAAACTGTTGACCCGGAAGGGAGACTGGTGACAAACTTTCTATAACATGTCTGACCAGATATTTCTTTCACTTCCATCTGCTAATAGGCTTAGAGATCATTTGCACTGTGTAAGTATAAACCAATGTTAGTTTCTGATCTAGTATTAAAATCATACAAATAATTGTTCAACCTTTAACTGGACAAAGAAAAAAAAAAAAAAAGGTGTCAAAAGCCTCTATCTAAGAGACAGAAGGTGTGAGGAACATATAACAAGAATATCTCGGAGAGTGCTTAATGCTTTAGTTTGTTTGTTTCTGTAAACTGGTTAGTGATTTTAATATTGCCTTCCTGCACAAGAGTTCTGTGGAAGCAGGAGGTATTGTTTTCTAGTGCAAAAACCTTTCTATATATTTACAGTAGTTATGTGCAGATCACCATTCAAATTATATGTGTTTTTACATACACCTACCTTGTAATTTACTTTGTGAAGGCTGAAGGATTATTTATATGCTCTTAGTGAACTTAGTTTTACTGTGAAGACTGGTCCAAAGTAGGGTAGGATTTGTTTTAATG
Source organism: Pachycephala philippinensis (assembly GCA_013397055.1). Classification (NCBI taxonomy): domain Eukaryota; kingdom Metazoa; phylum Chordata; class Aves; order Passeriformes; genus Pachycephala; species Pachycephala philippinensis. The sequence continues at coordinate 49,865 of VWZT01005511.1, forward strand.
TATTTTGAATATAAGCAAAAATGGACAGATTCATTTGAACACTATACTGAGTTATGATCATAGCATTTGATTTAGTGAAGAATTTTCACTGAAATCAGTGTTCAATATTTCACTGATTGCATTTCAGTTCAGATTTTTAAAAAAGATACATGTAATTATACTTGAAGAAATCAGGATGTCCTTAAACCTGTGTAAAATTTTACTGGCAACAAGAGGAATTTATGAGTCTTTGCAAAGTGATTTATACTAGTCAGATGTTGCCAAAGCTTTTAAGTACACTTCATAAATCAAGAGTCTAAACAATGGTAAGAGTATTTACAGTACCAAACTACTGTGTGAGAAATAAACAAGAGGAACTCTTTACATAAGCAATGAAACTGTTCTACGTTCTGCTTTGCTTCAGATTTACTGAACTAGGTTTGCATGGCAAGGTTTTGGTGGAGAGGAAGGTGGTGGAATCAATCCCAGCCTGTTCAAAGACAGACTTGCTGCTGGCTGAGTGAGAAATAGCACCTCTGGGATAGCATTGCTAAGAACAGGGGGAAAAACCCTGCCCAACAGCGGCAGGAGTCCAAGGAGAGGAGGGAGAATATGTGGCATAAACAGCCCTACAGGCACCAAGGTCAGGGGAGGAGCAGGGGCAGGAGCTGCTCCAGGCACAGAAGCAGCTTCCCCTGCAGCCCCTGGTGCAGCCCACGGTGAGGCAGCTGTGCCTCTGCAGCCCATGGAGGTCCATGGTGGAGCAGAGATCCACCTGCAGCCCTTGGAGACCTCACACTGAAGCAGGTGGGTGTGCCTAAAAGAGGCTGGTACTCCATGTGAAGCCTGTGCTGGAGCAAACTCCTGGCAGGCGTTTGTGACCTCCTGGGGGCCCTACACTGGGGCAGTGAGTTCCTGAAGGATTGCACCCCAAGGAAGGGACTTAGGCTGGAGCAGTTTGTGAAGAACAGCAGTCTGTGGAAGGGACTCAAGTTGGAAAAATTCGGGAAGCGCTGTCTCACATGGGAAGGGACCCCATGCTGGAGCAGGGAAAGAGTGTGAGGAGTCCTGTCCCTGAGGAGGTACGAGTGGCAGAGACATGAACTGACCACAGGCCCCACTTCTCATCCTCCTGCAGCGCTGGTGGGGAGGAGATAGAGAAAACTGGGGGTAAAGCTGAGAAAGGTGGGGTCAGCTTAAGACCTTTGAGGGAAGGTGGTCTTAAGATGAATCTACTTTGCCTGTGATGGGAACTGCTGAGTGACCTTTCCCTGCCCTTATCTCCCCCCAAGGGTTTTGCTTGTATTTTCTTTCCCCTGTCCAGCTAAGGAAGGTGCCACTGCTTGGTTGGGCACCTGGTGAAAACACCACACTGGCAGAGGTCATAATGGAACACACAGGTGGAGACTCTCAAATATCATGTCTACACATTGTATCTAACTCACTCTACTGGAAATTCTACCAGAGTGCTTGATATTCTACATTTAGTCTTGTTCAATGTTAATTGGAAAAACAGCAGTTGAAGGGATGAGTATAGTAATAGAATAATACATTTGTTCAGTCTGAAAATGTGATCATCATTCTTAATTCCCACCACTATAATTAATTAATGGTACAGATTTAAAAAATTTAGATAAGCAAGAATTTAAACAAAGTGAACTGCAGCTGATTTTCTTAAAGTGCAAATAAAACTCATATCTATGCTTGAAAATGCACAATTTTATTGGTGTAACATGTATGAATATATATGTATATCAAGTAAAGAAGAAATCGCAGTGCTCTGACTTGGAAATACCAACTTCAGTTTTCCCTTGGAGGGATTCAGATTTTTTTGTTTTACAAGAGGTAGCATATTTTGTATGAAAGTATAATCTCGTATGATCTTGAGCCATGAGTGAATTTATCAGATTTTCCAATGTTTCCAAGTTTCTTACTAAAACTGCAGAAATTACCTGTGCTATAGGTATATATGCCTGCACGTCTATCAGTGGGTTTAATGATACTGAGTTGCTTAGTAATTGGTAGGACCTTGCATTTAATCAGCAGCTCTGTGTAAGGTATCCCTCTGTACACCGTTCCATCACAGTAATTACTTTTGAACTGTAATAAATATACGGTAAAAACCTTTATGTGGATGCTTATTAGACAGCAGAAGAGCTGCTGAAAGGCCTCCTTTTACCTAACAGTAAACTCTTCTTGTCCCTGAAAGTTAAATTAGTATTGCAATGAATTTTCAAGAATCAAAGATGGAAAAATCCAGAAAATATATGGAGAAAGTGAGAAAAGTTTTATCCTGGAGCTCCAGGGCTTTTATGCAAGAACTGTTGAAGAGTGGAGCAGTTAGGTAAGAGCTTTATGTTGGAGTGGAGGCAACCTCGTGCAGGCCTGAAATAGGTACCACATCTAGGTGACACGAAGTGAGTTTGAATTTGTGTTTTCCCACATCTCTTGTACATTTGTCCACAGATAAGCTTATAAACATCACATCCTGGGGCACAGATGCCCTTCTGCTATGTCTCTGGTCAGTGTGTGTCAGAGAAATATTGTTAGTGGTAGTAGGGCCATATGGATCCAAAGAATTAAGGGTCCTGTAAAAGGAAAAAACACCCAAAATATAGACATTCAGTCTAGAGGGGAGTAAATGGGGTAATTATTCTCTTAAATATTCAAGTGCAGGCATTTTCGCTGCTTTAGAATTTCTGCATAAGTATTTCCGCATGACTGCTGTCTCATTTTGAGATCCCTCAACAAAAGCATCAGGTCTGTCTCTTGAAATGATTGTCCTCATGAAGACCAAAGGTGCAGTCTAGTACTGGACCTAAACACATAACTGAATAGTTAATCTTTACTTTTGAATTGAGTGTTGTTGTAATATCCGGATTTTTTTTCCAGAGTTAGATCTTTTCTAGAACCCCTTTAGCTAACACAGCAAGACTGTTATCATCAATATCAGCCAGGGCACTCAAACAGATTAGATTGCAATTGAACAAGACCATATCTGGATGCTTAATCAGAAAGATGTACAAAACAATAACAACAAACTACAGCCATTTCCTGTCTCATAAAAGCTGCAATTTTCCTGAATTTACAGAACTGGAAGCAATCCAATCAGAAATCACTGAAGTAAATTAGGATAGCTATTTTTTCTCTTCTGTACTATGCCCTGGGTACAAACTGTTTGTGTTTCCTACTGTTGTCACTGGCACTCAAGTCACAAGAAACCCAGTCACAACTACACTACAGTTAACAGCCCTCTCAATTCATAGCCACTCAAATATGAGGCAAATGAGTGAAACAAAGAAGGTCTGTTCCATAATGGATTGCAGCAGTCAGAACTGATGGCCTTAATTGTTTTTTACAACACAGCAGGGTTTTATTTATTTCGTTTGGGGTACGGGGAGGTCACAGAATAGGGCAACTGGAAAGGCAAGAACTACTACCCGGTCTAGCTAGTAACTTAGCTGCCTTTTGGAACAGCAGTAGGGATAGACCTCGAATCCTCTTTGATTTTAACTGTGGCTATTAACTTCTTGGTAATGGACCAGCTACTGAGCTCATTTTACTGCTAGATAAGGTGTTGAGGTGCTGGCAGTGGAGAGTTTGCCTTACATCTGCAGTAAGAAATCTTGCATTGCTGAATCTGCATATATTTATATGGGAAAACCAAGCAAAGAGCTTAGACTGCTTCTCTCTGCTGGATAGTGTAACACAGAGAGGTCTGCTGAATTTTTGACTGGGTTTTGCGCACAAACCAGCAAAAGGATATGCACAGCCATGGAGTAACTTTTAAAACTGAGTGGCAGCTGTTCCCCTTCAAATTATTCCTTGATGTTTTATTTGGTGCCAGGCAAAACATACATTTCAGGAAATAGAAAAATGGTGTTTTAAGTATGGGGGGTTTTTATTTCTTCGGTTCATCGCACATCCGCACAGACTAATGCTAATGCTTAAACTCCCTCTAACCTTCCTGCAAAATGACCAGTTTACCACTGAAGTGAGGTTGGAATCCAGCCTACCCTGAGAAAGTGAATTCTCTTCATATAAATGACCATTTCTCAGAAAATGCTAACTTTGCCTTCCTCTTACAGTTTTCATACAATTTCCTGTATGCAGATTTCTTTTTCCAAATACCAAAACATGGATGAAATTATTTTCTTTCTTGAAAGTGAAAGAAACTATATTAACATTGTCAGCTTTTATTTTGAAAGTGCTTTCCTGTGACTAGGACTCTTTATATCTGTTTTCCTAGTATTTTATTTCAACTTTCTGTTGAAAGTGTTGAAAGTCTGGCATCACCTTAAACCTGGCATAAAGTTTGTATCTTTACTTGTACATTTTAGAATTCACTCCATGGGTTGCTTTTTTTGGGGGGTGCAGGGGATGGTGTGAGGAGGGTGTTCTTTTTCCCTGTCATGGAGGGAGTTTAAACTGCACATTTAAGCTACATAATAACATTTGAGGGGAAAGAAAAAGTTCTGCCTTAGAAACAAGGAAGCACTAGATCCTGGAGAAATTTCTTGAGCTCCTAATAATGGCAGAGGACCTCCAGCTGGATTTTGTTTGAGCAACAGCTAAGTGAGCTTAACTCAGGAAGAGCTATGTGTAACTTCTGCGGGTCCTACCGGGCAACTTCTGGTTTGTGAAGCTTGTCCTCAAGGAGGTGGTTTATTTGGGCTTAATGACTCATAGACTTGTGGACCAGCTTTTTTTTTTTTTT